>LPNX010141182.1:5402-37061 GCA_001517045.1 Pseudotsuga menziesii
AACCTCTCATATTTCCTAATGGATGAGTAAAATCCAAATGTCTTTATGAATGCCATATCCTTATGATGGATTAAGCTTTGGAGAAGCATCATTCCTCTGTTGAGATTACCTTCTGGTTTGGCAGACAGCGGACCCACAAATTCACCCCAAAATATGATCATATTGGCACATATGGTAGGTGCCCTCCCGACTGAACAAAACTGCCCAAAAACTTCTTTATTTACTGCTGGAACACCTTACAGTTCTCATCAAACTGCCAGTCTGCATCTCAGAATTTCTTCTTGGATTATTAACTGAATTTGCCCAGTAGTCCCAGTATCTCCAATCTGCTTGGTTCAATCATGATTTTGGCCATTTTCTGGTGAGATCAATCGCTGGCCATATGTTGGACTGTTTCTGAACATATATTTACAGCCTTCTAACTGTAGACCCTCCAAACATACCATCCTCAATCTACTGGAAGAAAATGCACCCTACAGCTGGGAAGGATGCCTAAAAAATGCTCAAAATGCAAAATCGATCGGCACCTGGGGTAATGGGGTACATGGTGTAAGATCGGCACCTGGATGATCTGTGGATTTGCACATTGGAGATGGGTTAGTGATTGCTTGAGGACAAGTCGGGGTTTAAGTTTGCAGAGGCAAGAAAGCCCCGAGCAAACTCACGGGACAGAAAGGCCGCGGGTGTACCATTTTTTATTTTTAGTTTTAGTTTTTTTAATCTAAAGGCGCCGTCGCTTAAGCGACGCCTACTATTTGTTATAGGATTTCAACAAAATTTGTTGTGTGAACGTGTACCATTTTACTTAATTTTTTTTATTTTAAGATTTTGTTCACTCAAGGAGCCGTCGCTTAAGCGACGCTTGCTAGGCTAGCCGTCGCTTAAGCGACGCTTATGAGCCTATCCGTCGCTTAAGCGACGCTTATGACCACAATTTAAAAAAAAAAATTAACTTTGTGATTTTTGGTAGGTTTAAAAGAAAAAATCCACGCGCCGTCGGAAGTAACCGTCGGATTTTGGATCGAAATGTAGTAGTGATAGACCAAAGTTTATAAAACTTCGATTCTGTAAGAGACTTGGTGAAGATGTCTACAAGTTGATCATCTGTAGGGAAATAGAGCACTTCAATAACACGATCATGAACAAGATTTCTGATGAAGTGCATGTGTAGCTCAATGTGTTTGCTGCACTGATATAGAACTGGATCTTTGGCAAGCTTGTTGGCACTTTTATTGTCACACCAAAGTGGAGTAGGCTGATGCTACTCGAATCCAAACTTTGAAAGGATCTGTTGAAGCCATAAAGCTTCTTGACTTGCATTAACTACGGCTCTATATTATGCTTCTACTAAAGAAAGAGCAAGAGCTTGTTATTTCTTAGAAGCCCAAGTGACAGGTCCAGATCCTAGACTGAAAACATAACCTACAGTAGACTTTCGATAATCAGGATCGCCAACCCAATTTGAATCAGTGAAACCAACCAACAAAGGTTTCCCCCTGTACTGTAACGAATCCCAAACTGAATTGTACCTTGAATATATTGAAGTATTATTTTTGCTGCTTTCTAGTGACTTTCATGAGGAGTTTGCATATAACGGGCAACATGACCAACAACAAAGGAAAGGTCAGGATGAGAATGATTCAAGTATAAAAGACTACCAACAAGATGATGATACAAGGTGGCATCTACTTGAGGGGATGTACAAGTGGCAGAAAGTTTGGCTCCAGACCGGAAGGGAGAAGGGGCTGGTTTACAATATTCCATGTGGAAGCGATGAAGAAGGTCACAAGCATACTTATACTGGGAAATAAAGATTCCTTATTTGGTTTGCAAGACTTGGAGACCAAGAAAATAATGCAAATGTCCTAAGTCTGACTTTTCAAAATTTTGCTTAAGACTGGATTTCACATGGGTTATAAGTTAAGGGTCACTACCAGTAAGGATAAGATCATCAACATAAAGAACAAGTATGATGAGATGGTTTACTACTTTCTTGTTATAGACTTTGGGGTCAGAATGACATCTAGGAAAACCAATGTCAAGGAGAAAGCTATCCATTTTGGCATACCAAGCTCTAGGAGATTGCTTAAGGCCATATAAGGATTTCTTAAGGAGACAGACAATGCTAAAGTTATCCTGAACATATCCAAGAGGTTGTTCCATGTAAATTTCCTCCTATAAATCACCATGTAAAAAGATAGACTTGACGTCCATTCGATGGAATTCCTAGTTATGTAAGGTTGCAAGGGAAAGAACAAGGCAGATGGAATTCATTTTTATGACAAGAGCAAAGGTTTCATTGTAGTCAATCCATTCAACTTGGGAAAAAAATTTGGCAACTAACCTTTCCTTAAGTCTTTCACCACTTCTATCTGATGCATACTTAGTTCTATAGACCCATTTACATCTAACAAGTTTTCTTCCTTTTGGAAGAGGAACAAGATCCCAAGTATCGTTTGTCATTAAGGAACGATATTCTTTATCCATAGCTGCATCCCAATCTGGATTTCCTGAAGCTTCTGCAAAAGTTTCTGGATCATGATTCTCAGAAACTTAAGCCAAAAGAGAAGAGGCTCGTTGAAACTGAGAACCTGTTCGACGTTGATCTCTAGGATCACCAGCAAGATCACCAGTTGCTTCACATGTTGAACGAACCCATCGAGGAAGCATTGGTGCTGGTGCAATTGGAGGAACATGAGCAGGCAAAGGTGGATTTTCATCCTCACTGTCATCATCAAAAACTAGAGTTGGAAACCTGTCAAGAAAGTTGGAAGAAGAACAAGAAGGCACAATCGTCGAATCAGGCTCACAGGCCAAAGATGGCACACCTGCCAAGTTAGGCTCGTAGGCTAAGATATTTTCATTAAATTTAACATCTCTTCTAATGATTATATCATGATAATGTGGCTGAATAATTCTATAACCTTTTACATCTTCTGAATATCCAACAAATATGTACTTTTCACTTTTAGGCTACAATGCTTTTCGTTTTTCATCCGGAATGTGAGCCCATGCTTCACAACCAAATACACGAAAGTGACTTACATCTGGTTTAATTTTACTCCATGATTCTTTCGGTGTTATACCTTGTAAAACTTTAGTGGGTGTGTGATTAATTATGTAATTTTCACAATTTATGGCCTCAGCCCAATATTGAAGACTTAGTCCCTTAGATTGGATCATACAATTAGCCATTTGTTTTAAAGTGCGGTTCTTCTGTTCAGCTACACCATTTTGTTGTGGTTTATATGGAACAGTGTGTTGTTGTTGGATTCCTTGTTTAGTGCATAAAGTAGTGAACTTGTTGTTAACATATTATCCTTCATTGTCAAATCTTAACTTAATAATTTGATGACCATCTTGTTTTTCAACAAGGGCCTTGTAGGCCAACAACATGTTAAATACTATGCTCTTAAGTTTTAGGAAGTAAACCTAAGTGCATATGGAGTAGTCATCAATGGAAGTTAAGAAATATTTGAAACCAGAAAAGAATACAAATGGAAGAGAGCCACACAAGTCACTATGCACAAGCTCCAAGGGAACCAAGGCATGCCAAGAGGCACGTTTGTCAAAACTGTCCCGATGATGTTTTCGAAGTACGCAATTGGAACAAACAACATCCTTGCAATATACCATTGGAAGACCAGTCACCATATTGTATTTACATAGTTGTTGCAATGAGCGATAATTTAAGTGACCAAATTGCTCATGCCAAAGTTTGCTCAAGTTATAACTATGAGCAACAAAAATTAAAGGAAAAGGTGATGACCCAAAGCTGTTAAATTTGTACAACCTCATAATATCATCAACAGTTCCAGTAGCAAGGACATTTTGAGGATTTTTAAAATCCTTGATTACAACTTGGTGAGGGGTAAACATCACAGTTTTACCTTCACCTGAATGAGTAATTTGATAGACTAATAACAAATTGCAGGAAATTTTTGGAACACATAGTACATCACTGAAATGACCATTTTCTACTGGAACTATTCTATATCCTACAACACTTAGAGATCTATCATCACCAACAAATGTTTCCTTGGTGTTACATTCATGCATAGTTGAAAACATGGCTTGATCCTTAGCCATATGATAAGATTATCTAGAATCAATGAGCCATTCATTTGAAGTAGAAGGAGAAGATGCAGTATAAGAGTAACCAGAAGCACAAAGTGCATGTTCATGAGAGGTAGATTCTGAAGACGAATCTAGGCTGATGTGGTGCTTCTTCATTGCTGCTTCTAAGGTTGCCATCTTCTTGAAACACTGAGATTCATCATGATTATCTTTCCCACAAAAATTGCAATGACGCTCAGTCTTCTTTCCTTTTGGCTTGGATCCTTTGTCATTTTTTAAAGAAGAAGCTGACTGAGAGGGTTTGGGACCCTTGTTGTTTGGCTTATTATTGTGAAAATTCTATTTCTTAGGAGGCTTGGAATTTTCTTTCTGTTGGGACAATAAGGCTTTCCCAAATGTATCTACATTGTTAATTATTCCAAGATGAATGATATTATCTCTCTCTAATTAAGGAATCACAAAAGGATTCAACACTAGACTCTTGATAGCTAGCTATAGTCAAGGATTCTTTCATAGAGTATAATGTAGATACAAAAACTGAATATGCAGGTTCAAGTTTGGAAAGAATATGATAAATACATTATTTGTCTTCTTTCTTAATCTTACATTTTGCACATAAGAGTCTAAGATTTTTATACTTAGATAAGTAGTCTTGAATGCATGAAAAATCATTTGGATTCATGGAAATCAACTCATTCTCAAGTTGATGACCATGAATTCCATTGTGTTTACCAAACATAGATTCCAACTTCTCCCAAGCTATATAAGGTTCATCAATTCCAGATATGTGGAATCGCAAATCAGTAGAGATTGACATCCCAATCAATCCATGAGCTTCATCACATCTATTTGCCCATTTAATTTTCTTATCATCAGCAATGGGTTCTATTTCTTTTCCTCGGGTTATTCTGAAAAGTCCCCTATTTTATAGAACATCCTCCATACGAGATTTTCATGAAAAATAGTTAGAACTTGTAAGTATAATATCACAAGGGGTGGCTATACTATAAAATAATGGTTGAAAAAACAAAAACTAGCTATCTGGATGCAAAGAGCTCAAAAAAATATGTGGTTTTAAAAAAAACGACACTGAAAACTGATTCTGGATGATGAAGTTATGCTTGATCAAAGAAAAAGTTGAAGATGTTCCCAATAGTGACGTGGCAGATATTAACTTGACCAACTAAAAAAAGAACCCCCCTCTTCCCAAGATCAACCTTTGACAATCAATTTACAATAAAGTTGTTTTTAAGTGAATCACTTTTGTAGAATAAGTGATGTTCACTTTTACAATATTGTTACTTTAAATTGTTACTTTTATTTTATTTTATTTTATTCAAGTGAGATGCACTTTACAATAAAGTAATTTGAAAATAGAAATTGCATGCACTAAAAAGTAGCTTAACAACACTTATTAAGAAATAAAACAACTCTGGACCAAGTGAGCTAAGTATAAAAGGCATGTAAAATAATGGAAAGAGGAGGGGTTTTTTTTTTTTTTACTCTTCTCTCTTGTTCTCTCTAATTGCCTTTTTTTTCCTACAAATCACAAAAAAAAACAAAAAAATAAAAATAAAAAACATTTTTCACACAATGGGGTTAGATCTTTGTTACCTTACTCGGAAAGTCTACATTTTCAAGTTTTCTTATTGTTTTTTATTTGCCGTGATCGCACAAGGTGCACGACAAAGAGCATACGTAACCGAAAAGACAAGAAAAAAACTTTCCCTTTCTATTTCTGATTTGTCGCGATCGCACAAGGTGTACGGCAAAGAGCATACGTAGCCAGAAGGAAATAGTCAAAGACTAAAAAAATAAATATCTAATAATAAAACTGATAAAATATGAGAGATTTTAAAAAAAATTAAACAGATCCGTCACTGTAACATTATACCTTCAGATTTGCCGAAATGGGTGTTTCTGGATCAAATGGAAACGGTTTTCGGTGAAACAAAAACTATTTCCAAATGGAAAAGAAGCTCTAAATGAAATGAAATGGATCCCACATGCCACAAATGCATATAAACTCTAGATTCGGAAACCCTTTCAAAAATTCAGCAACACTGATTCCAGATCATGATCAAAACTGAAAGCGGCTCTTCATAAACGCTCTGATAACATGTTTGGGTACACATGGTACTCTCAAAAGACAGAATACCTTGAGCAACCGCTTCACACAAATAGATCGTATATCAACACACCGATATTTTCCACGTGGCTAAAACCCTTGAGAGGGAAGCAGTCCATGGCCCCAACCAAATAGCTACTTGGAGCAATTTATTATGCAAAAGAAAGAAAGTTACATGAGTTTCTCATAATCGATCAACTAGCCAAGTGATCCAGATTTATGCAGGAATGCAATATAATACACAAATAACCATAGAAATAAATATGCAGCGGAAATAACACTTCATTTCATTAATCAATAACTGAAACTTGTTTACACATAGAATGGAAATAAACTAGCTAAAGTGCTGGTAGCTTATCTTTGAGAAGAGATGTGGCGGATACATGCCTCTGAACTCTGTGTTACAATGAGGCTCAAAGGCCTATATAGTATTGAGAAACAATGGAAACACTACACATCGAAAAACCTAATCCTAGGAGGTGAAACGCCTTAATGTGGGCCTCGTTGAGTAACTTGGTACATCAATTTCTCAGGGTCGTAACTTTAGCATACTACCTCCGTTTGAAGCGCATGATACAATGTTAGAAAGGTATGTTTAAGGATTACATCCATAAATAATAAATGTTGAGTTTGAAACAGACTCATATTTTCCCGACCATTCGATGCCAAAAAAATGTCATTTAGGGCCTCAAAACGGCTCCAAAAGTTTAGGACCCGAAAAAAGCCAAAAATAGTAAATTGTGCTACAATTAAGGAGACTAGAAAACTGAAAGAAACAATGGTGGGGGTCCAAGACGAATTGGTGGGTGGCTTTAGAAGTGGCTTCTGCTGTGATATTCTTCTTGTAGGCCGCCATTATGGCCATCTTTGAGAATCTGTCAATGACCACAAACACACAGTCGTTGATGTGCTTAGTAGAAGGAAGGCCTAATATGTAATCCATGGAGATGGATTCCCAAGGTCGAATAGGGGTAGAAAATGGAGTATAGAGGCCTTGATTCTTAATGAATGGTTTGGCAATGGCCCAAGCAGTGCAGGACCGGATGTACTTCCTGATGTCTTGTCGAAGGTTCAGCCAATAGAAATACTTCTATAGTACTACCACTATTTTCTTGACCTCAAAATGCCTAGGGACCCGACTGTAGTGCACTTCCCAAATAATCTTGGCATGCTCGCTTGAAGGAAGACAAAGTTGTCCCATGTGACATAGTAGTACATCCTAGAGGTGAAATTTTGGAACTTGGTTTCCCTCCAAGAGCGTCTGGTATGAGTGGCTGAATTTTGGATCGCTCTTGTAGAGAAGTGGTCAATCAAAAGTCTCGTGCCCACAAGAGTTGAGCACAGTCGTTATCACCATGATCGGTGGTTGGTTGAGGCAGTCTACAACATTATTGGTGCTTCCCTTCTTGTACTCGATGTTCAAATGAAACTGTTGTAGATATGTGGACCACTTCTGATGGCGGTCATTCTGTAACTTCCCTTGTGCCTGCATGAACTGCAGGGGTTGGTGGTCTATGTGGATGATCGTTTCCTTCCCCAAAATGTAATGCTTCCATTGTTGCCAATCCTGTACAATGGAATACATCTCTTTGTCATAAGTGAGATATTTGCAGACTGTGTTAGACAATGTCTCACTGTGATATGCCACTGGATGCCCTTGTTGAGTAAGGACTGCCCCAATAGCATAGTCAGAGGCATCTATCTCAATCTCAAATGGTTGTTACAAGTCTAGTAATGTGAGCACTGGGGCACAACAGAGGCGATGTTTCAATTCTACAAATGCCTTCTGCTGAGTTTCTGACCAAAATAATTTTTCTTTCACTCCTCCCTTGGTGGCTTGACTCAAGGGCCAAGTGATATGAGCGAATCCTAACATGAACCTGCAGTAGAAGTTATCAAGGCCCAGAAAGCTGCGAAGCTCTGTTAGAGTAGTTGGTGCTGGCCAATACCGAATGACTTGGATCTTGGTTGGATCCACATGTACCCCACACTCATCAATAATGTATCCCAAATATTGAACCTTGGTCATGCCAAAAGTGCACTTGTCCAAATTGGCACACAACTTGTGCTGCCACAATGTTTGGAGGACCTATCGGATGTGGTGGAGGTGCTCTTCCCAAGTCTGGCTGAAGATTAGGATGTCATCCAAGTACACTACTGCAAATGATTTGGTGAATGGCCGTAAGATGTTGTCCATCAGTCTCATGAGGGTTGTAGGAGCATTCGTCAGTATGAAAGGCATGACCAACCATTCGAAAATGCCCTCCTTGGATTTGAACACAGTCTTTCACACATCGGTCAGTTCGATCGATACCCGGTGATACCTAGAATTTAATTCGATCTTGATAAAATATATTGGCCCTTTAAGCTATTCTAGGAGGTCATCAATCCGTGGGATAAGGTACCTATTCTAGACAATGATCTTGTTCAGCACCTGATAGTCAATACAGAGTCTCCAAGTCCCATCCTTCTTCTGTACCAACATGATCGGGCTCCCACAGGGTGATGAGCTTGACCGGATGTGACCCTTCTGCAGCAGCTCCTGAGTTTGCCTCTTGATTTCATCATTCTCTAGAACAAAGCGCTGATAGATCGGTCCATTGGGAAGCGGCGCACCTGGGGTCAAATCAATGGGGTGCTTGACCTGACAGTGGAGAGGCACCCCGGTGGGTGAGGTGAATATGTCTCGGTACTCCTCCACGACCTTATCCATTTGTTGTTTTCATGTGGAGGGGCCTTGTCTGGAAGTTGTGGTCATGATCTTCTTCCTTCCTTGAGGGCAGATCATCAATAAAACAAACTTCTCGGTTTTAGAAATGAGCTTACTGCATTGTTTTGTAGTCACACCAAAGAGATAGCGGTAGGGGGTGGTACCTCTAGTATCCTATACAAATTATTTCCCAACGTAATAATAACAGCGCAAGGCCAGGAATCATACATAGCATGTCACTTCCATAAGTATGGTTGACCTAGTAATACATCACAAACATCACACTACAACAAATCCTGGAATTAGGGTCCCATTCAGCGTCCCTTTTTAGTGTATTTTTTTTACATTGAGTGGTCAAACTAGACATTAAATGGGACGCATCATGGACAAAACTTAAAGTGTCCCAAAAAACATCTTTCTTTGCTTCCTAAATAGCATCCTTTATGACGTCCAAAATAGCGTCTCTTTTTTTGCTTCTAGAATAGTGCCCAACTTTGCTTCCTAAACAACGTCAAGGTTTTCTTCCAGAATAGCGTCCAACTTTGCTTCCTAAACAACATCGAGGTTTGCTTCCTAAATAACATCCTTCTTTGCTTCCTAGCAAGTGTCCTCATTTGCTTCTTAAATGACACCCTTGTTAGCGCCATATTTGCATCCTTAATAGCACCATGTTAGCATCCAAATTAGCATCCATTTTTGCTACCACTTTAGCATCCCATTTTGCACCATGTTTTACTTCCAAATATGTGCCAATTTTCGCTTCCAAATTTGCGCCAAGTTTTGCTTCCAAATTTGCACCAATTTTTGCTTCCTTTTTTGCATCATGTTTTTCTACCAAAATGATGCCAAATATTTCTTCTATTGTTGCACCATATTTTGCGTCCTATGTAGCACCATGTTTTGCATCCAAAGTAACGTCTCATTTTGCTACCATATCAATGCCATGTTTGGCTTCATCATTAGCGCCATGTGTTGCATCCTTTTTAATGCCTAGTTTCGTGTCTCTCATGTTTTGGTCACTAATTTAGTCGTTTTTAGTATTTAACCGATATTATAATATCATTAGGGCATGGAGGAATTGAACCACCAACCTCCTACTTGTAAGGCAGGCACTCTTCCATTGAGCTCGAACCCTTTAAGAATTTGAGAACCTAACTTACAGAGTCCTCTATAATGGTAAAAAGGATCAATACACAACTTTGAATATTTAATGGTCGAACAAGGAAATAGAGAAATAGGCTTTTGTAATACCAGAAAGGACACTCATCAACATCAACAGTGTTGCATGTATCAGAAGATGACAATGTAATAGTACCAATTTGGTTACCTAAAATCATGTAGCTTGGGAATTCTGGTTATATCAGGACCTAATAAGCCATGTGATTAGCAATACACATTAGTGCATGCACATGACCAGAGAAAAAAGAAATGTTCCACCAGTCTAGCTAGCAGCCAAATTATGATAGCCTGGTTACAAACATGTAATATCTTGCACCTTATTCTAGTAGATAGACAATTCTACTATTGGTATGTAACGAATATAAAATAAATTATATATAGATTAGTTAATTACATGAAATGGTGTAACCCTTCACACTCAAATCCTATAAAGGGGAGCTTCCTTTGTAATTATTATCATCATCTCTTATCTTATCATTAGTATATGTATTTTCTTTATGGCTTATCTCATTTACCAAGTTTTCTGGTAATATTATTTGTATGAACGAATAAATATTCGGCTCATTTGGTATTAGAGCCTCATTGGCTAGATCCAGGCCTTCGGCCATATTTTTGGATTTTAGCCATCACCCAGGGTTTCCTTAAATTTTTGGGTTTCACATTATTTACACCTTGTGTAGATTTGGGTTTCCCAAAAAAATAGGACTTTGTCCTTAAAAAAAAAAATTTAAAAAGGGTAAAAGTAACTCCCTCCCGAAAAAGAGAGTTAAAAAAAAAGTGAGAAAAAAGTAAAAACAAAAAAAAAGTAAAAGAACGAGGAAAAAAAAGGGAAAGAAAAAAAAAGGTTAAAAAAGAAAGATGAAAGTAAAATGAAAAAAAAAAGAGAGGGTAAAAGTGAAACCATGCCTAGTTTCTTAAAGTGGGTTTGATTTTTAATATAAAAGTGCATAATAATTAGTAGTAAAGAGCAAGTGAGATTTGAACTTGGGTGGGGAATATAACACACATTCCTCCCAACCACCCAATCTACTCACATTTTACAAAACTTAAGGAAAATAAAAGATAAAAAATGTGCATAATAATTGATACTAAAAAGAAAGTGAGATTGAACTTAGGTGGCGAAGACAAAGGAAGGCTCTTTAAGAAATTGATATCCATCTATCATGAATAAAAAAAAATCAAAGATCATGGAATCTGGGTTGCGACTACAAATAGAGAAATTAGAAGCCAAGTTAAAGCATTGTTGAAGAGACAATGAAGAATTACGAGACACAAATACGAACTTGAAAATAATAATTAAAATACATGAGATGCAAAAAGAGCTAAAGGAACAAGAAAAAATTCGAGCAAAAAAATCATATAGAAAAATTGTCTGCCCAAATTGAGAAATTAAAAGATGAAAATGATTTTAACCAGAGATTGAAAAATCAAGATATAAAGAAAGAAATAAACGATTATGAAGAAGAAATAAAACGGTTGAACAAAATCATTAGCAACAAGGATGAAGAACTAACGCAGATACGACATAAATTAGAAAATCAAGAATCAGTGATCGACTAGTATCGACAACATATAAAAGTTCTTCAACAACAAAATGTCGAATCTAAAGAGACTCATAAGTCGGAGATCGCAAAAAGTAATAAAACACTATCCAACAATTTCGAAGAAATTTTCAGATTAAGGAATCATAACAAAACACTAGTCATGAAAATTAAGAAGTTGAAAAATAGTCGGAAGGAAGAACAATCTACAGAATACATTGAAGGGAAACTTCTAGACAAGCAGGAAGAAAATAATTGCATCATAAGTCATAAAAATGATCTTAAGGAACAACTCAAGAATTCTGAAGTTGACAAAAAAGCGCAAGTAGAAGTGATTAAGAAGTTTCAAAATGATTATGTGCAGTTGGAAAACAAGTTGGAAAAAATACAGAATGAAACCTTAAAACCTTAGGGAATGAAAATACAACTTCCAATTAGCATCAATGCTCAAAAGACAACACTCGTAAAACAAAGTGACATTGTCAAAATTCCCTATCGACACCCCAACCATAAAAACCGAAATTCTAAAAAGTGGAAAATGTCAAAAGATAATGATACTAATATGATCAAAGCTCATGACGAGACATCAGTAGGGAATCCCAACTATCAACAACAAATCAATTTAGGATGGATTGACCCATACACATATCGAAAGTTATTCTCTATACTTAGCAGTTCGTATCAACACATTTCATCAACCACGACATCACAAAGAACGACATGACAACATTATAAGGCTTTGCGGACAAAGCCTTTCTAAGAGAGTGGCAATGTAACGAATATAAAATAAATTATTAAATAGATTAGTTAATTACATGAAAGGGTGTAACCCTTCATGCTCAAATCCTATAAAGACAAGCTTCCTTTGTAATTATTATCATCATCTTTTATATTATCATTAGTATATGTATTTTCCTTATGGCTTATCTCATTTACCAAGTTTTTTGGTAATGTTATTTGTATCAGCGAATAAATATTCAGCTCATGGTCCTAGCTACATGTGATTACACACAAGATAAGTTATAACTTATGTACCAACATAGTTACCTGCATAAGATTAGTTCTAATAGAGTGGGGAAAAAAGAGTGAAAATAAAGAGAGTGTGCCTTGAAACAGATTTTATATCATTGCAATGAATTGTGAATTGTCGATTCAAGCATTTAAAAGCATGAGAATTGTGAATTAACTGTAGAAATGCATATGGGAAATAGCATGAGTGCTATAAGGAAACTTAATTCCAATGTCTTTAAAGATTTGTAAGGCGCATCAGGAATAGACCACTCACTAAATATGTTGGGGGGTGGGGGTTGAAGGTATTATGGAAGGAATTTTCAGTGGAAACAACATACACTAAGAATCTACAATATCTTCCTGAACATAAAAAATGGCGAGTACAAAAGAGTAATGTGGCTGAACTACATCGAGTGGATAATGGTACTCATTATGATGAAGGGATCAAAAAGAAATTTTAGAGAAAATACTAGTACCATTTCTAAAATACTGACCATTCCAAGAACTCCCTAGGAACGGTTTGTTGGCGTCCATTTCTTGTCATTTTTCTGGGAACTTTTCTAGGTTGTATCCTTCAAGAGAAGGGTCATTCCCATAAAACAAATGCAGTAACAATAATTTCATCCTATAGAGCATATTTTATGTCCTCATTTGGATATAAAGGAAATGAGCGTAAAGTTTAAGAAAAACCAACAAGAATCTTAGGTTAGTCTGACCTAATATATTGCTAGTAATCAAATACTTAACAGAATTCAACTATGATAATTCATCTAGTTATCAGTGAGAAGCTAAAGTTACCAGGATATAGATAGATATATGTACATATATGAGAACAAATTGGATACAATATGGTTTGGTATGCATATATAAAAATACATGTAAAATATGTGTGAGCATGTAAAATACATGTATTTCCCAATATTTCTAGATTTTTAACAAAGAATTTCCCTTGGCTTAATGTATTCTTAATAAAATTCTCTACAAAAATAGCTATTGACCCATTTTCCATTTTTCATATGGCATAGAGTTCCTATTCAAAATGTTCTTAAGCTCATAGCTTGGCCCAATGGAAGGGTGCTATCCTCAGTGGGGGTTATTGAATAGTTAAAAAATGTATAGCTATGTTTTTTTCAAAATAAGGCCCAAATACGTACAGCTAACAAAGTTTTTCATAATTTCATATAAACTAAATGTGTACCTCATGAATATGAGCTCGCTTTTGAAAAATCTTATCCTCATATGTTCCAACATCTTGAATTAAATGCTCCACCCTGTCCAATATTACCTGCATGATAAAATGTTCCACATTTTAGTGTGATATCAACTTAGCTGGAAATTCTAGCTGTATCCAAACCAGTTAACACCCTTTCATTCAATGTTTTGTAATTTCAGACACAGCAGACGTCCTATATCCTTTATAAAAATCCATGTGCATTTGAAATTTCAGAAAGAGAAAACATTATACAGCTTTAATGCCAACAATTGGATAAAGCTGGTCAAGATGAACTCGGTATCATTTCCATCAATCTGGGGACATGAGATCTTGCGATTCAATTGATAATTAAAATTTCAAAGGCCACACAACTTCAGATTGCAAGATTTAGAAGACCAAAGTGAAAATATCACAATATCTAGTAACATATAGTGAATTCCTTCGGTCAACATAATATTTGCCAACAAAAATTATATAATAAATGCAATAAGTGTCATAATACCTTGCCTGCATCTGTCAAATAGCCAACCATTGCACTAAATTCTTTATTGTATGCAACCATGAGCAAATTAATTGCACCCTGTAAAATAGAAAATAGCCACCAACAAATTATCTTCCACAAGAATATTGTCACATAACCAAAACAGAGAATGTGAGCTGTAAAAACAAATCTATAATAAATTGTCTACACACTAGAGATAATCATGCTTAGAAGTTAGAATAGCAATCAGCTTGGACATAAAACTATTCCAAGCGTTTCAACTGAAATGAATTTTAGAACAGAATGTAAATTTAGATAATATTTATTTAGCGACTATTTAAGGAATTCAAATAGAATATAGGAGGTGTAACATCTCTATATACAAACCTCACGAATTTCCAATGTAGGCATGTGTGGAAGGAAATCATTGCCAACAAAGAAACAAATGAAGACAAAATCATCCACAACCCATTCAAAATCAATCTCCATTGGAGGTTTTGGAATCTTCATATCATACTCTAAATATTCATGTAAAACCCATATTTTGATGAACTGCCAAATATTTGAGATATCATAAACAAGTTAGATGTAAAAATAATAGCAAAACATCCACATGATCTATAATAATCTTGAAACTTGCTTTAGTTATCATGACCTAAACGGGACTGTTATTAGTATTAATGAAACCATACAACATTAACAAAAAGAAAAAACCTCCAAGCATGCATAACCAAAATCCTAACATAAAAAATTATACCTATATCCAACTTACCTGATAAGGATTTTTAGGATTAACATTAAGCTCACAGCCTTTGTCATCAAAATATCCTTGCTTTCTTTTTGGCTATCCTTCACATGCATTTGCAAAATGACCAACCTGACCACAAAGGAAGCATTTGTCTTGTTGTCCAGGTGTAACCACAATCTGCACAATTACATATATAAGAAAAGAGGCAATGTTATCATATTCCTCTCACTATTTTCAAAGACTATAGTAAAATAGATGACAATGCGATCTGAATGCATTTCAATCATACAAACCTATCAGGCAATTTAAAATTTTCTTGAACAAAGGATGAGCATTAATTTCTGTTTTCATAAAGGACAAACTGTTAAAAGAGAGTCTCTACTTTTGTGGGGATGATTATGTCACTAACCATGCTTGGATATGGTGTAATGTGTAACTCCTACCCTCAATGGTTTTTGGTATTTGTCTCCCGGTAACACTCAAGAGTAAAGCTTATAAATGGGGTTAAGTATTGAAATTTGAACATAGATGAGTATAACAGTTCAAGAGTTTATTGGGTTAACATTCACACGTTTATTGGGTTTGGTGAAGGTCATCAACATATAAGACATATCTAGAGATCAATAAGAGTGATATAAATTTGAAAGTACTTCTCATGAGTTCGAAGATAGGACTACCAGAACCTCTTCCCAATACAAAGATGCAATAATTATTTCTAAGAGTTTGACAATGTATGAACCACTGCTGCTTCAAGGCAACGTGATCTAAGAGATGTTGTTGAGGACAAGTGCCATTAAGGTCACTCAAAATGTTGAAATGTTGTCAAGGACAAGTGCCATTAAGGTCACTCAAATTCTATTAAGGTCACTCAAATGTTGTCGAGGACAAGTGAATGTCAACGTCAAGTACACCACACATTGCATCATCATCATCGTTGAGATTGTCATCATCAACATCAACATCAATAAGTGCATCATCAACAATGTCATGGTCATCATTGTCCTCATCAACAAATAAATCATCATTAATAGGGTCACTCATATGCCATTATGGTTCATAATTAGTCATCACCATTTTGATCCATGTCATGTTGTTACAATCAACACTACTAGTTTTAGACAAGTTGCTACAAAAATTCATTGACAACATGTTGCTCTATATTTTGGTATCTGTGGATTCTGACTAGTGGCTGCCAAATGACGCTGGATATTGAGATGTAGATTTATCTTCTTTCACATGGATAAAAAATGTTTCAAAGTCTGTGACTACTACTAGTCCTGATTTAAGGTTGAGAATTGGTCTTAGGCTAATTGTACCCTTGAGAACTATTGACAGACTTGATAATGTTAATGTTCATTGCTATCAAAAAGTCATGATCAGGCTTGATTATGTAAAGTTTAACCTAGAATATGCTACCATTTTCCATGAATGCTTACAGTACTAAAAAATTATTGCTTACTTCCCCTAAGGCTTCCCCTAATGTTTCTTTAGGTCTAAATTTAACCCAAAATAGTTGATACTTGTCCATAATTGGAGATTTAGGTCTCTTTATTTCTGTTGTGGGTTATAGAAGTGCCCAAAAATTTTCTAAGCCCCTCAAAATTTTGATTTAACACAGACAGCCCAAAATTCATCTTCCATGCCTAGGAACCATGTTGCTTCTATACTTATGTTCAGAAAACTCAGGATTCAACCCAGGTCAGTCCATCAAGACTCCAAGTAACCACCCATGCACATAGGGGGTTAACAATGTGTAACGTTCAGTGGTTAATGGAGGTTAGGTAGATCATACAAGTCACATGGATCAACCCTCAAGGCAAGTTATGTCCAAATATTTCCTAGCGTTGAGCACTTCAATGATTTAAGGGATTATCTCATTGTTCAACCCCATTACACACTATACAATGGGGTGCATGCTCTTCGTATTCCTTTAGGACAATTCAAAGTGGATTCTCATTGCCTTAGGATGGAGACAGATCACCATACTGACCGATCAAATAAGATCTTGTAGGTATGCCAACTTTGATAGGTTGAGACCCAAGTCAACTCCATCTTTCATGTGATTTCATTGTCCTTTTTGAGAGCTTCTCCCCAAGGATATTCAGACACTGACCAGTTTCCTTAGGTATCTTGACCAAATACACCTAGCACTTTACTTGAGGGAGGCCCTCTAGCTTCACTACCTCATCCTTTAACCACGATCACATTCTTTACCAACCTCACCTCAACATATTACTTCCTTCTTTTCGATGCTCCCATCTTCTAGGGGCTCCAAGATTTCAACATGCACGCATAGATTTTAACATATGGGCTCACATATTTTAATTATTTGTAGTAGAGATGAGACATTACACAAAATGTTGGATTAGTTCAAACATGAGTATGGGAATTGGACCTGAAGCATTTATGGGATTTTTTCTTGATGAGTATGGTATATCTGATGCCGTTGGGATGCTCCTCTATTAGTTTTGTATTAAATTTCCACAACTTGTCTTTGATGTTGGATTAAACATTGTAGTATTGTATGCAGAGGACCATCTCTGCTATCAATTTAAATCAGAAATATCAAGTATGCTGAAGACTTTGGGATTTTCTAAGTATCTTGTAACCATTGTGGAGAACATTTGGTTAGGACCAATATCATGGGAAACCATATCCACCAAAATCATCGCACTATGTGAAGTCTCTGAAATGTGTAGAGAATTTAGTCATTGTGAGAGGCATACAAAAGAAATGCAGGAATGTCATGGTCTACAAGTAAGGAAGTTGCATAAAATGGAGGGAAAATTGAGATATGGGACAAGAGGATGAAAAATATTTTTTGAACCAACAATTGGAGGATATGGAATCCCAACTGAAAATATTGAAATTGATGCAACGAAGGACTAGAGAGAGTGGAACAGTTGGAAGCAAGAAGGAAATTGATAAGGGAAGCAACACATTCATACTTTCCACAGTTACATTCTGATAGATTATATGGGTCAGATTAGCAGAGGAAACAATACAGTAGGAAACACATCGTGAATTGAACAATGTATGAGGAGGCCTAGGCCTCCCAGGTTTGTAGAAATACCCATTGCACAAACTCCTTTTTAAAATTTTAGTGGGCTAGTTAAGACAGTTATCATAGCAGAAATTTTTTTTGACTCTTTTTGGACAAGTAAAGACTGGGTCTGCAAATTTTTTTATTATCTTGTTGAATGGTTTGGCCGTGGCTTTATTTTATTGCAAATATCCCCATTTGTATATCAAAAAAATCCATTTATGTATAAATCATGAACTTAAATCTTGACTCCACAGTATAAGTTGGTACTTCTTCTGTTAGGGTTTGGTCCCCAAGAATTGAATTCCCTTTTGTATATCATATTTTTCATCCCCTTTCTCCTATAACTTATATATATATATATATATATATATATATGCATCAAAATATATTTAAATGTATATTATCTAAAAAAAGCTCCAGGAGTCTTTTAGAAATTGATGCTCTGTGCTTTCACTTCTTGCTTTGCACTTCTGCTTTGCTCTTGCTCCCAACAAAAATGGTCCAATGGTCACGGATCTACTTATATTTGACATCAAGTACCTTCTTGTTCCCTTTGCAACAGAGAAAACAGAGAAAAATGCAACCAGCGGGAAGAAAAGGTGAGCATTAATTCCATACCTGTGAACTAAAGAAACCATCCATTTTTTGTTGAGTGTGAATGCTTATCATTCTAGTTTCCAACAATTCCTCTAATATCATTCTTTGCACCTACTGCACCACGCTTCACTGACTGAAGAATCCCTCCCCAGGGACGTGTCTCTAAAAAGCTTTGGCTCCTCAACTTGCAAAACATACCAAACAAAAAATTCACTTGCAGATCACACCTAACAGAACATTGTGTAAGCGTGCTAAACAATATTGGACAATTGAACACCCCATGTATCCTCAATCTGACATCCTTTTGATCTCTACGTCTTATATCTTTCATCCTAATGCTGGTTATTTTCCTGGCCAACCAACATACCCAGAGAAGGACATAGGAGCCATGGCCTTAAAAGCCCAAATATCTTGTCTAGATGGATCCTAGATAATTCTTAGGGCCTGTATACTATAACAAATCTCAGGTTTTAATCCAGGTTCGATATTGGGTTTTAATCAAGCTAGAATCAAGGCCATATCTTCGAAGGGATCCAAGGGTTTGAGAAATATGGGAATTGTTGGCTTTACATAGATTTGTGTTGAATACCCTTGGTCTACTTTTACATGCCCATGCTGATCTGATTGGTGGCATCGTGGAAGAAAATGAAAGCCCTAGTGCTTGATTCAGTTCTTGAATCTTGACCCATTTCGAGATCTTGCTCCAGGGCTCGACAAAACTACCAAATAGGAAACCAACGGCCCCCTCCGTAACATTTCACAATTCATAGGGTGTCTTCTATTCTTAGGAAATATCATCAAATTTAAAGTAAAGCTAAATTTACAACACATCTTCAGAAACTTACTCTGACCCCGATGTAGGTCAATTGAATCTGCTACCTGGAGATACATATCTGGAATTACATATGAGATCGAATGTCGGAGTTGAGATAAATGACCAATGAAAGCATAGTCTTTCAATCACGATGAGTGTCTTTAAAAGAAACATGTGGGTTGTGGACTTGGAATGGATTTGCAATGAATATCATAGCACCCAGTGCATGTGTTGGCATTGTACTTAGCTTCTCTTTGGAAAATGGGTTATGGAAGCCAAGATGAAGGATGAGAATTGCGGCCTGGTTAAGGAAAAACATAATAAAACTTCATAGGGTTGGAATGTGAAAAAGGAAAGGAAGGAATTGTTGATTAACATAGGTTTGGAATGTCAAAAATGAGAGGAATAAATTGTCAATATATGGAGGTATGGAGGTAGAATTGTGGATTTGGATTGGAATGTAAATGAATTTATGACGAGCATATCTCCAAAGCGGGGAAATGAAACATCAAAGAGAATTTTGATATGTTTCAAAAATGAGAGAAAGTTGTGTGTAGATAATATAAGTTTAGGTGATCAAATCAAGTCTAGGAAAATAAGTTACATCAAACTTATAAATCACCACATAAGCAAAAATAAGTTTCCTCCAAAAGGATTGTGTACATAAAGTTTTTAAATTTGAAAACATTCGGTGATTAAGTCAATGTTTTCGCCTATGCCAACGAAATATTACAAAGAAAAAAAGTCTCAAAATCCAAGGGGCCTAGTTATAGGATTTTTCCAAGTTTTAGGTAGCTTTAGAGAACCTTGAAACCCCTAGATGTGGAGGAACTATACCTTTGAAACTGAGACCTAACCTAGACGTAGAGAGACTATACCTTTGAAATTGAAACTTGAACTATGTGAGACATAAAAAGTTCTGCACATCATAATTTGCATAAGTGACACCATTTTTCCTGTCGACCATTCGTGTGGGTCCTCTTATAATATCATGTATTGAATATCATTGAATGGAAAAATAAGGTTGGAAGGTGAAGAAAATATTGTGTTTCAAATTTTTAATATCCCAAGTCAATATTCATATTGAATATCAATAGTATATAGTTATGATGTCCATTGGTAGCTCGTTGTCCAATTTTCATGATGTAATGGATGCAGAATCCAACCCCCTTCTGTGCACATATTATAGCTCAGGGGGCACAAATTTTGATAGAAGCAACAATTCCATTGAATTTATTTTTACCTTTTCTCTTCACTACACGTAAAGGCAAAGGCATGGTGGCCTTTGCTCCTTATGGATCCGAAAACCATCATGATGGAATGCGGAGGCCCTCTGAGTCGTAAGCTTTGATATATGAAACTGAAAATTACAATCGAGCGAACACAAAGTCATTTTCTTATTGTTACATTTCTTTGTAAAATAACTAATGTAAATATGTTTGTTACGGAGAGAAATTCCTATGGCTTGGGGTACCACAACAGACAGACTTGACTCCAGAAATCAATCTTTCCCAATATGCAATAGAAATAAAACATCTAACACTAAATGATCAGACCTCGTACCTTATTCTGGACGGTTGAAGTAGATCCCCATTAAGCTTTCCAATCTTCAGCTTGAATTGATATAATACTTCCTCAACAACAAGTAAACAATACAAGCATACTATATATCTTGGTGTTAGATCTATTCTATCATATATATATATATCATCAATAATGTAAAAGCATTTGACATATTCCAGTGGATACAACATTAATCAAATACACATCATTGGACAAGAAAAGATAGTTCTTATTAATATAAATCAGAGATTACAAGATAGATACAAGCTCTGATGGCACGTCTGCGAATCGGAGAAACTGAATCCCCCACTTGGGCCTCCACCACCTCAATCCTCCATCTCTCAATAGAAAGCTTACTAGAAAAAGGAAAGCTTGGGAAGAACACAACAGTGCTCCAAGGGACAAAGGGATGCAGACTCAAGTATCAATTCCGGCAACAATCGACTATAGTTTCTTTGCTCCAATCTCTCTATATCTTCAATGTACCAAGGGGTTCCTTATATAGCTTCACAAGGGATAATGAAGGGTCGAATCCGAATGATCTCAAGGCATATGGAAGCACAGGAGTCAAATGAGTCAGATCCAAGTCAATGAAAACTCCAAAAGGATTTGGACTATGCACACATCCTGATGTACGTGGTTATTGGGGACAGATCCGCGTATGTACGCGGTTATTGGGTAAAAAGCCACGTATATCATTTTTTATATAGTTTAAGGGATGATCAAGGTAACATCAAAGGATAAAATTTGGTCCATGGGGTCTAAAGAGTCTACAGTGGGACAGGGGAAGGCCATACAAAGTGTGATTCACCTAGAGTGGTGAAATCCGCTATAACAGATGCCCCCTAATGTGTGAGGTCAGAGGGGTCATACGATGGCCGAAATACATTATAAGTCCATCCCAGAAGTGGAGTGATGAAGGTACCCAAATGGAAGACCAGCCACCCAATCAGCATAGTACAATAATACAACTCTACATATAACTGCAAGTACATATAGCAGTCCCAGATACATAAGAGTACAATGGCCATGAATAGGCATAATACATGATATCACATATGTGGTCATCGCCACGTACAATAGACATAAATCAGAATCTCCATGATGAAGATATACAAAGGACTATGATCTCCAAAATAGCTGAAGATATACAATAGATCAAGATCTCCATAATGGCTGGAAACATCTGACATATACTGGTATCAAGTCACGAGAGCTGAAATCTCATGAACACTGGCACGATCAAAGAGGTAGCATATAAGAGATGCCACAAGTATGGAAAGTCTTCTACACAAACCGCTACGAGTACATGTCCTACTATGCGAATAGAGGTGTCGAGGTCGAACATAGTAGTCCATTGTCTGATTACTGGTCATTGATGTATACCATTAACAGACATGAGATTACCCACCGACAATGAAAATGGGAATCAAGGTACTAGAGTGCAAACTAACAAGTGTGAATAGATGTGTTGAGGTCGAACACTTGAGAGGATCCATCGATCAGGGGACATTGATGTATTCCCAAGAAACTGTCGATGGCGAGAGAACCTGCCACTGATGACTGCAAGTATCAAGGCACTCAAAAGGACTCTAGATTCCAATCCTAGAATAGATGATCTGATGTCGATGGGATGAAATCTACTGGAAGGAGGGCATTAAGGCATCCCCTATCATCCAACACGAGGTACTCAGTAAAGATGTCTAATGTGGAAGGACTCGATCATAAGGTGCACAAACCAGTAACCTTAGCATAACAACGTATGGTGACTGAATGAAAGCAGCATAGACTCGATATACAAACTGGGACATCTATGTGACACAGGAGGCATCAACAGAGGCTCCATAGGGACTGGAAGCTTAACCAGTCAATGGAGATAAACTCAGATAAATGAGTATAGCTCCTAAATTCAAACTATAACCCAACCAATGGATGTGATATACAGTGCTCTGTTCGAAGGCGACACGACTCAACAGCTGCCAAAGATAACATCTTTCCTTGTCCGGCTTTTTGGTTTTTTTATTTTTTTAGACTTTTTCAGTTATTTGAAAAGCTTGAAAAAAGAATAAATTAGCTTTATAGTTACAAACTAGGAGGAGACGAGTGTCATCAGGGAAAACAAACTAGTTCCAAGCAGTGGAACATACCTATGCTCAATGCAAGGATACATGTGTAGGATACCGACACTCGGAGGAAAATCCCCTCCCAGTAAAAAGGGAAATCAAGCTGCGAAGGATATAAAAATGGCTCTGCATGGCTAGACATGAGACAAGCTTGGGCTATATGGCTGAAATGCAATGTCAGGAGAGCCAGCATAAAGCTCAATAAGGTAGGAAAAGCTCATGATAATGCATTCAGAACTTGACATAAGGGGAGTCTGGAGAGAAACGGGCCAGCATAAGATCAAGAGGAGTATGAGGCTCTTGCGAAATGTCATGGAAGTACTATACAATGGACTCCCAGACCTAAGAGAGGACTCACAGCATGGGCACCAAATGCAAAAGGGAGCTAACTAGGGTACCCATGTATAGGAAAGCTCTACCATTCACATAGTACCACTTCTAACAACAGCATGAAGGTTCCGTGATACCATGGAATGGGTTCGTACCTAAGGTTAAGATGGAACGGTCATAAGGCAATGCATAAGTGCAAGTGGATGTGAAATCCTAACCTATATGCCAGTTCATACATAATACCTGTGAGCGGCACGAACGGGTCAAAACCACGGAGAGAGTGTATAAGAACTGGACCCTACATGACAACCATATTAGTCAAAAAATAGTCAATAAAGAATCCAAACTATAGGATATAGGGAGGAATTATCATGACAACTACACCCAAAGGAAACAGTGCGGTGAACGATGGGACATAAAAAGGAAAGTAAGGTGTAGACCCAAAGTTCACGCATCCACTACCACCCCCATGAGGGTGACCACTAGTGTAAAGACCGAGTGAAGGGAGTCAACATACTCCACTAATGGAGTAGAGGGAAGAATGTGACCACTTCAAATCTATGAGCACGGTAAGGGGCTGTGATGCCCCCAAGTCTAACACCAGGGTCTAGACTAGGACCAAGGACGGGTGATAGGATACCAGGCATGCCAAAAATAAAAGGACCAAAACTCAAGAGAGCATAAATATACTCAAGTAACCGAGATCCCAAAGGCCAACTAGCGCACAAAGAGCACATTCCTAAGAAAATCTACAGCCAAAATACAAGCAAACCAAGGGGAGGATATGTGAGCTCCCGAATGCAGTAGGTTGTCTCGCCTGGGAGAGGATTGAAACTCCCATACATTACAAGTAGAGGTATGTAACCAATTATAGTGGCCCTCAGCTTCAACGCATAAAGCGACTGTGCTGTCCGACCCCTACCTAGCCGGGACACCCACAGAATAACCTCTACAAGTACCCCCTCGATATCCTAGGTAAGGTCACTAAGATCACCTCAATATAATCAAAGCTCAGGCAGACAATTGTAGGTGGTATTGACCGTATGGGCATGGTAGCAAAGCCCGAAACTCCCAAAAGAGCCCCCAGATATGAATACAATCCTGGCAATATCGCTGGTGCTACTCAGTTATGACTAGGGGTCATCCCAATCGATAACTGCTCACACTGCCTCATGCTTAACTCCTGTTTAAGAGGAGGATCCTGAGAACGATGGTTATACCAAGGATTTCACACACTCCCTAGACAGACACCTAGTTGTTGTCATTTAGTGATCTTGGAGAATTAACTTACAATGAAATATTCCAAGATCCTAAAACCTAAGCTTGTTGGTGCACCCTAGAAAAGAAAAGAGTGTAATTCATTTTAATTAGCGTTGATTTTAGTTGGCATTATTACTCAAAAATAGGATATGGTCATGCAACTAGTGGTGTTATGACGCAACATGAAGTAAAATGCACACCGTAACAATCAATGCAAATGCATTGTGTCCATGTAAACAGGGTATGCGTACTACATGAAATGCACAATTCTTCTTCAAATGATGAATGCAAATTTCCCTATATGAAGTCCCAACTAGTACTCCAAAGCAAATCTAGATCTAGTGCAAGTACAATGCAAAGTGAAAAATGCAATGCATGATGATAAGCAAATGTTTTTGGATTTTTTGAAAATATAAGAGATGCAAAAAGCAAACGAATGATTCTACCACCCTCAGACTCTGAAAGCACACATAAACAGCATCCAACCACAGCACTAAGGTAAAAGAACTCTAATGCACTAATCTCAAACAAAAAATCGAAAATGCCATGACAAGAACTTTCCTATAAAAAAAATTTAGGCTAAAAAAAACGTTTTTGGTCAAAAACAGAGGTCAAAACAGACTCAGGCAGTGCCAAAGGAGACTTAGCAACTAACAGCATTCACCCAGCAACCAACAATCTTCCACAAAAAGGAAAAAACCAGGGCATATGCGACTGTTCGCAGTAAAACCGTGTGTATACGCGGAAATCACAGATAAAACCGTGTGTATACGTGACTATAAATCAAAAACCCGAGTATCGAAAGAAAAGGTGCATAAAACAAGGCAAACAAGCATGTTGAGATAAACTTCACTCCAATTAGACTCTACCAGGCATACATGCCCCCAGACCCGACACAGAAACAAGAGAGAAAGAGCAATTCAAATACATTGAATGCTGAGAAAATCACCCCCAAAGGACAACTACTAGGAACTCCCCAGCGGAGTCACCAATTCTATTACGGAGAGAAATTCCTATGGCTTGGGGTACCACAACAGACAGACTTAACTCCAGAAATTCATCTTTCCCAATATGCAATAGAAATAAAACATCTAACACTAAAGGATCAGACTTCGTACCTTATTCCAGACGGTTGAAGTAGATCCCCGTTGAGCTTTCCAATCTTCAGCTTGAATTGATATAATACTTCCTCAACAACAAGTAAACAATACAAGCATACTATATATCATGGTGTTAGATCTATTCTAGCATATATATATATCATCAATAATGTAAAATCATTTGACATATTCCAATGGATACAACATTAATCAAATACACACCATTGGACAGGAAAATATAGTTCTTATTAATATAAATCAGAGATTACAAGATAGATACAACCTCTGATAGCACATCTGTGAATCGGAGAAACTGAATCCCCCACTTGGGCCTCCACCACCTCAATCCTCCATCTCTCGATAGCAAGCTTACTGGGAAAAGGCAAGCTTGGGAAGAACACAATAGTGCTCCAAGGGAAAAAGGGATGCAGACTCGAGTATAAATTCCAGTAACAATGGACTATAGTTTCTTTGCTTCAATCTCTCTATATCTTCAATGTACTAAGGTGTTCCTTATATAGCTTCACAAGGGATAATGAAGGGTCGAATCCGAACGATCTCAAGGCATATGGAAGTCCAGGAGTCAAATGAGTCGGATCCAAGTCAAGGAAAACTCCAAAAGGATTTGGACTATGCACACATCCCTATGTACGCGGTTATCGGGGATAGATCCACGTATGTACACGGTTATCGAGTAAAAAGCCGCGTATATAATTTTTTATATAGTTTAAGGGATGATCAAGGTAACATCAAAGGATAAAATGTGGTCCATGGGGTCTAAAGAGTCTGTAGCGGGACAAGGGAAGGCCATACAAAGTGTGATTCACCTAGAGTGGTGAAATCCACTGTAAAATTTTAGGCTAAAAAAAACATTTCTGGTCAGAAACAGAGGTCAAAATAGACTTAGACAGTGCCAAAGGAGACTCAGCAACTAACAGCATTCACCCAGCAACCAACAATCTTCCACAAAAAGGAGAAAACTACGGTATACGTGACTATTCACAGTAAAACCATGTGTATACGCAGAAATCACAGATAAAACCACCTGTATACATGACTGTAAATCAAAAACCCGCGTACAAGAAGAAAAGGTGCATAAAACAAGGCAAACATGTAGGATGAGACAAACTTCACTCCAATCAAACTCTACCAGGAATGCATGCCCCCAGATCCGACACAGAAACAAGAGAGAAAGAGCAATTCAAATACATTGAATGCTGAGAAAATCACCCCCAAAGGACAACTACTAGGAACTCCCCAGCGGAGTCGCCAATTCTGTTATGGAGAGAAATTCCTATGGCTTGGGGTACCACAACAGACAGACTTGACTCCAGAAATCAATCTTTCCCAATATGCAATAGAAATAAAACATCTAACACTAAAGGATCAGACCTCGTACCTTATTCTGGACGGTTGAAGTAGATCCCCGTTGAGCTTTCCAATCTTCAGCTTGAATTGATATAATACTTCCTCAACAACAAGTAAACAATACAAGCATACTATATATCATGGTGTTAGATCTATTCTAGCATATATATATATATCATCAATAATGTAAAAGTATTTGACATATTCCAATGGATACAACATTAATCAAATACACATCATTGGACAGGAAAAGATAGTTCTTATTAATATAAATTGGAGATTACAAGATAGATACAACCTCTGACGACACGTCTGTGAAATCGGAGAAACTGAATCCCCCACTTGGGCCTCCACCACCTCAATCCTCCATCTCTCGATAGCAAGCTTACTAGCAAAAGGCAAGCTTGGGAAGAACACAACAGTGCTCCAAGGGACAAAGGGATGCAGCCTCAAGTATAAATTTCGGCAACAATGGACTATAGTTTCTTTGCTTCAATCTCTCTATATCTTCAATGTACCAAGGGGTTCCTTATATAGCTTCACAAGGGATAATGAAGGGTCGAATCTAAACGATCTCAAGGCATATGGAAGGCCAGGAGTCAAATGAGTCGGATCCAAGTCAAGGAAAAATCCAAAAGGATTTGGACTATGCACACATCCCGATGTATGTGATTATCGGGGATAGATCTACATATGTACGCAGTTATCGGGTAAAAACCCGCGTATATATTTTTTTATATACTAAGGGATGATCAAGGTAACATCAAAGGATAAAATGTGGTCCACAGGGTCTAAAGATTCTGCATCGAGACAAGGGAAGGACTTACAAAGTGTGATTCACCTAGAGTGGTGAAATCTGCTATAACAATGTTCGCTCATTAGACTCCCATAAGCCTTTCTTCAACCTTCAAATTCATAAGTGACTCTAGGTGATCATCCTCATTATCATCATCATCGCCAACATTAAGTACATCATCATATCGCCAGCATTAATTACATCATCATCATCGCCAACATTAATAGCAGGAGAACGTGTTTCTTGGGATGTATGTTAAACCAGCATCAACCACCTGCATCCATGTTGTAGCTCTCAAATTCTTTGCTACATTCTGCAAGTCATTTGCACTACTCTTACCATTCCAAAAGGATTCAATTGCAAACTTGAGTTCTCTCTTTGGAGAAATGCGTGGATAACCAATCACATGGGAAGCCATGATTTAAGGACTTTGAATCCTGCTCAAGGGACAAAAAAGGAAGCTTGTAAACTCTCAAACAAGATCATGGTTACATTGAGCACTCTGACGAATATCTAATACATAATATTTTTAATTGTATACACTGATAAAATTCCAACATCCCAGTATTTAATTGTATACGCTGATAAAATTCCAACATCCCAGTATTTAATTGTATACGTTGTATTTGGTCTTTCCATGCCCCAAGACTTCATGTACGTGTCTGCAACACTCTCACTATTTCCCCCTTCACTGCAACAACTCTTCCTTTTGGTTTTGGATGAATGGCATGTCCTTTCAAATGGAGGGATGTACGCAAAAAAATAGTAAATAGGAATCCCCTATCTCTCCCACCTAGATTCTCCAATAGCCTGTGACCTTCACAACCTAACTACGGGATTAATTTGAATGGGCCCTCTTCATAAGGGATAATCGTAGAGAAAATACACCCTCTCTTATTGCAATAGAGATGAAGAATCATCAAGATATACTTCAATGTTCTCCCATAAGTGCGATCTCCTTACAAAACCTTTGAAACCCAGCTTAATATGCACCAAATAACAAAAACTATGAAATGAACTCTCCTTTGCACCGGAAATGAACTCTCTTCAGCAAGTGAAAGAAAACCAAGGTTTTTTTGGGCAACTTAATGTTTAGGGGGGTTAATTCCTTTGGAAAGGTATACAAAAAAATGAAAAATCACGCTGTTTTTTCTTAACAAAATTTAAAATTTGGTGAGGTGTCTCTCCATTAAAAAACAATTATTGCTATATAAACTATAGAAATATGTTCTATATGGTACTTTTTCACAATTTGTAACAAAGAGGAAAATTATTTTGCTAAAGAAATTACTTAGCCATCAAATCGATTTCATGATTTAGTCATTCAATTGATTTCTCAATGTTTTGAAGAAACAAAGATAATTGGAAAATATGAAAAATGTGTGCTAAGCATCTTTATTCATGATCAAAGATCCAATTTATTGCATATTAAAGGTAAACTTGGAGAAGGGTGTAGCATACACGTAAACACAAAAATGGCTACAATGAAATAGGTAGAATAAATAATCTTCATGGTGACTATTCAACCAAAATCATAAAATAACTACAACAAATTAAAACATGCAGATGGAATATATCCCTTCAAACCATGATTTTTCTTAAAACCTATATACACTAGACATGAAGGGAAATTTCTAAGAATTTCATTTAAATCCATTGGATATCAATGATAACTATCATAATATAATCTAAATTTCTCAAAAATTGAACAAGAACATCTTTTATGCTAAGAAAACCTAAATAAGAAATAAATCACCTACTTATTGAAAAAATAACAAATATTTTCCAAATACAATGGTATACTATGTAAACAAATACTTTGTAAATGAACGAATGAACCAAACTATATGTAAAAAATCTCAATGAACCAAACTATATGTTAACATATAGTTGGTGTATAATGAACAAAACTTTTAAAAATAAAATCCAACACCAAGTTTAGAGTTAAAATCATTATAAAACTCTCACACTAAAGTTTCACGGAATTGAACTTAAATTTATATCTTTATACGTAAACTTTACGCAAATTTGACGATTATTCCTTTAAGTTAATTATTTATTTCATGTCACATGAAGACCCAATAATTTTGATAGTTTAAGTCGATTACTTTGGCTCTCGTGTCACGTCAAGACCCACCAAAATTTCAGTAGCTAAATTCAATTAATTTGGCTTTGTTTTTTATGAAACTTATGGTGGTGATTCATACAGATTTGAAAACTAAATTTAATTTATTAGTTTAATTTTAATGGCCTAATCTGTGGCCTATGCTTTAGAGTTGGAAGAGAGACTTTGGGTAAAGCTAGGCTTGTTCTTATGTAATGCATAGAGGTTAGGGAAAGATTATGGACACTCTATATTAATGAACCTTGAGCTTGGTATGATACCTTGCTTGGAATAATGCTTTTTTGTACTCTTTACGTCCCATGGAGGTCTTGGTTCTTGTGTTGAGCAAAGAGTAAAAGATATGGGGATTTAGGACTAAAAATAAGGTTGAGAAAAATTTCTAAATCTCATGTCTAGGAAGGATTAGGTACCTAAAATAAGTAGTGGGAATATCGATATAACTAATTAATTATTTAAACATATTATATCCCACCTAGATAAAATTTACCATAACTTTGGCTCACTTTAACTAAACATAAAGTTGGTTGCTTCGAGTGAGCCTTGGGGATTCCTCAAGGAATTGTGGTCCTGTCTAAAATCCCAACAAACAGGCTAAGACAAATGCTACCCAATATCATATCGAAAAGCCAAATAATTCCCTTTACTAGTATGAGAAGTAGATATTTCAAAATAATGTTCTTGTATCTTAGTTGATCAATGAGCAAGATTACCTGAGATAAAGGTATGGGACAACATAAATTTGACAATAGACATAGGCACTTTTTCCATGATCTAAAAGGTTATCTAAATTACATAAAGTGAAAAGAAAGTATGTGAAGTTTCTTTGGTGTATCGATATCTCGTAAGATAAAAAAAAGGGTGTAAAAAATCCATGTGAACCATCCATGATTTTCTTCTTAGACTATGTTCCATTCTCAGAGGTTAATGTCAGTCCACATGTAATGCAACGTACCAAATTTGGAAAGGTTAACATGTTGCATAAATGGTGTAATTGAAATTGTAACATTTTATTTCAAAGGAATAATTTAGCCATAGGACACTCCTGCATTCGATGACCTGAGACTTGCCATAGTGCACAACAAATATATTCGATAAAGTTTATCAAAGTTTGTCGCCTAGCTTCGCAGTAGGTATAATACAAAATAACACTCAAATATGTCAATTCAAGGGCATTTCACATAGTAAACAAAACTATTTTAAACTTTAATAGAAATTTGACAAACCTCAAAAGAATCGCCGAAAATTTAAGCAATTATTCTGAATCTTTAACGAAAAATCCACCAATGCCATAAAACTTGAGCAACTAACTATTTTTTTCCTTGAGAGGTGTGCGCTTATAAGGCCAAATATGTAAAAACAATTGGTCCACTTCTTCAAAGTAACACTATGAGAATTATTGAAATGCTTGTTGCTTCATTCCATTTTAAACCAAGACCAAAATTTCCTTAA
>LPNX010141182.1:37118-66811 GCA_001517045.1 Pseudotsuga menziesii
CTCGTTATCATCATCATCGTCAACATCAAGTACATCATCAACGAAATCATCATCATCATTGTTATTGTGGTCACACATATGCCATAAGTGTTATTAATTGCTCATCGACATTAGGATTCTCGTCATGTAATTATTAAGGTCATTTATATGTCGTTACAGTCATTTCGATGATAATAGGGTTTTTTAGATGTCGTTACAGACATTTAGGTGCCATTAAAATCAATTAGGATCCAAAAGTGATACCACATGCATAATCATCATTGACATCCACATCGTCATCATCATCATATAATAAATCAACATCATATTCATCGTCGTAGTCATCATCAATACAATTGTGATAAAAATGAGCAAGGAGCCATACTACCTCACAATAATCGATGATATACTCTTATACTTATCAAATCATATCCATGCACTCCATCATAAGTATTGTAATGCATCATTGTCATGTTTTTAGGGACAATCATATGCCATTAGGGTCTATCAAATGTTTTTGGGGACACTAAAATGCCATAAGAGCAATTTAGGTGACATTAAGGTAATTTAACCCTCATTAGGATTAATCATGATCCAAAAGTTCCATGATTACGATAATTTAGGTTCCACTATGATAAATCAAGATCAAAAATTACTATCAAATGGAACATGATCATTGACATTGATATATCTGAAATTATGTCAGACGTTTCTCGAACACAATTCCTAGCTCTAAACCTAGTGCAATTCCTAGTGCAGTTCCTTTCGAAATTTCTGGCATTATTCCAAGTGTTATACCTGGATCTATACATGGTTCTATGTTGGATGTTTTCTGGGTGCAATTCCTGGATCTATACTTGGTGCTATGTTGGATTTTTTTCCTACTGAAATTCATGGCACAATTCCTATCGTTAACCCTAGATTAATATATGGCGCTATGTTATTCAGGACATTTTTTTGGAGGCTATTCTTGGCGTTATATGGGATGCCTTTGTGGACACTAATTGGGACATTAATTGGGATGCTGATTTGGATGATAATTGGGATGTTAATTGGGATGCTAATTAGCGTCCAAAATAGTGCCAACTTTTAAAAAGAGATGCTAATTGGGATGCTAATTGGGACGCTAATTGGGATTCTAATTGGGATGCTAATTGGGATGCTAATTGGGACGCTTATTGGGATTCTTATTAGGATTCTAATTGGGATGCTAATTGGGATGTTAATTGGGATGCTAATTAGCATCCAAAATAGCGCCAACTTTTAAAGTGGGATGCTAATTGGGATGCTAATTGGGACGCTAATTGGGATGCTAATTGGTATGTTATTTGTGACACTAATTGGGATGTTAATTGGGATGCTAATTAGCATCCAAAATAGTGCCAAATTTTAAAAAGGGATGCTAATTGGGATGCTAACTGAGATGCTAATTGGGACGCTATTTGGGACTCTAATTGGGATGCTAATTGGGACACTAATTGGGACACTAATTGGGACACTAATTAGCATCCAAAATAGTGCCAACTTTTAAAAAGGGACGCAAAAAATTCCATCTCATGGAAAAGCGTCCACTTTGTCCAAAAAATGATGAAAAATACATTAAAAGTGATAGTGGACGCTAAAAAGGAAGCTAAAAGAGACGCTAATTGCGGGGTTTTCTTGTAGTGTCAAGAGGATAAATATCACATAATACCTCATCAATGAAGGGCTTGATGGTGTAGGGAAGGCGGCACTGCTGGCTGACGTCGAGATCTCGTCCTTGGTGAAGCCACCCGATGGTGTACGGTTGTGGGTGTGCTATGGTTGGCAAATTCAACCGCTTCAAGACCTTTGCTGAAATCAGGTTCTTTTGGCTCCCACTATTGACAATGAACTATAGAGGGGAACCCTTTACCCACATCTGGGAGTGGAAAATATGCTCCTCCTCCAATGAATCTTTTGGTTCTTCCTTTTGGATCTTTGTGGTGGCACGGTGGCGTTGGGCTCTGCATCGATAATCTTCTTCCCTTTGTCATTCCCGTTCTCGGGTTCTGATTCAGTGTCAGAGTATGCATCTAATTCAAAAGCCTTTATCTCAGCCACTAGTGACTGCTTAGCCCGACACTCACTTGTGTTGTGAGTAGGGCTCTTATGAAACTTGCACCACTTTTCTGCTTCCTTCTTCAGCTTTGTAGTGTTGCTCTTTTCTTACGGCTTTGGCAAGTTTTCTTGAGTCACCATGCCTTGGCTGTGTCCTTGGTTCTGCAGTTTGGGGGAACCTTTCCCTTGCTTTTGATTCGTAGATCCAAAGTATCGCTTTTTATGTTTGATTTTTTGTTCAATTTTGGCAGCATACCAATATGTTGTACCAAGCGAGCAGATGTTGAGGAAATCCATTTCCTCCTGAATGTATCTGTGCAGGCAACTACAGTACTTTAGCACCAAATGTTTCTCTGAATATTTGATACCCAACTTGGTGTGTAGGGTATGGAATAGATTCATCATCTCATGCACATATTGATCTCTTTGCTGCTGCAGTGTAGTCCATTGGATGTACTTGTCCTCATAGCTCCCCACCAAATAATATTGTCCCTTTATGGCATATTGAAAAGAATTCCAAGTGGGTACGACTGAGAACAGAGAGGGTTCCTCCTCGTCCTTTCTCTCATAGTAGGTTTCCCACCAGTCCTTGACATGGGGTGTAGCTTTGAATAGAGAAAAAGTAATATTTTCTTGGTTAGAAAAGTCATGAACCGAGAAATATACTTCTAATAGATTCAACCATCTATCTACAGCATATACATATATTCAAACCTAAAATATGGGATTTTCAAAGTTTACTTGTACCTTAAAAGGGGTTGCACCTCCAAAGTGGCTGCTAGATGCAGATGCACCACCAGTGGGAAGTCGTTGAAGGATCTAAGCGAAGTTATCCATCATCGCGTTCCTTTTTTTTTCAAGGGCATCCTCGAGCAACATTTTGATAAAACATTTTGTGCCCTCATCTTTATTTTCCTCCCTCATGGGTGGCCGTTGGGATTTGTGAGGCTGATCTTGCAAAGGTTCAACCAGATCGAGCCCTAACTCTTTATGCGCTGCCCTCATTGGGGACATGCAAAGAAGGATCGAGAAAGAGCAGATTGCTTTGATACCACTGATCCAGATTTACGCATGAATGCAAAAAAATACACAAATAACCATAGAAACAAATATACGGTAGAAATAACCATTTCATTTCATTAATCAATAATTGAAACTTGTTTATCTACAGAATGGAAATAAACTAGCTAGAGTGCTAGAAGCTTATCTCTGAGAAGATATGTGGCGGATACATGACTCTGAACTCTGTGTTATAATGAGGCACTAAGGCCTATATATTATTTAGAAACAATGGAAACCCTACACATCCAAAAACCTAACCCTAGGAGGTGAAACACCTTAATGTGGGCCCCGTTGGGTAACTTGGTAGATTAATTTCCTGAGGTCGTAACTTTAGCATACTACCTTTGTTTGACGCACATGATACATCATTAGAAAGATATGTTTAAGGACTACATCCATAAATAACAAATGTTGAGTCTGTTAGGGTTAACCTTGACTTGAGATCGAGTCAAAGGTGGTTAGGTATAGCACATGGTTTGGGCACATGGTTTGTTGTAGCCCGTGGTATTGTCCCATGGTATTGCATGTGATTAAGCCTTTATAAGGCTTGAGGAGGCTCCATTGTAAATGTACTGGATGTGGGCATTGTATTGTAGTGGAAGAGAGACTGTGAGAGCATGAAGAGGAAGTGCAGTGGTTTTGCTGCAGGGTGTATCCCTTCATCTTTCTGGACTACAATAAAAGGACTGGCAAATTTCTTTGTGGACGTAGCCCATCGTTTGGGTGAACCACGTTATATCTGTGTCTCTCTGTACTGTTTAATGTGTTTTTGCATCTTGTTTATTGATTTAACTGTATATCTATTATTGCTCTGCGGTCCTATTTTTCTAACAATTGGTATCAGAGCCAAAAGGTCTATTTGGTTTGTAAACTCGTAGGAAAGAAGGGTTCCTGGTTCAAGTGGGAGCAATGGTGGAAGAAGGAAAGTTTAGGGTCAATAAATTTAACGGCCAAAACTATCAGTTATGGAAGATCCAAATGGAGGACTATCTGTACTAGAAATATCTGTACCTGTCGTTGGGCGGAAAAGCAAAACAGCTAGCGGCTATGAAGGATGAAGAATGGGAGGTTCTTGACAGAAAGGCACTAGGAACAATACGGCTATGCCTGGCTTCATCAGTGGCCTTCAATATTTCGAAATAAATAACAACAGAGGCTGTGATGAGTGCATTGAATAAGCTCTATGAAAAACCCTCGGCTTCTAACAAGGTATTTTTGATGAAGCGTTTATTTAATATGAAGATGTCAGAAAGTGGATCTGTTGCTGACCATTTAAATGAGTTTAATACACTTACCAGTCAGTTAAGTTCTGTAAAATTGAACTTTGATGATGAGGTTAGGGCTCTTCTAATCTTGTGCTCATTGCCAGAAAGCTGGAATAGCTTGGTCATGGCTGTAAGTAACTCTGTCCCTTGTTCAAACACTCTTAAATTTGATGATGTTGTTAGTGTTATTCTTAGCGAGGAAATGCAAAGGAAAAGCACAGGTGAGACATCAGGTAATGCGTTGACCATGGAGAGCAGAGGGAGACAAAACGAGAGAGGAAGATCCAAGTCCAGATTCGGAAAAATAGAATGTTGGAACTGTGGTAAGAAAGGACATCTAAAGAAAGACTGCAGAGCACCAAAGAAGAAAGGTGAGAGGTAGCAAGAGACTACCCAGGAAGCTAATGTAGCAGGTGATGTGTTACAAGATGCTTTGATTCTTGCATTAGATAATACTAGTGATTACTGGGTAGTAGATTCAGGGGCTTCATGTCATGCTACATCCCATAGGAAATTCTTTTATGATCATGTTCAAGGTGATTTTGGGCATGTGTTATTGGGGGATGATGAACCATGTAAAATTGTTGGAAAGGGTAAGGTACGGATCAAACTAAATAATGGAAATGACTGGTTGCTAAAGGATGTAAGGCACATTCCTGCTATGAAAAGAAATCTGATCTCAACAGGGCAGTTAGGAGATGGCGATTGTTTGTCTATGTTTGGAGAAACGTGGTGGAAGGTTACTAAAGGATCAATGGTAATTGCAAAAGGAGATAGGATAGGTACGTTATATTTATGTCCTCATAACACTGATTATTCTATTTCTGTAGCTTCCATAGAAACAGGTGCAGCATTGTGGCATAATAGGCTTGGCCACATGAGTGAGAAGGGGATGTAAATTCTCCACTCAAGGAAACTGCTTCCAAATCTGAAGCAGGTAAGTTTGGAATTTTGTGAGAACTGTGTTTATGGAAAACATAAGAGAGTTAGATTTCTTAGGGTTGGGAAACAAAAGAAGAGTGAAAAGTTAGAGCTTGTCCATGCAGATGTATGGGGACCAACTCAGGTACAATATTTTGGTGGCTCTCGTTATTATTTTACTTTTATTGATGATGCAACTAGAAAAACTTGGGTTTATTGCATTAGACAGAAATCTGATGTATTTGATACTTTTAAGAAGTGGAAAGATTTGGCTGAGAATGAGACAGGAAAAATGTTGAAATGTCTCAGATCTGATAATGGAGGTGAGTACTGCAGCAAGGAGTTTGACAGTTACTTTTCACACAATGGGATTCGCAGAGAGAAGATAGTCCCTGGAACACCCCAAGAAAATGGCATGTCAGATAGGATGAACAGAACGATCATGGAGTGTGCAAGGTGTATGAGATTGCATGCAGGGTTGCCCTTACAGTTTTGGTCTAATGCTATAAACACTACTGTTTATTTAATAAACAAAGGGCCTTTAAGCACTTTGGATGGTGGAATTCCAAAGGAGGCATGGACAGGTAAACAGGTAAAATACTAATTTCTGAGAACTTTTGGTTGTGACGCATTTTCCCATATTGATAAAGATGATAGAACAAATCTTGAGGCTAAATCCAAGAAATGTACCTTTATTGGATACAGGGTTGATGATTTTGGTTATCACTTATGGAATCTTAAAAATCGCAAAATCATTAGGAGTAGAGATGTAGTATTCAATGAAAAGGTCATGTATAAAGATTAGTTGCAGGGAAAGAAAGAAGAAAAGGAAAACACAGAGTACACAGCGCTTAATGAAATCAAAGAAAATGAAGTTCCAAAATCACAAGAAAATCAAGAGCAGCAGCAGGTACCTAAAACTCCTGCAACTATAAGAAGGTCTACCAGGTTAAGTAGACCCCCTGAACAATTCTCTCCTTCACTGTATTATTTATTGATGACTGATTCTGGTGAGCCAGAATGTTTTGAAGAAGCAATGCAGGTAGAAACTAGAAAGAAATGGGAGCAAGGCATGGATGAGGAGATGGACTCATTGGTAAGAAACCAGACTTGGGATCTGGTTAAGTTTCCTATAGGAAAAAGGGTATTGCAGAATAAATGGGTTTACAGGTTGAAGGAAGAAGATGGAGGAAAGAAGCGGTACAAGGCTAGACTTGTTGTAAAGGGGTTTGCACAAAAGAAAGGTATAGACTTTGATGAAATATTTTCTCCTGTTGTTAAAATGAATTCAATTAGAACTATTTTAAGTCTAGTGGTGGTAGAAGATTTGCATCTTGAACAATTAGATGTAAAAACGACCTTTCTCCATGGGGATTTGAAGGAAGAGATTTATATGCAGCAGCCACAAGGGTATGAGGTCAAAGGAAAGGAGAATTTGGTTTGCAGGTTGAAGAAGAGCTTGTATGTCCTGAAGCAAGCTCCAAGGCAGTGGTATTTAAAATTTGATAAGTTTATGATAGATGTCATTCTAACCACTTTGTTTATTTCAAGAGGCTAGATAACGGAAGATATATTATCTTGTTATTGTATGTGGATGACATGCTTGTTGCAGGGTCTAACATGCAAGATATAAATGTGCTCAAAAGAAAACTAGCTAAATCATTTGCGATGAAGGATTTGGGTGCTACAAAGAAAATCCTTGGTATGAGAATAACAAGAGACAAGAAAAATCACAAATTGACATTGTCTCAAGGTGAGTACATAGAAAAGGTGTTGCAGAGATTTAGAATGCAGAATGCAAAACCAGTCAGCACACCTTTGGCAAGCCATTTCAAACTAAGCAAGCATATGTGTCCAGAGACATAGGAAGAGATAGATTACATGTCCAAGATTCCTTATTCATCAGCAGTTGGGAGCTTGATGTATGCCATGGTGTGCACAAGACCAGATATTGCACATGCAGTGGGAGTTGTGAGCAGGTATATGAATAATCCAGGTAAAGAGCATTGGAAAGCAGTACAGTGGATTCTCAGGTATTTGAGAGGTACCACTTCTCATGCATTATGTTTTGGAGGTTCAGACACTATTCTACAGGGATATGTTGATGCAGATATGGATGGTGATAAAGACAGCAGGAGGAGCACCATAGGGTATGTGTTCACTATAGGTGGAACAACAGTAAGTTGGATTTCAAAACTGCAACAGGTTGTTGCACTTTCAACAATGGAAGCAGAGTATGTTGCTGCTACAGAGGCTAGTAAGGAGATGATTTGGTTGCAGAGGTTCATGGAAGAATTGGGTAAGAAACAGGAGAATAGTAGGTTGTACAATGATAGCCAGAGTGCCATTCATCTTGCAAAGAACTCAGTCTTTCATTCAAGGACTAAACATATAGAACTCAAGTACCACTTCATAAGATCTGTTCTAGATGAAGAACTGTTAAAACTGGAAAAGATTCACACTAGCCGAAATCCTGTAGACATGTTGACAAAGGGAGTAACCAGAGAGAAACTGAGTTCCTGCTCGATTTTTTTTGGCCTTCAAGCACGAAGGTGAGAAGAAGAAATTTTCCAAGTCCAAGGTCCAGCAAGTGCAGCAACGATAGAGTTGCTGTGATTAGTCACCATGAAGGCACATGAAAAAAAATGTAATGGAGTAGTTTGCATGTAAATGGGCATATGGCTATAAGACCTAGTAAGGCATGCATACCCCTGGTAACTCACCGGTAAAGTCAGGAGATAGAACTAGGTGATAGGGGGGTGTATGTAAGATTCCTCGTTAAATACTTGAGGGGAGTTGGTGATTACTCCAAGTCAAGTTTAAAGGGGGGATTGTTAGGGTTAACCTTGACTTGAGATCGAGTCAAAGGTGGTTAGGTCTAGCACATGGTTTGGGCACATGGTTTGTTGTAGCACATGGTATTGTCCCATGGTATTGCATGTGATTAAGCCTTTATAAGGCTTGAGGAGGCTCCATTGTAAATGTACTGGATGTGGGCATTGTATTGTACTGGAAGAGAGACTATGAGAGCGTGAAGAGGAAGTGCAGCGGTTTTGCTACAGGTTGTATCTCTTCATCTTTCTGGACTGCAATAAAAGGACTGGAAAATTTCTTTGTGGACGTAGCCCATCGTTTGGGTGAACCACGTTATAGCTGTGTCTCTCTATACTGTTTAATGTGTTTTTGCATCTTGTTTATTGATTTAACTATATATCCGTTATTGCTCTGTGCTCCTATTTTTCTAACAGAGTCCGAAACATACTTATATTTTCCCAACCATTCGATGCCAAAAAAACCTCGTTTAGGGCCTCAAAATGGCTCTGGAAGTTTAGGACCCAAAAACTGCCAAAAATAGTAAATTTTGCTACAATTAAGGAGACTGGAAAACTAAAAGAAACAATGGTGGGGGTCCAAGAGGAATAGGTGGGTGGCCACCAATATCCTCTTGGATCACCAAGGACCCTCCACGCTCTTTAAATAGAGATCATGGACCAATTAGGTGTTAAGCCACGGATCAATGGTAGGTATGATCTAAGAGAAGTTGAACCATCAGATCACTCTATGTCTAGAACATATCATGACCATCGGATTAGAATATTTACAAATGCATACTAAAGAAACACACTTTTACCTAATAGATATATTACACAAGTTGATCTTAAATAACTCCTAAGTGTCTAAATATCCTAACAGCTTGAAGATGAAGAAGATATTATATTTTGAGTTGGAAAGCTTCTAATTCTAACTTATCAATGGCTTGCTAATCTAGAATAAGTTTATACACCAAAGAGATGATTGTGCTGAATCAATATAATAAGAAAAACATATAGAGTGAAATCGAGGAGGATACTTGGTATTGAGTTATGTGAAGAATGTTTAAAGCTAAAAACACAGATAGCAAAATTGTTGAATTGTGAAGTGTTGTAGAGTGCAAAAAAGTGGCATATCACATATTAACAGAAATTTTAAGTATTGATATCACAAAAGACACAAATAGATGATATTGCATAAGTCACTGATTGTAGATAATGCATACATAGATTGCATATTATTATATTTGTAGTTTTGATTCAAACATTTTCTTTTCAGGGTGATAGGAAGAGGCAAGAAAAGGCAATCAGTTCTTCCTTGCTGGAAAACACAATTGGGAGTTTGTGCTTCCATACATCTAGTTTTGGAGAACACATGAAAGGGATTTGATGCTTCAAGTTAGTTGGTGCCGAAAAATACATAAGAGGGATTCAGTGCTAAAAAAATAGGAGATAGTAGTCTTTAATCGTGTTGGTGTCGAACAATAGAAAGTTGGAGCTTGCATAATAGGATTGATATCCATTTAGGTATGTGCCTACAATTAGAAAGTTTGTGCTTGCACAGATGATTGAAGTCATGGCACATGTTGGTGCTTGTAATCAACAAGTTGATGCTTACAATCAGGTTGGTTCCTGAGTTAGTTGGTGCTCACATGTTGGATATTGGTGTTTCCCATTGTAAACAAATAAAATATATATACATTTTTAGATTACTATACAAAATATTTGTGCACTAGTGTATCTTATTGTGGAAACTAAAACATAAATTGGTGTATATTTGTTTGAAGTAAAAAATTATATGATATGTGATTTATAATGATTGACCCCCCACCCTGCCCCCCTCTTAGTATAAATATGAATTCAACACTTTATTGGTTGGCTAGAAACTCAATTGTAATTGTATTGTTGCCTAGAATTATACACTTTGTCTTCAATATATATACCAAGGAGACCTAGTATTATGAGCATTTTATCTTGGTTTGTGCATTTTATACATTCTATAAATAGGTTTCCCCATTGACGAGACTTCTTATTCATCTCTATAATTTGTTCTCAAGGAATTGGGTTATTATTTGTTTATCTTTTTATGTTATTTTAGGAATTTGGTGCATAACATAATGTGCTATGGTATCCTCATTTATTTAACTCACCGCTGACCCAATATTTTATTTGTTATAATTATGGTCTCTAGGTTGATGCAAGATCCAAAAAACTACACTAGAATTCCATAAAACGATTGCTTTTTATATCAATGGTACTTATCAACTTGTTATAAAGTATTACAATAAGATTATAAACTATTTTTTTCGTAAGTCAAACCCATAGAGTTTTGAATCGGTGACCTTACACAAGGAGTGTCTTAACAATACACCCATTCATTGTCTATTATATGTCTCATGGGAAAGAAAATAAACTAATTAGTTGATTATATTAATTTAGATTGGGTTGGACATGGAGAGGAAAAGAAGTGGACCTTTTGATATGTATTTCATCTTGGATTTGGATCTATAGATTTATTAGGAAATAAAAAACATAATAAAAAAACACACACAATGAAGAAGAATATTTTTACAATGGAGTTACTCAATCCTTTTAAGTAGCTTGATTCATCACATGCAATACCATGGGAAAATACCAGGAGACACCCAAAATCATGGGCCTATAAAACACCATTGGTAAACCCATTTTTTTTTAATATTTAATTGAGTTGAGATTAAGTTGATAGTATCCCATTTAAACTCCATGTGGATTAAAGACCACCCCCCCTAAAATTTTTAATTGATTATTTGAGAATAAAAAGTTCCCCCCTTCTTTAGTGTACCTGAATCTACATCTAGAGATTACATAGGTGACCCAATAAACCAAGGGTATACATGCCTAAATACGTCTTACACACATATTCCCATTCACATTGTGATTGAAACCAACTCCATAAAAATGATTCTAGTGAAGACTCCCAATAGCTTCTTCATCTACATCTTCCATGTGCTTCTTACGTCAACGCTTCACATGATTACTTGCCATGCATTTACACTTGTATTTAACCATTATCATCTTAATTCATACCAGGTCTCTCCATGTTATGATTTATATACACAACATTCTCTTCATACATCACAATGTGTCTTTCTATCCAAGGGACTCTATACTTTCCCATCAACTTACATAGACAGATGTGCCTCTTTCTTATTCCCCATATTTTCAATATTATCAAATGCCAACCATCAAGGCCGATGGCCTTCTTGACCATGCCATGATTCCCAACCAGAACAAATTTCATTCAATTATTTCCAATCACCTTAACTTTTATATGCCTTGGAAACATGGTAATCTCAACGATTAACACATAGGTAATTGTTCAATAAGGAAAACTCATATTCATTTCATCATCCATGTATCCTAGATGAACCATCTTTCTGAGGAGTAGAACCTTAGTGGGTGGAGTTGTGGTATTGGGACCCTTAATTTCCTCATTAGGCCTAGTCTTACTAGAATTGACAATAACACCTTCCTTCTTATGAGTCTTCTTGGAAACAAAAGGCCTGGTGATACCCTACTACTATGTTCCCAAACCTTGGCCCTCTTCCACCCCATCTTAGACATCATCCTCTGTGTGGTGAACATATACCCTTTAACCTTGACCCACAATCCCATGATCCCATATCTCCCCTCCCTTCCATGCCTCCTCAACACTTATATTCAACATGGTCGCATGAGAGTTCTTCTCCACATTGAAGTGGTTTCTTTGATCTCCTTCATTTCCATGAGTTCATGCTCCTTATTCTCCTATTTCCTCCACTCTCATCTCTAACGAAAGCTTCAGTGTAACATCATAGCTGCAATTTCCATAAGAGATAACAATCTTCTTGGATTCTCTTTCCAAACAACAACTGCTCTTTGACGAAACCCTTGTTTTTTTGCTCGAGATTGATTGCTTAAATTGCAAGAGAAATAATGCCGATATTTGCATTTTTTTTTTCAACGGAAGACCCCAACCCTAGTGTTGAATTCTCTAAAAAATATTGCTACTATGAAGGCCAGGATTCAAGTCAGGGTGGGACTTCAACATAGGCCAATTGACTGGCTTGAAAGATACTTTCACACTATATACTACAAGGAAATCCTTCTCAATCTAGAACATGTATTAGAACAGTAACTCTTATAACTTAACAAAATACACCATCACTTCTCCAAGTTCATTTTACACACTAGATCTAGTTTTTCATATATCCATTACCTAGAAAACACCTAAGCCACTCTTGCTTGAGAGTTTATTCCACCCATGCTTTAATACCAATTGTTAGTAAATAAAACACATAAAATGGAAGAACTGTAAAAGAAGAATAAAAATTTTACCATGGAAACCCAATAACAATAGATTTATGACCCTTAACCATAATGATCATCATGGGACACACTTTAGAGCTTTACAATAGAGTTATTCAATCATTTAAGGATGGATAAAAAGAATTAGTTAATGCTAGCATTAAGCAATACGGATTCACAACCTAATGGGTGAGCTCAAATTCCCCTTTTAGGAGTTGAATTTAATGTACTACGATAATCAAAGTGCAACACAACCCTTTACTCGGAGTGAGATGAAGAATGTGCAACTTCATGGCCAATATTTGAGATATTAAGTATGTGAAACTACTATGTCTCTTTTTTAATATAGGATAAATGATCATATCATTGCTATTTTTATGAGGTGATTGACAAAATAAATTTTTGTGAAACTTTGGCCATTCTTGGGATTCCAACCATTGTAATTATGGGGCTTGTATATATAATTTCACCTCCTAAATCCCAGATAGTTGCGTTGATGAGCAGTTGTTGGAACAACAAGTTCATCGTAGTGTTGGATCTTCTAAAGATAATTAGTCCACAATTGAAGGTTGTCTTGGGATTTTTAGAGAGGTTGATTGGGTGGTGGATTAGTCGTGAGGTAAAAAAAAGGTGGTATTAATTCGCTTAACTGGTGCACACTTTAAGATAGAAAAGTAGGATATCTAGACACATCAAACATTATAAAATTGAATATCTCTTCATATCTAAGGGATTTAGTTATACTTTTAGTTATGTATTGATGATTTTATGATGGGTCAACCAAGTGGTGATACATAATTTTTTTTGGTAATTATGTGTTACCCATGTTATATTGAGGTATGGTCACTTGTGTTTCAATGCTATAACAATGTCTTTAAACACTACTTGTTCTTGGAATTCATATCTCTTCACTTCTACACTTTCTTGGTTCTCCAACATTCACATCATAGTTTTGTTTATGGCCTCAACCAAAGCAATGTAATTGCATCCATGGAACCAAAAACTATCTTAATTGGACCATTACTATGCAAGAGGGAAGACATGACCTCGACACAACCACATATAGTTAGCAAAGAGTCTCATGCATGATAGAAATGATACACCCTTTGCACCAACCTCTTTTAACTAGACCATGGAACCAAAAATTATCTTAATTGGACCATTACTATGCAAGAGGGAAGACATGACCGCGACACAACCACATATAGTTAGCAAAGAGTCTCATGCATGATAGAAATGATACATCCTTTGCACCAACCTCTTTTAACTAGACCATCTCAATCATGATCTCAAAACCCTCTAGTTGTGTGCCAAAAAAGTCCATGGTGTGCAACCATCCCTTTTCCCAAAGCATTCAACATGTAGTACTCTTGATAGCCTCATGTCATTACTAATGGACGAGTTAAGGATCAATTCACAATACCTATAAATTATCTTCAACATTTTTTGTGCTAAGATTCAACTTACATGTACAAACTTCTTCACCATGTTCTCAACTTGTATATACACATACACAACCCAACAATGTTTGAGAACATACACATTTTCATGCACACTAATACACTTGACAAATACCATAAATAATAGGAGAAATTGTGACAAAAAATCACCATAAAACCTTATTACATAAACATTGCACCCCAGCAATGTTTGAGAACATACACATTTTCATGTACCCCAAGAAACTTGACAAATACCATAAAGAATATGACAAATTGTTACCAAAACTCACCATACAACCTTATTAAATGAACATTGAATGACAAACTTTTAGCTCTCAAAGTTGACAATTTCTAAGAAAAAAAAGCATCCTATAAGAAATAATTGAAAATGATATTTGGTATTTGATATAAAGTCAAGCAAATAACATACCTCCAAAAATAACAAAAATAGACCTTCACTCAATTTAAAGTTGTTTATAGATAAAACCTTTGAGTCAATTCTCACTAGTTCATATGGTTAAGGTGCGTGTTTCATTTGCAAGATGACATGTGTACAATTTTCCTTAGGGGTGAATTAATTGGGAGGAGACACCAAGAGACCCAACCATTTTAAGGTTGGTGTGGCTCAGGTTGGGTATGATCCTCAATGGAATTAGACGGGTTAGATGCCCTTGGATTGCAGTTTCTTAGCCAATGATTCAATGCACTAGCCTCAAATGTCTACTCTAAATACACCCACATTGCCATTATATAGGTGCATAGGCTATTCGAGGTTTGAACCCAAGACACCACACGCAGCGCCTTGATAGTACACCGCATCACCCACTAGTCTACATAATGAGGATTTGCACTATATTTATTTTAAATGATGTGGCACTTATTTAAAATGAATTAAAAAGCCATTTCACTAACACATAACTTCTAACGAATCTCTTGAAATATGTAAAACTCATATGAAATTTGGATGTTAAAACTCATCCTAAATTTTTGTTTATTCTAATAAATTATTATGATTAATATCTCATTTTTTACCAAAGCTAAGAAAATAAGTTAATAATTCAGTATCTAAAAATAAAGGTATCTCGTGAAAATCTACCCTTTAAGTATTATCAATAGGTAGTGCCCCTCCTTAATTACTGGGTTTTGTAAGATCATACAATTTTACTTAAATAATAATGATGAATTATATATAAATATTTTTAATATCAATTTAACCACTAAATTATAATAAATAACAAATCATCTCAACTTTATCTTTATGCCAAATAATAAAGTGTATGATCACCAAAACATATCATAAAACAATTTATTATATCCATTTAACCATGATGGGTCACAAATGAATATACTAAATAGACACCTAAATTATAAAAAATAATAAATTTTGGCATATTACTTTATGCAAAATAATAAACAATATCATAAAAAGATATTCTATCCATTTCCAAAATATGAACATGTGGTTGAAATCTTTATAAATATATGATATTATTAATTATGTTAATTGGTTTGTTGAAACCCCCTTAAGCACAAAGAGAGTTGGGAATCATTTGCTTCCCTACAATCCTGAACCTCTATTTACAAAATTTATAATGGCATGAATTTTTTTGGCAAAATCCTAGCAAAATCTTCTTATGAAATCTGCATAAAAGCTGACTTACACATACTCGATCCTGTTTCTCCATTTAGATCCGAAGCTTTCGCTAGAGAACACTTGCGATGGCGTTCACAGAATTCGAGTATTTGCATAAGAAATCTTCATACACCAACGTCCTTCTTGCCTGGCTGATCAGCTGCCTGTAGGGTTTTCGCGATCAATTTCTGTGCGCGTCTGCTTCGAGCTTCGATTCTCATGCTGTCACTCTTATCCATTTTTCTGTAAGGCTTCTTCAATTTCAATCCCTTTATCTTCGATTTCAGACTGTAAACCAGATTCTCCAAATGGTTCCCCATCCCTTCGAAAGCTAAGAAAAACAGAAGCAGAGCACCGTTACTGCATGGATTAATGCTTAGGCCTTCATAAAATTCGCTTCTGCTCAGTTCTCTTTCATTCCTTTCCTTTCAGATTGCTTTGCTTTCTTACAGATATCTTAACTACGCACAGTTCACAGATTTTTTGAAGCCTGCATCCTCTGACAAACACAAACGAAAACATGTAGTTAAATATGATCCTATTCCAACGGATACTTATTTTTTATATCCTTTACAAGACCTAAAAACGTAGAAACCAACCATCTGAAAATCTATGAAACGTTAAAGGCTTTGAAGGCAATTAAACAATCCTTCAGGCCTTATTGAACAGAACAAAAATACTAAGAGGAGGACATTGTAGCAATACCCAAATCGTCTGAAATGTTCCGAATGAACGAAAAAGCTTCAAAATCCGGACTTCCCTCACTGTTCTCCGATTAGTTTTCGAGAAGAAAGCAATTGCAGTTCAATGAAAATACTTAATACAAACTCGGCTGAAAATACTTAATACAAACTCGGCTGCCATTGAAGACATGTACCTCGCACCAACTCTGCTGCTCGTCTCTAGAAGAAGAAGTGCGGTAGGCGGAGGCACATTCTCATTAAAGTAAGTTAGCTTGTCGTTTTTCTGAGGTGTAATGGACGTTTTTTTCAACAATAATATCTTTGAATCCATGCCATTCATGATTTATCTCATTAAGTAAATAGTATTTTGAAAAGTCCATACCATGAATGTGACTTCATCATGGGTGACGAATCTGTCTCCATTATTTTTGTTTTTTATCCGGTTTCGCTGCATTATTTTTCGCATATATAATTAGTATTTCTGCGACTTTGATTTTTCTGTACGATTGCCTGGGTTCTCTCGTCAAATCTAGGCTTCCCTTTTCAAACTTTCGACTCATTCAACCTTCAAGGTGTCATTCACGTGCTTTACTATTTCTAACAGCCGTAAGGTTGATGTTCTTCATCCTCATTCCTAAAGAGCCAGAGAATTGAACTTCTTACCAATTGGAGAATTGACTTCTTACCAACCAATTGAGTTTACTAACTTGTGGGGTTATTAAGTTTAAAACCGGCCAGGTAGGATTGTTTATTGGTCCTTTGTGGCAAGGTTCTAAGGGTTGGCCACCCCTGGGATAGAAACTCACTTAAGTGGGCTTAGAGAGGTCTCACCCAAGTGGGCTTAGGGAAGTCTCAGCCAGGCTATTGGATATACTCTTGGGAGGTTGTTGTTTTCATGGTCTAAAAAACTTGTAAAGGCTATTATCTCTTAATCTGTTAATAGACATTTTTATCTTTTATTTTATACAGCTTTATTAAATAAGGTTGATGTTGATCATTAAATTGTTGTCTTAACCTATTTTTTAATGTAGGTAGTTGTGAGTAACTTTGATGACAAAACACACTACATTTATGGGAATAATTTTCATGGACCCACCTGAAGGGACCTCACCTTGTAGGCTTTAGTTTTGGGAGCCTAACCCCTAAAGACCTAGAGAATTGAACCTTCCACCAACAAATTGAGCTGAGCTACCCCTTTGGGCTTTCATGTCTTAACATGTTAATACAAATTTCATATTATTAAGGATTTCATATTATTAAGGAGTAAGTTAACGGTATGGTAGATATTTATATTGTTTTTAGTTAACTCTAGATCTACCAAGGCTTTAATTTCTCTCTATGCTTTGTAACTAGCACACCCACATAGTTTGTGGGTGGATCAAATGGTTGAGCCATAGTTTGATTTTTTTTTATTCCTCATATTTTTCTAGTTAAACGGGTTCAACTTTGAGTTGTCTGTGCCTAAATACATGTTATCATGGACATTCTACCTGTTATCCATTTATCAACTATTAGTTGTTTTTCATATTCTTTATTTTATGTCACATTCTTCTAGTTATTTAACATGAAGTGTTGGTTATATCCATTAATTAGCAATGAGTCATAGATGCATTGCTACTAGTGATCCATTCATCAACTATATATATATATATATATATATATATATATATATATATTAATTACACCCATAGGTGTTTTTATTTGAGATTTTGGGGTGGGCAAGCACTTATGCTTTTTCATTTATGGATGAGGATGAGTGTACTGTCCATATTGATTCTATGACACTCGTTATGAATTCAAAATAAACAATTATTAAAAAATATATATATGAAATAATTGATGCATGGATAACTCTTACTTGATGCCTGGATAACTAGTTGTTCATGAGAGATAATTATGAGAGATAACTCATTTAACTAAAATAAAGCCAAAACAAGTAACTAATAACTTATTAGTGGCACTTAACTTGTAACTTATCAGTGTTCACCAACCACAAGTTAAGTTACATATATTTGCTCAAACACAAACAGAGTTTTAAAGTTACATATATTTTAATCATAAAATTATATTTCTATATTAAAATTATAGATCTATAAATTAAAGTTCTATATTTTTATTATTCAAATCATGATTGTTTTAGCATCATATTCTTTCAGAGTTACAAGAGTGGAAAACCTATCAATTTTATACAGAGCTCCTCACCTTTTATCTTTGTTTTTTAATCCAAATGGCAAATTATGTACGTCTAATAGTGATATGTACCATTATCATGAATCTTTGGCTTTTTTATCTTTTTATTTTAATGTCTTATCTTTAAATTATGTATAGCGATATGGACAATTATCATGAATATTTGGCTTTTTTATTTTTATATTTTAATATCTTGTCTCTAAGTAGAAACTGTCTATTTTCAATCTTTGATTTTTTTTTTCGTTTTATCGTTTTAGAGCTACGACGGTGGACATCCCAACAAACAAATTTTCCTATTTTTCTTCGATATCATTTTGAGGCATTGTTTTTCTACTTTCTGAAGACAGTTACTCCCCTTTTGTATTTTAATCAAAATGCCGAATTCAATGAAGTATATTATTTACCAAACAAAATTAAGTGTAGTTTGCTATCTTTCACTCTTATTTCCTTTTATCTTCTGTACGTCTAATAGTTATGTCTACAATTATGAGGAATCTTTGATTTTTTACTTTTATTGTTAATAGTATCGATATAGTATTCATTGATTGATTTCTCTCTTTTGCTTTATCAAAATTTTAAATGGAATAGTGCCACGATGGTGGACGCTCCAACAAACGAATTTTCCAAGAATTCATTAAGAGACATCGTTTCTCTATTGACATCCACAAATTTTCTTATTTTTTCTCTAATTGGATAAGAGGCATTGTTTTTCTATCGAGATTAATTTTGCACCCCTAATGTGAGATTTGTCAAAAGAAATAATCTACAATATGCTAGGATTGTCTTCGTGGTTGTTTTCATTGGACGTGTACTCCATACATTTCCTAAATCAAAAGATAAGGTGGAGAGCATTATCAGTAGTCAAAGGTGATTTGGAGAGCTTTGTCAATGTAACATGTTGTGACTTAATTGTATTCTTTCTTAGAGTTGTCTTAAAATTCATTTGAATATGATTTCAATATGCACTTTTTTTTTTTTAAATTTACATCTTATTTGTATTAATTTATTTGATTTGTTTTTTAAGTAAGTTTAATTTATTTGATTTGGAAAAAAAATCTATGAAGTATGTTTTGTTTGTAAAGATTATTTTATGTTTAGTTTTTAAATTATAAAAAAAAAGATTTTTATTTTTATTTTTTATTCTTAAATAAATAAATAAAAATTAGGAGGGTTTTCTAATCTTAAAAAAATATGTCTTTTTTGAACTTCTTCATAATTTGAAAATTGTTAGCTTACTATTTCTATCACCAAGATGCCAATTTGGGTTTGTTTCTAATTTAACACTTCATTCTTGGGATTTATATACATGTATCACCAAGATGCCAAATTTTGGTTTTCCTCTTTAATATAGCACTTCATTCTTGGAATTTATATAAGCATTTGAAGATATTTTTTGGTTTTCCTCTTTAATATAGCATTTCTTTCTTGGAATTTATATAAGCATTTGAAGATATTATGAGTACCTTGTGTAACTACTTAAAAAGAGATATTGAGATAATTGAATTGGGATTTTTCACATATGCCCAAATATTTATTAAGGTTGTTATCAACAAGGAAAAATAAAAAATTTAGATGGAATTTGGTTTTGGTTTATGAGAATACAACATTTCAGTGTTAGATTTGTCAACAAATAAAACATCTTCTAGATTCCAACAAATAAAACATCTTCTAGATTCTTGTTCCCAGGTATGATTTTAATATAAAAGAACCAAAGGAAATAAATCAAAAGCCAAAAGATGGAAAACATGTGAGAAACTGTTTTGGGATAATGAAGAAGATCAAAATGTAAAAAAAACACCAAACAATAAAGAAAGATAACAGGCCCCATCCAAAGGTGCGGATTGAGGAATCAAATCCTCCATCTAAGAATAGAGGAGAAGACAATAACACTAACACTTTCTCACCTGGGGTGATATGTATAAATAAGGCCACACCATGAGAAATGAAGGAATTTCATGGTGTAACATCCCCTCTGCAACTCTAATTCTCTAGTAATTGGAAGTACAAGCTAAAAGTAAATGTGCAACCTTTCGGTGAGAAACTCAAGGTCGATAGAAGCACTATAAGTAATGTTTATGTATTTTTGCAAGTTATAATTAACTTTGTAAACCTAAGAGATTGAAGTACACAGTAACGAATTGACGGGGAAAGATATCCAACAAGGGGAAGAAGTTGATGATTAGGAATCCTTGAGGATCTAAAAGGATGATGAAAACTCATCATTATGGTGCCTTGGGAACTAGAAAAAAGTGAATCGTTAATATTTAATTTGCAGACTAAAATCCTGAACATGCTTAATGCTACTTTATAAGCATTGCGAAGCAACGCATCATTCACATAAAATCACGAATGAATTACTATTTGCTTACAAGTGAATGATAAGCTACAATAATCATCCTTTATTATAAACTTAAGAGCATCTAAAAAGATCAAGTGCAGGTGTGTTACACCACCTAAAATATTATAATTATAAACCTAAATAAGACTAAATAGTCATGGAATTACTCAAGATACTTCACTCATTCCAAAAGGATAAAATCCTGGGACCGAATGGCTAGCATTTTAAATTTTTTATTGGGTTCTTCGATCTTATTGGGGCTGATCTGTTAAAAGTTGTGGAAGAATCCAGGTTGGATGGACATGCACATGGGCCTATAAATTCCACTTTTATCGCTCTTATCCTCAAAAAGGACCATCCTAAAATTTTTGGTGATTTTCACCCAATCTCTCTTTGCAACTGCCTCTATAAGATAATTGCAAAAGTGATTTCCAGGAGATTAAAAGTTATTCTCTCTTGGTGTATTTGTAGTGAACAGTTTGGATTTCTTGAGGGTAGACATATCCATGAGGTTGTTGGGGTGGCTCGGGAGGGCTTACATACTTTAAAAACCTGCAAGCTCAAAGGGGTGGTTGTAAATATTGATCTTTGAAAATATTTTGATCAGGTTACCTAGATTTATATTCGAATCCTAATTACACATTTGGGCTTCTGTTATGATTTTATAAAGTGGATTATGGATTGCCTTACTAGAGTAAGTTTTGTTGTTCTTATAAATGGATCAACTAGCCCTTTTTTTACTGCTGGTCGTGGATTGACGCAGGGAAGTCCACTCTCTCCTCTACTATTCCTTCTTGTGGCTGAGGGTTTGAGCCATTTTCTATTGAAATCAAAGGCTCTTGGATCTTTCAAAGGCATTCAGATCTATGAGGTAATGTATATTAATCACTTACTCTTTGTTGATGATATCCTCATATTTTGTGATGCTTCACGTCAGGATATACAAAAACTCAAAGAAGGACTTTTCCCGTTTCAAGTTGCTATTGGTATGGTTGTAAACAATGATAAATATACCATCACTTACTCATATTTGGATGCTCGGGAGATTAGTTGGGACTCCTCTTTATTTCCTTTTAAATCTGTACAGATTGAGGATTGACTCAAATATTTGGGTTTTTTTCTAAAGCCAAATGCATATTTCATTGCTAATTGGATGTGTCTCTTAGCAAAATTTGAACAGAGATTTTTGGGTTGGGGCTACCGCTGGACTTCTAGAGCCGGTAGATTGGTTCTGATTAAATATGTCTTGGAAGCCATTCCAGTTTTTTGGATGTCTCTCTCTTGGATACCAAAAGGTATCCTAAAAAGAATACGAAAATCTTGTTTTGCTTATCTTTAGAGGGGGAGCGTGGATCACCAGGTCATGGTGTGGGTTTGCTAGGAGAGGTTATCCATCCCTAACACACTGGAGGGTTGGGGCTTAAAAAACATTTTTCTTTTTGCTAAAGCAGTGGCTGCAAAGGTCTTGTGGAGACTTATACATTTTGAAAGTCCGTGGTCCCAGGTGATTCATAAAAAATGCATTGCCCCTCTTTCTATTCTGGATTGGATTCATTTGGGTGATGAACAGAGTGGTGGTTGCTCTGTTATTTGGAAGGTTGCATTACAGTCCTTTGGACTCATTGGTTCTGGTCTAATTTAGTGGGTTGGAGATGGCAAACTCATTTGGGTTGGATTAGACCCCTAGGTGGGTTCTGATGGTGCACACTTATTATCTTTGGATTTAAGGCTTTTATTGGCTGAAAGGGGTATTTTTTTCCTTTCTCAAATGGATTCTCTTGGATTGTCAACAATGTGGCATCAAGGATGGGTTTCTAGCACTGATTTGGGATTTCCTAATGAACTTTCTATGGAATGGGAAAATTATTTGACAGTACTGAGAATTTCTCACACTAGACTGTTAGATCGGGCAGATTCTCTGGTTTGGGAACACCACTCATCTGGGAAATATACACCTAAGCATGTTTATATACAACTCACTTTGGTGGTACATAATCAACCTATTATATGGTGGTGGAAGAAACTATGGAATTTAAAGTGTCTTGCAAAATCCAAAGTTATTTGCTGGACTATATTGGAAAATAAAGCCCCTACTTGGGATGTTCTTCAATGTTGATGCTTTCTGGGTCCAAGTAGACGTGCACTCTGCTGCAACTCTCTTGAAACTATCGATCATATTTTTCTGCATTGTCGGTACACACAACAAATTTGGTAGGGGGTTGGATTAGCTCTAAATACTTGTTTTATATGGCAAGGTCCAAATTTTGTGGAGGATTTTCGGTTATGGTTCATTGAGAAAGCATGCCTGACATACAGGGCACTTCCTTGCATTATATCCTAGGGAGTCTGCCATGCCAGAAACAAAACCATTTTTCAAGACCTACGACTGCTTTTGGAGGTGATTGTTGCCAATATTTTGGCAGTTTTTCAACATTTCCCCCAGAGAAATCTGGATCATATTGTTAGAACTGTTCGGGTGGAGGTGATTGACCATCTTAGACCTTGGGATTATTTTTATGGCTCCTCATAGGAGAAACAACTCCCATGTGGGGGATGGGGTTGTATATTTCTTTCCAACTCTCACTCTTTTCAATTATCGACTGGCCTTGGGAGAGGTTCCAACGATTTTGCAGAATTGATGGCTTTAAAACTTCTTCTCTTATTTTGTTTGGAAAACAATTGTCATACTTTGCAAGTATTTGGTGATTCTATGATTGTACTTGACTGGGCTAGAGGATCTACCAGATGTGATGTGTTTCGTCTACTACATATTCTTGAGGAAGTGTTTCTTATACAACATAGATTTAACTATATATATTTTACACATGTGTACAAGGAACGGAATGGGGTGGCTCATAGGCTTTCCAAAGAAGCTACTCAGCTTCCATTTGGGTGTTGGAAGATCTTAGAACAAGATCTGGTTGGCAGTTATAGTTACTATCATAGACCTTTCAATGAGGAACAAGTACTTGATGTTTTGAATATGTTTTAATTGACAAACCTCTTATGGATATCTTTTTGATATATGATATATGTAATATGATTTATTTTTTCCAAAGATTGCTTTGACAAATTGTTGAATACTCTATCAAATGTAAAGAATTTTAAAAAGTTTTTGTGATACTGTGGAAACAATTTTTTATTTTTTTTAAACCTGTTGACAATGTATGGGGTACTCATCTACCTTTTTATACATATGTGAATGTAATTTTGTTCTTCTTAAATAAAATTACAATTTTTTTTTGAGAAAAAAAAAGACTAAATAATTATTCTAATTATTATTATAAATAATCTTTTTAATAACAATAAAATGTGTCAAGAAATATCTTTAAAATAAAAAGAAAAGAGAAACCAAACTTTTTTCTTTTAAAAGAATTATATTATTATTTCAATCACTTTCATACTTCGAAATTCTCGCTAAGTAAGGACAAGAGAAAGCGATTTAATGTGTTCCCTGTATTAAAAAGAATGTCATGCATATTTTATATACACTAGACTAGATAGTGTAAACATGGCATTATTACGTTACCTTTATATTATAAACAAATATGGCATTATTAGTCCCTGCCATCGTCTAGCAGGGACTTTATGAATCGTCTTGCCATCATTTTCATTAGTCTGCACTAAAACCAATGCATTCTTTTTATCAATTATCCCAAGTTTTAATCTAAGTTTCATGTGGATCGGCACTAATTTTCATGTGGATGCACACTGATGTTCAATTTTACCAATAAAAAATATTGACCTCTTCTTTGGACTCAACTCGAGGAAACTTTACTTTATTTGTGAAAAAATCCTATCTTATCTAAGGTCGCAGGGTGATGTTCTTGTTTTGTACATTAAGGAAAATTTAAACTAAAACTAATGTTAAGCCCGGACTAACATTAATGCACAAACATTTAATGTTTGTTTGTGAACCACATAGTTCTATGTGAATTTTTGTAACTTGCTGAAAAGTTTGGCTCCAATAGACACATATTTTCCTCCTCTAACTGCCACTACAACTCACACGTTTGCCTCCAATTGTCACTATATTAATAGACACGTCTCTTCTTTCTACAACTGCCACCAAAGTAAGACATCCTTTGCATGGCTATTTCCAACAAGACTTGTTAGGATAGAATTCCTTGGTATAACATCTTTGCAATCCAACAGGGCTCCTTACTGGTGCAAAGAGATCACACTCTGGTTTTCAATTATGTAGCACAATGTTTGAAGGGACAATGCATGACCCTTCATTGTATCAAGCATCAAGCATCTACTGCATTGTTTTCATCTAAAAAACTAGGTCATGGACTTATTATTAGTAAAGAAATGTTCCACATCAGTCACAACATAGCAAGGACTTAAAACTAAAGACTTATAAGCTGGAAGCCTGGGTGAGCTTACTAAACGGTGAAAATCTTGGGCTGGTTCCTGATCTTGCTACAGGACCACTTTTATGCAGGTGATGAGTAATAGTAAATCTGACATTCAACTGCAGTTAGTGACTATAATTAGGGCTTCATCCAGGCGTCCAATGACCATTTTTAGTGGAAATTGTAGCCAAATAGGTAGAAGCAATTCCAGGAAAGTTAGAGAGATACACATCATTATTTAGCGAGACATACCTGAGGAATTGCAGAATTATAGATTAAATTATAGAGAGTCTTGCTCTACAAGTTAATTGATGAATCCATGAAATTATTTTCAAAATTCAAGGTAAATCTTGAACTTTACCTTTGGGCGCTAATAGCTTATGTTCCCTAATGACTACTCGTTTCTCCTAGCTCATTATTGATTACTTCTGTAGAACTTGCAGAGGAAGACACACTACTTCCTCCCTCCTCTCATGGCTCTGCTTCACCACACAACATCAATGAACATGGCTTTGCTCCATCGCCCAGCATCAATGAAGACAATGAGAATATTACTCCCTCTGAGCTCCCATTGGTGCTTCCAGTGTCGTGTCGTCTATGCATATAGCTGGCGTATAGAAGCCATGAAACAAAGGTTGGACTGTTTCCTCCTGTTCTCTGCAGACAATGAAAACACAGTCATAAAGAGAAATCTAAACTTGGTTTGGAATGAAAAGATTATGCTATGATCTGTTCCAACACACTTTCTCTATGGATTGAACGAGATTTCTATGTATGCACATGAAAATACTATAGTTCTTTTATTTTTCAATCTTTGTGTGTAGTATCCTAGCAAAACTCCTAGTCTAATTTAATTTGCAAAGGAACAATAAGGAACCACATTTCGTATGGATCAATGACCTTCATCGATGAAATCCTAAAAAAAACACAAACGAATAACTAGAGGAAGAGAAACTTTAAACCCTCACCCGTGGCGCAAACTGCTATCGAATATTGCGAATACCTTCCAAGACTCAATTTTTTAAAGTTTCAGATCATTGAAGGCCACTCAAATCCTTGCATTGTGTGCTTCACTAGGCTGAAAACAATCATGGGCTTCCCAATTTAAGGTATGCTGAAAATTTGAACAGGACAAAACAGTTTAGCTGACTTTAAAGTAGAGAACCATGAATCATTAATCCCCAAATGCTAGAAACATCAGTTGTAGGACAATAGTTGTTATAGCCAACACTTAGTAAGCCTATTTCTTCATAGATTGTCTCTGAAACCATGATTTCAGAGCAATGAACGGATTATTTGATCGCGTTATCAAACGCATCTCCTGTTTCTTTGCCTCATTCCTCTCTAATGCAAAATTTCGTGCAGAAAATCTGTATCCCTCCCTACACACAAAAGTTCATGATTTTTATGGATGTGTGGAGAAATGGCCTCCATCGATAGTCGCAAGGACCCATTTAATAATCCCTTCCTTAGCATGCATGTAGTTTGTGCATGGCATAAACGTGGTGGTGTTGGTTTAAGTAACTAAATTTAGCGGGCAGCCATACATACGCATGCTTTATTTTCTTAAGTTTAAAAAGTCATTATTCTTATGGAGAAAGGATTTACTTTTTTAAGCATTTTGTTCATGGTACGCTAGTAACATAACATTTTATGTGTTCAGGGTGGTGTTAATATGTGTATTTGAAGAAAAATAACATTAGATTATTTGAAACATTTGGTAGCTTAGCTCCTTTAAATGCTAGTGATGATGCTTAAACAGATGCTTAAACACTTAAACTGGATCAAATACTTATGCTAGTTATCGATCTTGAACTGCTTCTTCTGCTGCTAGATATTCTAAGATAGATGTTACTAGATCTCAATCTCCAATTGGTCAGGATGCTACTAAACCCACCCTTCCTCAACCCACAGGGATTTGGCTTGTCACTCTTCAATTCATAAAGGTGAGTAATTTAGATAGGCGAGTCTCAATGGGCCACCTTGTAATCTTGATAGGTGGTTATTCATGGTCACCTATCTAAGTTTTTATAGATTTGAATACACACTGCAAATTCAAATTTGAATACCAACACTTTGTCAATAAAGTTTTTCAATATGCTTATCTCTTATCGATTCAGTAGAAATATAATTTAGTTAAGTGTAAGTGTTTGTCACTCAATACACACTCCAAATTCAATGATTATTTACCAAATTCAATGATTATATACCCTTATGGATAACTTGACTATGCCATGCTGCAACCACCAACAATCAATTCTGAACCTACCCGACAGGAACTACGATGCCATGCATCACTTAGCAATCTCTTAAACCCTAGCAATGTAGATTTTCTTCGTTCCGAAACCCCAACAATTTTTGTCTGGCATAGATTGTATTAACTCTCAGCGGTGAAAGAAATCTCTTCCTCCTCTCTTCATCCGCCATGGCTTCCCAAGATTCTACAACAAATGATAGAAAAAGTCCTTCTGATGAGAACTAGAAGACCTTACACATCCGATCCCCTTCCCTTAGCGAGGAAATTTGTCCTCTATCTTCATCCGAATCAAAATATGATGTTGCATTGTTATTTCATAAACACATATTTCATTTTCAATTTTTTTAACTTTAGTTAAACCTTGGCATTAAAGAAATGATGAAGTTAATGTCCCTTGTCGATTATGTTATGTGTCATTTCAATTGAACTTTGGTGATGGATGAATCGACCATTCATTGGTTGATATTACTCATCCATAGTTATTTTACTATTAATGTTTTAAGCTCATATTTCTTACACCTTGACACCTTGGCAGCATTGGCACGGACTTGCTACTTCGCAGCCTCTCTTGTTACTTTACCTTTATAATATAAGCACATATGCTTATATTACAATCATGCTATTGAGATACCTTGGAGAATGGAACAAAGAAACAAATAGAATTTGATATATAAATGAATGAAAATAAATATTCCTTATTATAAAGTAATCACATAGATTTGGTGGATAAGGTTTGTTTTGATAGTATTGGATGATTAGTCTATAAAAAAAAATCATCGTAAAGTTGTCTTTCTAATATACATAGAATCCTTAACTAAGGATTACGCTTTGACATGGCAAGCGTAAGCTAGTTAAAGAAGGGGATATTAACTTTATTAATTAATATGGAGGAGAAGTTTCTAACAAAATCCATTTGCATGAATAACCAACCGCGATGGGAGAGATTATGATTCACGACCCTTTTTGGGTAGATGGGAAAAACCAACATGAATTTTTTGAGGGAAGGGAGGACCCCAAACTACTAGGATTCCTTGCAAGGTTTTATATAGAAGAAATGTAGACGACCTCAGCGAGGAGATTAGTGTACCAAAACTTATTAAAGGAAGGAAAATAGTGTTACTTTTGAAAATGTGATAGTTTCTAGAAGAGCAATGAACTATTTGTGGATCTGTTGATGGTGAAAACCTTCTCTTCTTTGTAGTTAAGTAAAATTATTTTTCTATCTGCTTAAAGTATATTGCACATTGTGTCCATGTGTGTAGAAGAGGGAGACCCTCGGTAAAGGAAAATTGTCCCAATTCCTTTGTTTATAGGTTTCTATAAGTAAATTAATATGAAAATTCTATATGTCTTTCGGATAGATGTTTTTCTAGGTATTTAACTTGAGAGGGGCGGGACCGTTATCATTATCCTTTCTTGTATGGGGGTGTGTATGAATATGGTTCCACTTTTTAGTGCCACTTTAAAAATCCAAAACACAAGTGCAAAAAGGAAATCTATAACGGATATGCGTTATCTTGCTTTGGTNATGGGTGTGTGTATGAATATGGTTCCACTTTTTAGTGCCACTTTAAAAATCCAAAACACAAGTGCAAAAAGGAAATCTATAACGGATATGCGTTATCTTGCTTTGGTTCAAAAAATCCGAGCCTAAAACCAAAGCTAAGGCTAGTTAGACTATATCGCAAGTGTGATATATCGCACTTGCATTTTGTAAGAGTTACAAATTGCAAGTGCAATATATTGCACTTGCGTTTTGTAAGAGTTAGAAATTACAAGTGCAATATATCGCACTTGTGTTATGTATACAATGGTTTACACCTCACGACCACTATGTAAAATGTAATCATCATATTGCATATGCGATATAACGCATATGTGATATACCGCATATGCGATTTAGTGCATGTGAGATAGGAGAAGTTAACATTACATTATCTAAGCTAAAAGAGGGGGGGAGTCAAATGAGGGATAAAAAGGTGTAGATGGAATCATGGGAGGGAGGGAGGGATGGGTAGGTGAGAGATATGGGGGGGGATGAAGGGAGGATAAATATAAGGGTAAGGGGGGGATGGATAGGGGAGAGATGTGAGGGGGAAATGAAGGAAGGAGAAATATAAAGGGAAGGGATTGATGGGAGGGGAATAAATATAAGTGGGAGGGAGGGATTGGGGGAAAGAGATATAGGGGGATGGGAGAGGGAGATAAATAGGAGGGATGGATGATTGGGTGCAAGAAAGATATAGGATAATGGATGGAGGAAATATATAACATAATGGATGGAGGAAATATATAACATAATGGATGGAGGGACAAATGGGGGGGGGGGGTTTAAAGAGGGGGGGGGGGG
>LPNX010141182.1:67236-121787 GCA_001517045.1 Pseudotsuga menziesii
GGATGGTTTTAGAGGAAAAGGCATGGTGAAGGAGATAAATATCGATGGTTAGATAGAGAGGGATGGAGAGAGGGTGCGTGACTTTGTTATGAGAGAGACAAAGGGGGGATGTTGGTTATAGAGGGAGAGGGGGTGTGGTGTTCCAAGACCAAGAGGTGTGTAAGTTTGTTTGATGGGGGAGTGGTGAGATAAGGAAGGAGGGAGGATTTATGTAGAGAGGGAGAGAGAGAAAGGGAGGGAGGGAAAGGAGTGAGAGAGAGGGTTGAGGGATGGTTATAGATGCATAGGGATAGTGAAGGAGGGAAATAGTGATGGTTGGATAGAGCGGGATGGATAAAGGGTATGTGGATCTGTGAGAGAGAGACAAAGGGGGGAAGGTTGGTTATAGAGCGAGAGGGGGTGTGTTTTTTCAAGACAAATAGGTGTGTAAGTTTGTTTGAGGGAGGAGTGGCGACATAAGGAAGGAGGGGGGATTTAGAAAGAGAGGGGGAGAGAGGAAGAGAGAGAATGAATTAGGGAGCGAGAGAGAAGGGGGTGGAGAGAGGAGGTAGGGGGAGAAATTGAGGTATGGAGTGAGTGATAGGATGGAACACATGGAGGCATAAGGAGAGGTCGGGAGGGGAGAAGAGAGAAGGGATAAAGAGGGAAGGGGGAGAGAAAGAGATAGGGTTGATGGATGGTTATAGAGGTAGAGGGATGGTGAAGGAGAGAAATAATGATGGTTATATAAAGAGGGATGGAAAGAGGGTATGTGGATGTGTGTTATATATACAAATGGGGGAAGTTTGGTTATAGAGGGAGAAAGTGTATGGTGTTCCAAGCACAACGTATATAAAACACATATTCGTTATAACGCATATGCATTTTGTAAAATTTAAAATTTCGACGGCAGGAAGGCTTGGCATGATGTTCAAAAATATCTTCGGACTACTGAACCTATTGGCTAGGAAAAATAAACCAAGGCTATTTCCTGTATTTCAGAACTCTATGATTATGCTCAGTTTCGATGGCATTTTCTGCTATGACAAACAAAATATTTTTTTATGAAAATAAAGAGTATTGTAGAATACGAACTAATGATTCTGAATATGTACTTTTTTCCCTAAAAAGGTATGTTTTATTTGTTTATTATTATTTTTCTAAATGACATGCATCAATTTTAAAAAATAGATACATCTATTGCTTATTATATAACTTTTGATTTTCTTCACTATTTCACAATCAAACTATATGGTGCACTAGACGAGAGCGAGATCTATAATCTTATATATATAAATCAAGAATTTTATTAAGTTTTACCCCTAAAGTGTTGCACCCACACATAACATTTTCATTTCAAGGTTTTTAGAATTCAATAATTAATAATAAGAAAATAATTCAGGATTTTTTTTGAAAAAATAGTGTTGCACTAGTAACATATGTCCTTTATATGTCTGCATGAGTTTATCCAAAAATGACATCATTTACCTCATATAGTGTTGCACCGGCACAAACATATATTTTATGATGTCATGAAAATTTGAAAACTGAATTTAAGCGAAACTAATTTTATAATCATTTACAGAAATTTTATATAGATAAACATTATATATTATGAAAGCTTATTCAATTACATAAATTTTGTATTTTTATTTCATCTTCAAATCCATTAGGGAAGTACCTCTAATTATCACCTAAAGTCAGAGGTTCCATGTTTTTTGAGTTTTATGTGGCATCTAAAGTGACTTTAAAAGAGTCCATGATTGTGCATCAGCCCTTATATATTTATATATACACTACTAACTGCATTTAGCTTATAAACTGTGTAGTTTAAATGCTAAAGTGAAGAGGCTTCACACTTTTATAACATTATATATGTTATTACTTTGGGACAAATGTGTGTGTCATTCTTGAGGACCGTGCCCTTGTAGGAAAATGTATATGTGTAGTCTCCCACTTCTCCAATGTTAAATCTTGTTTAGTAAAGAAATATGCAGTCTTTCATTAATAACCTGGTTTATGTTATTATATATATATACTAACCTCTTACGTTGGTATGTAAGGGAACTTCCTAAAAGAATAAAGGAATAGTTTTCTCATTAATAACATGGTTTATGTTATTTTATATATATACTAACCTCTGATGTTGGTATGGTAAGGGAACTCTATTATAGAGAGAAACTTCCTATGGCTTGGGCTAGACCACAACAGACTGAATGACACCAAAAATCAATCCATTCCAATATGCCAGAGAAATAAATCCATCTAAAACTGAGGGATATGAATCATACCTTATTCCAGACAGTTGATGTAGATCCCCATTGAGCTTTTCTAACATGCTTGTATTCACAATTCGCTCTGAACAACAACAAAAAAGACAAGCATGTTATATATAAAAGTGTTAGGCCTACACTAGCATATATAAACCATCATTTATAATCAAAATAACTACATCCATGGATACAATATTCATAGTAATGCACATCTATTGGACAAGAAATGGATATTTCTATTAATAAAAACCAAGAAAGAATAGTGACAAACTCTATCAGCACTTCTTCGAACCGGAGAAACCAAGTCCTCCACCTGGGCCTCCACCACTTAAATCCACCATCACAATGGAAAACTTACAAAGAAAAGGAAATCTTGGGAAGAGAAACACTATGTGCTCCAAAGGGACAAAGGGATGCAGACTCAAGCATAAACAAGTGAGGCAACAATGAGCTATAGTTTCCTTGCTCTCCAAATTCTCCTCCGATTATTCTCAAGGCATGTGGAAGTCCTAGAGTCAAGTTATTCGGGACTCTATGAGGAAAACTCCAAAAACTTGTCTTCATGCACATTTATCGATGTACATGGGTATTGTCTCAAAATTTGTGTGTACATGTGCATATTGCTTTAAAAGTCGCATATACACATAAACAGGTGTTTTTGGGGAATTTCTTGGGACACGAAAGTATAATTTGAGCAAAGGGGGTCCAAGGAGTCTGCAGAGGGACATGGAAGGCCATAAATATGTGATCTACCAAGTGTGGTAAAATAAGCTATAACAAATGCCCCCCAATGTGTGAGGTCATAGGCATAACATGATGGCTGAAATACATTATATCCATTCCAGAAGTGGAGTAATGAAGACCTAGGTTGAAACTCCAACCACTCATCAATACAGTACAATGATAAATCTTTGCATATGAATGTAAATATACATATAGCAGTCCCATATACATAAGAGTACAATGGCCATGAATAGGCATGGTATATAAATGTCATTTGTGGTCATCGCCACGCACAATATACAATGGACAAGATCTCCATAGTGGATGAAGATATCTAATAATATATTGGATATGGTCATGAGAGTAGGCATCTCATGAATACTAACATGATCAAGCAGGTAGCATATGTGTAATTCCACCAATCTCGGAGTTCTTCTACGCAAACCGCTACGAGTACATGTCCCATCATGTGAATAAAGGTATCGAGGTCGAACATGATGGTCCATTGTCTGATTACCGGTCATTGATGTATACCATTAACAGACACGAGATATCCCACCGATAATGACAATGTGAAACAGGGTACATAGTGCAATCTAACAAGTGTGAATAGCTGTGTTGAGGTCAAACACTTGAAAGAATCCATCGATAATGAGAAATTTATGTATTCCTGAAACCATCGATGGTGAGAGAACCTACCACTGATGACTGTAAGTCTTACGGAACTCAAATGGACTCTAGAATCCTATTCCAAAATAAATGATATGAATTCGATGGAATGGAATCCGCTTGAAGGAGGGAATTAGTGCATCCCCCATTAACCAACACGAGGTACTCAACAATGGTGTATAATGTGGAAGAACTCAAACAAACTAGTAATGACCGACATGCAATGTCAATATAACTAAGGAATGACTGAATAAGGATAAAATTATTTCTAACAAGAGCATAAGGCAAATGGTGACTAAAGATAGGCAGCATAGACTCGATATGCAAAACTAGGACAAATCTATGACACAGGAGGCATCACCAAAGGCTTCATAGGGACTGGAAGCATAACCAGTTGGTGGAGAAAACTCAGAGTAACGAGTACAACTCCTAAATTCATACTAACAACCCAACCAACGGATGTGATATACAGTTCTCTGTTTGAAGGCGACATGACTCAACAACCACCAAAGATAATATCATTTCTCGTCCGACTTTTTATGTTTTTGTAATGTTTTTGGACTTTTTTAGATTTGAAAAGCTTGAAAAAGAAAGTGCTTATAGTATACATCTAGGAGGAGATGAGTGTCGCGAGCAAGCAAACTAATTCCAAGCAGTGGAACATACCTATGCTGAATTCAAGGAAGCATGTACAAGATATTAAATTGAGCACATATATCTGTGGACAAACACGCAACTCACAAGATATATCACACAATTTACTCAGCAATTGAAGAATGAAATAGTGCAAAAATGGCTTGCAACTGTGAATGCTTTCATTAATCAAAAATTAATTAGATGATAAATTCCAATGTAATACAATGGCTAAATAGCCACATGCAATTCGAATCCACATGAGGAAATTTGAATTGATTAGACTCTACTTGCCTGTAGGTAACTAAGACCTTGTCTAAATCATTATCGGAGAACTCAATAGTTAAATGACCTTGTCTAAGTCATTATCGGAGATCATCGGAGTTCTAAAACACAACTCAAGTGTCTAATTCAGTGTTCACTAAGGCTAACTAACTATGGTAGGTGAGGAATGTGCCTCTCCTACATGCAGCCATGCAAACCTAGTGCTAACTAAAAGTAGAGGACTAGAATTGAATGTAACTGACTCCTAACTTAGCTTGACTAGTCACCAACTCAACTCAACTAACCTTGGTTGGTATCGATACTCCCAGTGGCTCCTAAATTGTATGGATTGATCTAGTAGGCTCCAAAATTGATGCATGCAAGTGAAATTAGTGGCAATAGGCCTCAATTAGTACTCCCCACACTTTACTAACTAAAACATGTGCCCCAATTAGGCCAAGTGGACCCAATGGTGCTAGTGACTAAAAATAGACTGGATGGACTCCTGATTTAGACATATGACCAAATTGGACAAGGGAGGATTAATAATATTAACACCCCCCTTGAATGCTAAATTGGAAAATTTGTGGGCCCTGGTAACTAAGACCATAGGTTACCCATTACATCAAGTAAAGTAAATTAACTACTCAATACAAGGAGCTAGGGAAAAAACCACATGGGAAAAAGGCCCCCCCTCTATCTAAGAAGATAGAATTTGGATTCAAGTTTGAAAAACTTGGAATTATGTTGCTGCAAACTTCATCTTTGTGATGTAACAACGCAGCATCAATGGTGTTCTGTGCACATGTATTCTTGGGCCTGGCATGTAGACTTCTCATCTTGTCTCAAAATGTTGATGGAAGGAAGGGGGAATGTAACCTTTGTCTCTTTCTGGCTGAAGAGATGTATGATCCACTCTATTATTCTGAAGGTAGTGTGACTGATCAGACCTTGCCATGTGAGATCTTACAGGAAATTTGTTGCATCTCTCTCAATGAGGTAATATTGCATGGCATAGCGCAAGATTCTCTGTCTTCTGAATGTCAGAAGGATTTCAAGTCATCTTCCTAGCTTCCTGTTTGGATGTAGGGAATTAATTTGAATCTAAATCTGAATCTGAATGAATCTTAATTTCATGAATTGATACAACTAGTTATACAATACTAGTGGAAACTACAAGAGAAGGAGATGGAATGTTTTTACCTTCCCTTTGAGACTGCACTGGTTCTGAAAAAGGCATAAAGTGTGAGAACTCATATGCCTTTGAGGCATTATTTGTAACACCCTTTGCTATGATGTTCCCAGTAGAGATATCTGTGATATTCATTGAGCCAAGACCAAATATCACTCGCGTTGGAGAGCCAGTATGAGTCATCTGGTATAGAGATAACATGTTTGAAGCTAGGGAGGGAACATAGAGCACATCTTTGAACCTTGCATGTTCAAGCTTGATAGAGACCTTCCCTTTGGTTTGAAATTTACTATTATTTCCCAGATGAATACTAGGACCATCAAAATACTGTAAAGAAGAGAATAATTTTCTGGATGCAACCATATGATTAGAAGCTCCATAATCAATGAGGAAGACATGTGCTATTGAGTAGCTGGCATTCAGTGCATGGCCTCTTTCAAAGAAATCTTCAGTGTCTTCTATGTCTTCTATTTCGTCAGCCTTCCTTGCACTAGCAAGTGTAGTAATGTTATGTTTATTCATAGGAAGATTCATTTCATCAATTTGTCTTCTCATGCAGGAGCTATCTGGATGAAAGCCCCTTGCAGAGTAGGAACAAAGGGTCTTCCATTTTCCATTCTTCTTGCTTCTCTTCAAACCCGAAGGCTCATTTGACTGCTCTTTATTCACGGGAGACTCATCTCTTTGCTTCCTTTTATCATTCGCTGCCTTAGGTCCTCCTGCAACAAGTTCTTGATCTCTGGAAGATCGAATGATCCCCATTTGGATCAACTTGTCATGCTCATAAGAGAGGGATTCAATGCAAGCATCAAGAATGGGCATCTTCCAATCAGGAGTGGTGAGATTCACTATTTGAAAATTTGATACAAATACTGAGTAGTCTGCATTGAGTTTTGAGAGAATGGCAAGGATGAGTTGATCATCCTCCTTCTCAACCTTACATAGCTTCAATTGGAATTTGAGTTTCTTAAATTTTGTGAAGAATTCATTTAGTGTCCCAAAGTTGGATGGATGAAGATAGATGAGCTCATTCTCTAGCTGATGGTCCCTCATCTCGTCCTCCTTATCAAATAAGGAGGAAATCTTATCCAAAATTTCCTAGGGAATCTTCAATCTCTTGATGTGGAAGAGAAGATATCAAGAGATTGAGAGAGATTGCGAGTTTGAAGAGCTTCTTGGTGCGAAGATGGTTCTCCATGTCCTCCTTCCACTGGTGGTAGTTGAAGGAAGTGAGATGCTCTATTGGAGGAGCCATTTTGAGTGCAGAGAAAAGGACTTAGATGCTATAGCAATGTAGTGAGGAGAAAGGGCTACTTGTAGTGAATGGAGTGAGAAGAACTGATAACCTGTAAATCACACAATCAAACAGACAAAATAAGGTCGACTACCTGCAAATTTCAAGTTGTCATGACACCTAGCATAATTGATCAAGCAAGATTGATAAACAATTCCTTAACTTGGGGTATTAAGTGGTAAACCTTTTGCTTCTAGTGCAAAGTAGGAATGGAGAAAATTGCTCAAAAAAATGATCCAGCTGGAGATCTGATAAGGAGAAGTGCCTTGTGCACCGAGGCTCTAATACCATATTAAATTGAGCACATAAATCTATGGACAAACACACAACTCACAAGATAGATCACATAATTTACCCAACAATTGAAGAATGAAACAGTGTGAAAATGGCTTGCAATTGTGAATGCTTTCATTAATCAAAAAGTGATTATAGGATAAATTACAATGTAATACAATGGATAAATAGACACATGCAATTTGAATGCACATGAGGAAATTCGAATTGATTAGACTCTACTTGACTGTAGGTAACTAATACCTTGGCTAAATCATTATCATAGGACTCAATAGTTAACTGGCCTTGTCTAAATCATTATCGGAGTTCTAAAACACAACTCAAGTGCCTAATTCAGTGTTAACTTAGGATAGCTAACTGTGGTAGGTGAGGAATGCGCCTCTCCTACATGCAGCCATGCAAACCTAGTGATAAATAAATGTAGAGGACTAGAACTGAATGTAACTGACTCCTAACTTAGCTTGACTAGTCACCAACTCAACTCAACTTACCTTGGTTGGTATCGACACTCCCAATGGCTCCTAAATTTTAGGGATTGATCTAGGAGGCTCCTAAAATGATGCATGCAAGTGTAATTAGTGGCACTAGGCCTCAATTAGTATTCCCCAAACTTTAGTAATTGAAAAATGTGCCCCAATTAGGCCAAGTGGACCCAATGGTGCTAGTGACTAAAAATAGACTAGATGGACTCCTGATTTAGACATGACTCCTAATTTATACATATGACCAAATTGGACAAGGGAGGATTAATAATCCTAACATAGGATAAGGACACTCGGAGGAAGGTCTCTTCCCGGTAAGGGGTGATCAAGCTGCACAGGATATGTAAAAGGCTCTACTTGGCTAGGATTGAGACAAGCTCAGCCTACATGGCTTATAAATCTGAAGCGAGGAGCCGGCATAAAGCTCAATAAGGCAAGCAAAATGCATGAAGTGTAATTACAACTTAATATACTAGGGATTCCTTTTGGGAGATGGCCAGCATAAAGTTCAAGAGGCATATGAGCTCTTGCTCAAGGACATGGCAGGACTACAAGGGACTCCCAAACCTAGAGGAGGAATCTCAGCATGGGTACCAAATTACAAAACATGATCTAACCAGGGAAACCATGTATAGGAAATCTCTACCACTTACATAATGTCACTTCTAATAGTAGTATGAAGGTTTCATGAAATTATGAAGTGGGTTCATGTCACATGCCCCAATTTTGCAAAATAATATTATCATATTTGATTTTATTCCAAGATATTATGTTAAATTTTATGCTAAAGTTGAATTGATGACTCAATAGAGTCAAGGATGTTGAATGTAATTATGAATATTTTAATTATAAATAAATAAAAAGTGGAGACAAGAGCTTGGGAGAGTTGTTAAAAGAGTGTTTACTGGTCGAGTTGGCGGAGGAGACTAGGTGGAGAGCAAATAAACAAGTGGCAGCATCCTCAAACACTTCCAATGTTATAGGTGGCAACCTCCCTACATTTGGGGTCATGATCCCCCAATAAAGTGGGATCAGAGCAGGTGGCTCAATTAATGACAACTAACCCAAAAAGACCTAAGAAATCTTAATAAAAATGCCCATTGAAGAGAGCTGAGGTTGCTCATTCCAAGAGGATAATCATTCAAGTGAATGTACTTCAAGGATTTCATTGGGAAGGGAATTTCTGGAAGGTGTTTGAGGAGTAAACTGCAGAGAATGATCTAGTACAATTATTCAGCTGAAGCATCTTGCTGCTAAGTGCAGAGTTAGTACTGAGTCATTGGACTAGTATTTTGTTATTTGCTCCACCGAGTCCTAGCCAAGGAGACCGGGAACATGTTCGGGGGTCCTGAGAAGACACTATTTGAATGCTCTCCAGGAGTTGGTAGGGAGGAACAGCCTCCCAACGCTGTTGTCATCCAGCTTTTAAACAGGTTCTACAGTCTTTTATTTGCTGTGTTAAAGTTTATTTTTGAGAATGAATAAATAATGAATGATTTATATGTTATGTAATGAACTGTTAGAATTTATAATCGTTTAGTTGTTGAATGTTGAAACTGTAATTGAATGAGATAATCCTACCTGTGTTTTTCCCTGTCTGGATAAACCAGACCGTACGCTAGCACAGGTAGTGTGTTTAAGATAGATGAAGATATGATAGAAATCTGGATTGATTAGAGTTAATTTGTATTTTAGAACAATGGAGTAATTTATTTCTGTATATAGATGTTTTTTTGGAAAGCATACTAATCTGTCTAATTAAGTTATGATTTAAAAACCAAACTATTGTATTAAGAATGCTAGCAAAGAAGTATACATAATACTTTTCAAACAACAGGTTTATTTCTTTTAATATGTGGACTGATGTAGATACGTTATTTATCTTATTAAGAACTGTATTTCCTGCAAAATGAAACTACTAACCTGTCACATAGGTAAAAGATTTAACTTAGATAAACACTCATTTATTTATGTGAAGAAAGAACCGAGTTATTTTTATTTTATTGTTCATACTGTTTAACTATTTTTACAAATGTTCACATTTCAAGTAGGGTAATTCTAGTATAGTTCTCTTTACAAATAAATTAACTACAACAATTATAAAAATGTAACAAAGAAATGATAACAAATCCTATCTATGTACTTATAAAATAGATAAATAATATTTATAAATAAACAAAGTCATTTAAATAACTAAACAAAGATTAATTATAAAAGAAAGTACAGGGTCGAAACCCTCATAATATTAAACATTATAAATTATAGTATTAACATTATAACATTACAATTTATAGCATAAACATTGTAATTCATAGTAATAACAATATAATCAAATAAGCACTAATCCAAAGATTTGGATTATTTAGTTTTCTGAAACTTCAACTATAAAATATTATTACAGTCCTATAAGGACAAAGAAAAAAATAACAATGAAAGTATAACCACTACATACCTATAACAAACAATTAATTTCACATTATTATTGAACTAACCTACAGGATAATTAAAGAATTTATTTTATACAAAGGACACTATCAGGATTTGACCTGCTCAAATATCCGAGCTGATTAACAATTATTATGATAGAAAGAAATAGCAGAACAGATAATAATAATATATTTTAATGGAAGATAAATTTAAACAGTAAAAATATCTTTACACAGTCAAAATAGGGTAAAAACCCTAGTATTCAAAATTACAGTAAGAGCATCAAAATAATCGAGTCTGAGCTCAAGAGAGTTACATCTCTTCACTTAAAGTTATACAGAGGATGGCTTGATAGGCCACATACTTTTCTTTTTACATAACCATATACAAAACTAGTAAAAACAAAATTTACAAGTCACGACATAAGCTAGAAACCCCTGCTAACAGCAAGGGTTTCGTAAAAACTAAACAAGCTAACCAAGAAATAGTAAACCACAAGGGTTATTTGCAGACCATGACTTCCAATAGAAACTCTTCCATAAAGAAATGAACACATATGGATTTCCATGGGTTGACCAGTGCTTACCCGTACTAGGAAGTCGACCCTATTCTTTGTATCAGCTACAAAGAGGGTTGTAAACTATCACCTATGAAGACAAGAATTCACAACATTATTATTTGCATTATATCAAAAACTGAGTTAATAACAAGTTTGAGAAACTATTAAGAGAACTTTTCTTACCTGGAATCGAAGGTAACATAGCCACCAAGAAGAAAGAGTGCCACCACCAGTGAAACAAAGAGCCAATACTTCATCTATCTTGTGACAGATATGATTCTAGTGTGTACTGAAACCACTGGTAGTAGCAGCAAGGAGAAGGGAGCAACGGGCAAGAAAGAAATGAACAGTGAATCTCGCACTGTCATCACATTGCGAAGTATGAGTATCCATACTCTTGAAACCCCATGACGGAGACAAGGTTGAGACAAAAGCAAATAACCTCTTTAAACAATCCCAACAAGCAAGCCGTGGAGGAGCGAACCCAAGAAAACTACACACAGTCCAAGCTGTAAGAAAAAATGTCACGTCTCTCATCAAAAATTTTCAGGATAAACTCACATTGCAAGCAAGTTTTCAAGGACGATGAAGGTGGATAGAATATTACAAAACAGGATGCAAAGCTCGTTCTTTTCACAGAAGGGAAGCATGGCGGCCAAGACACTGTTGCAGAGCAGCTCAAAGGCCCAAAATCCATGGGGAAGAATGACAAAGAGTAGGGTTCGTAAACCCTTATACTCCCAACACTTGGCCGAGAAGTAACTATGTGGTCTCACAAATAAATCAACCATGCAGTGGGTAAATCGTATAGTTCCTACATGCAATCGAATTCCAATTATTCAAACATAATTTGATGCACAATCATATAAACACTTTAATCATTTACAAAGGTTCCACACTATCATGGAGTCAACCTATGGTTGCATGACTTAAACGATGAACCTTCAAATCATTTGCCAAGATTATAGTATAGTCATTGTATAGTTTGGGACAAAGGCGAATTCAAAGACTTGTTTTTTTACATAACTTTACCTATAATCCCATCGATGGAGTGGACTAACGTTCATCAGTTTCCTTAATAAGTTATCTTGTAAACTTATATTTGATATGATTTTCATATTAAGCCTTTCGTTGACCGAGATAGTGATGCAACCCTATAACCTTTATTCTTACCCAAAGTATTTTATGCTTGGAACTTTAGTTTATGAACTTTATAACTATATATTTATTCACATTAAGCTTTTTGTTAATCATGAAATCGATGCAATATAATAATCGATATTCTTGCCCAAATTATATTTATGCATAAAATATTTAGTTCTTTACTAATGGAAAATCCATTTAGTCATAGCATAAATAGTATAGTTACAAACGTTGATAAGCCTTGTGCTATCGTATTTGAGTTTATGATGAAAATCTTATGATACTTTGGAGATGCTAATAAAAAGGCTATTACATCACCTAGCCAAACTATGATAATAAAGTATTTCTAACAGACTTTGCATAGCTAATCATTTTGTCACCAACATTTATGTTGTGAGTTGATAATGTTATAGAACATAGTTTTAATTAGGATCATGAACTTTATAACCCTTTTCTATCCCTAACCAGAATTACTGGTAAACATGGATGTTTTATAAACAAGATAGTTTATGTGTGTATCGTTGAGTATCATAGGAATTATAGATCAGTGGGTGGCAAATACTCGGATGATGGCTGTGAATCCTTTACATAACTCAGATTAACAAAGTTTAATAACATTTGGATACTTACCAACCATGACAAGTACTATTAGCTTCTCCATGTTTTTGATTAGTAACATCATCTTTTAGAACTGTCTAGTACTTGCATGAGGTAATAAAGCAATCTCTCTTGAAGAATTGACATAAGTTAAGTATTGTGGTCAAAGGCTTAATCCAAAAGAAGTATTACAAAAATAAAATAAGAATCTAGAGTGGAACCATCCACTAGACCCTAAGTCCTTAGGACTTTGTATTTTATTGTAATGTTTAGAACCTTACAAGTAGAAGTCTTCATTACAGAAGATGAATAACAAGCAGTTGCTTATACTAATATTATAAGTTGATAATGTATAATACTGTTAGAACAATCAATACAACATTATAGGTTATACATTCTAGGTGAAATTAACTTACGACAAATATCACAAGTGGTGAACTAGGGAGAATAAATACTGTCGCTATTTACATATAAGAAAGAAACTCTTCTATATATATATCGTTGAAAAAAATAATTGAAAGAAACAAACTACTTGTTTTACCTCATAGAAGTAGAGTGATATGTAACAGCTTATTTACCGAGATTTTTATTTTTCAAATAGAAATATAGCTGAATACTTTATGGAATTAAAGGTGTTACTTGATCATTCTTACCTGTAAACTTGTAAAGACAAGTAAGTTTTCTGCGTTAGCTTAAAAGCTAACTAAGCCCCCGAATCCAAGACAGTGCCACCTACTTATCGCAAATTAAAACTCATCAGCAAACTGAAAGAGTAATTATTGCACAATTTAAACCTAACCTTGTATTAAAAAGTAGAATGCTAAGTTACTTAATTAAGATTATGTATTAACTAGTATCGTAAACAATTCTTTTATAGATAACTGTTAGCTGTTAGCAGACCGCATTCTCAACATTTTATGTATTTTCAAAATTTTAAACTTTTATGAAAATTTGGGGTTTTGACATATGGTATCAGAGCACAAGGTTCAAACACTAGGCCTTGATGAAGCCCAACTAGCTTTCATGAAACAGTAAATTAAATTATTATGCTGATATATTTTATTTTAAATGTTATTCAAACAAAGAATTGTTTTCTGAATTTTATTAGGCAAGTATGGAAAGGCTAGAAGAGTATGCAGAGGAGGAGTCTCCAGTTTCTCAGACAGGAAATCTACCAAGAGATCCTATACCAGAGGATTTAACTACTAATTCTTCAGAATTGTTACAGACTGTAAAGTACTTAAAAACTGAAGTGGAGTCTGTAAAACGAGAAAATGAAAGGATTCTGAGGGCTCAAGAAGAGCTGAATCAGATCCTAACTGAAAAGTTTCAAATTGAGGGTAGGGGTAGAAGAATAGAATCAGAAGATACCAGTCATCAACGTAAATCTAAAAAGATGAAACATACTAAAACTGAAAGTAGTTCATCTTCTGAAGTGTTTGGTGAACAACGAAATTACCATTCTACTAGTGACAGTAGTGATGATAATCAGTACACTAAAAAGAGTAAATACAAACCTTATGAGGAAATTTCCGAGGAATTCAAAAAGATAAAACCACCAACCTTTAATGGAGAAACTGAGAAGTGGGAGGAAGTTGAATCCAGGTTATCTGGGATGAAGAAGTACTTCCAAATATATAACTATTCTAACCAGTTAAAGGATAGAATGGCTATTTATAACCTCTCAGGAAAGGCTGATATTTGGTGGTAGGACTTGAAAAGAGTTAAAGGCATAAAATAGAAAAATGTAAACTGGATTACCTTTAAGAGGTATTTCAAAAAGAAATTTTTGTCTGAGCAATATTATGAGGAGAGAGCCAAAGAGTTTTATGAGTTGAAGTTAGGATCAATGAAAATGAAGGATCTGAACAGCAAGTTCTTAACTCTACTTAGGTATGTACCATACCTTGTAGATGAGAAACCAAAGGTACAACGATTTCTTAGCTGTATCCTTTATCATATTAAAGATAGAATTGAGTATGATAACCCAAAGACCTTGGAAGATGCTATGAGAAAAGCTAACTTCTGTTTTGAGCAGAATCAGAAGAAAGAAATATTGGCCAACTGGAAAGCTAAGAAAAATAATAATCAGTTTGAACAAAAGAAGAAGGATTTTGTGCCTAACAGAAATTTCAAGAACAATAAGGCCAAAAATTATCCTAATAACAAGAACTTCCAAGGAAATAAGAACAATACACCCAAAAACCAGAATAATTCTAAAGGTAAGGATTTTGCAAATAATCATGGAAATTTTACCAAGAACTTTGAACGCAAGGAGCCTATCAAGTGTTGGGAGTGTAATGACCAACACTATGCTTCAGTATGTCCAAACTGAAAGAAGACTGGTAACAACATTCATACCATATAGGATGAGATGACCGTTGGGGAACTAGTGAGGACTATGCCCAGAATTAACGCAGCGTTGGAGAATCGACAAGCTGAATCTATGACTTCCATGGTGGAAGTAGAAGGTATGATAAATCAGACCCCTGTAACTATTTCGATTGATCCAGGAGCTAGTCTCAGTTATATTACACCTCAAATATTAGAAAAATGTAATTTATCTATTGATAAGTTTGAAAATTCATGGTTAGTTCAGTTGGCCACAGGTGCTAAAAGAAGGGTAACTTGCTTTGTTAAAGAATGTGCAATAGTTATGGATAAATTTGAAACTGTTGTTAAACTTAATGTTTTGCCTCTTGGTTCTTATGATTTACTAATTGGTATGGACTGGTTAGAACAACATAGAGTAATTATAAACTATTATGATAAAACTTAAACATGCTTAAATAGTGATGAAAAATCAACAAGTGTTAAAGGAATCCATAGAAAAACTACCATAAGGCAGATTTCTGCCCTACAGCTTAAGAGAGTTTTTAGAAAGGGATGTATATCTTATGCAGTAACAATAACTGATGAGGAAAGTTTAATTAAAATGGATAAGTTAAAACTGGAAGACATACCAGTCTTAAGAGAATATTTTTGATGTATTCCCAGAAGAGAATTCGGGATTACCTCCAAAAAGGGAATTGGATTTCACCATTGACTTGGTACCGAGTGCAGTACCTAGTTCAAAGGCCCCTTATCGAATGAATATACTTGAACTTAATGAATTAAAATCTCAATTAAAATAATTAATTGATAAAAAGTATATTCGACCAAGTGTGTCTCCCTGGGGGGCACCTGTCATCTTCGTCAAGAAGAAGGACATAACTATGCGACTTTGCATAGATTACCCTCAGTTAAACAAGATGACCATTAAAAATCGATATCTGTTGCCTCGCATAGATGATCTGTTTGATCAGCTATAAGGAGCCATGGTTTTTTCAGAAATAGATTTAAGGTCTGGATATCATCAAGTAAGGATTAAAGATGAAGACATCTTTAAGATAGCTTTCAGAACTAGATATGGTCATTACGAATTTGTTGTAATGCCATTCGGGCTTACTAATGCCCCAACTATCTTCATGTGTTTAATGAATAATGTTATGCATAAGTATTTAGATAAGTTTGTGGTCGTATTTATCAACGACATTCTAATCTATTCGAAAACTGAAGAAGAACATAAAGAACGTCTAAAAATTGTTTTGCAAGAGTTGCGAGAACATCAACTCTTCACAAAGTTTAGTAAATGTGATTTCTTCAAGGATAAGATTCAGTATTTAGGTCACATAGTGACCAATGAAGGAATTTTCGTAGATCTTGAAAAGATAAGGGCAATCGAAGATTGGCCAGTTCCTAAGGATGTGACAGATGTTCGATCTTTCATGGGCATTACCGGTTACTGCCAGAGGTTCATTGAAGGTTTTTCGAGGATAGCAAATCCAATAAATTCCTTGCAGAAGAAAGGAAAGAAGTTCGAATGGAATCAGAAATGTGAAGAAGCTTTAAAAAGTTAAAAAATTTATTAACCAGTGCACCTATTTTAAGAATAGCAGATCCTAATAAAGAATTTGTGGTGTGCACTGACGCCTGCAATGACGGCTTAGGCTGCGTTCTGACTCAAGAAGGGCATGTTATTGCCTATGAGTCTAGAAAGTTAAAAGTTCACGAAAAGAATTATACAACATATGATCTGGAACTAGCCGCTGTAATACACACCTTAAAGATGTGGCGACATCACCTAATTGGCAGAAATTTTGTTTTAATGACTGATAATAAAGGATTGAAGTATCTTTTAGATCGGCCTAATCTAAATGCCATACAAGCTAGGTGGTTAGCTTTCTTAAGGGAGTATGATTTCGAAATTCAGCATATAAAAGGTAAAGAAAATAAAGTTGTTGATGCATTAAGTAGGAAAGCAAGGCTGAATTTTGTAGCAGCTATCAACACCTATGTTTCAAACTTCGATGAACAGCTTGAAGAAGGAATATAACAAGATGAAATTTACCAGAATTTGCAAGCCAAAGTTAAAGAAAATCCAACAGAAAACTTAATTAAAGGTTACAGTTTAAATGAAAAAGAATTTTTACTGTATAAAGATAGACTGTATGTACCTAACGTACCTAAAGTTAAGCTATTAATTCTAGATGAAATTCATAAAACACCATATTCAGATCATCCATGTTATCAAATGACTATAACCATGTTAAGAAAAGAGTATTTCTAGCCAAATATGAAAACTAAAGTAGCAAAATATATTTCTAGGTGTTTGGAATGTCAACAGGTAAAAAATGAACATCAACACCCAGCTGGTTTGTTTCAACCATTACCCATCCCCAGCTGGAAATGGGAGATAATTAGTCTGGATTTTATTACTGGGCTTCCTAGAAATCTAAATCATAATGATTCTATCATGGTAGTAGTTGATAAGTTAAGCAAAGCAGCTCACTTTATACCTGTTAAATTTACTTATAAAGCTGCAAATATAGTTGATATATTTCTAAACAGATTTTTTGATTGCATGGAGTGTTGGTTGTGGAGCCTAATCTTCCAGATCCAGATATATTATTCAGTCATGATTGTAACCCGGGAGTACTGTACACTCATTCCCCCTACCTTGGGGTTCAGTGGCGAAGCCCTCAAAAAAAAAAAAATTGGATGTGTGTTGGCCAACAGTATTGTGGACCCATGGTATTGAGTTAACCCTATAATTTTTCCCATGGTATTTCCCCTATAAAAGAGAGCATTGTAAATCGACTGGATATGGTATTGTATTGTACTGGAAGAGAGACTCTGAGAGCGTGAAGAGGAAGTGCAACGGTTTTGGTGCAGGGTGGATCCCTTCATCTTTCTGGACTGTAATAAAAGGACTGGCAAATTTCTTTGTGGACGTAGCCCATCGTTTGGGTGAACCACATTATATATGTGTCTCTCTGTAATGTTTGAATGTGTTTTGCATCTTTTTTATTGATTTAACTGTATATCTATTATTGCTCTATGGTCCTGTTTTCTAACAATTGGTATCAGAGCCAAAAGGTCTATTTGATTGGTAAACTCACAGGAAAGAAGGGTTCTTGGTTCGAGTGGGAGAAATGGCGGAAGAAGGAAAGTTTAGGGAAGAAAAATTTAACGGCCAAAACTATCAGTAATGGAAAATGCAAATGGAGGACTATCTGTACCAGAAAGATATGTACCTACCGTTGGGCAGAAAAGCAAAATAGTCGACGGCTATGAAGGATGAAGAATGTGAGGTTCTTGATAGAAAGGTACTAGAAACAATACGGTTGTGCCTGGCTTCGTCGGTGGCCTTCAATATTTCAAAAGAAAAAACAATAGAGGGTGTGATGAGCGCATTGAGTAAGCTCTACAAAAAACCCTCGGCTTCTAACAAGGTATTTTTAATTAAGCGTTTATTTAATATGAAGATGTCGGAAAGTGGATATGTTGCTGACCATTTAAATGAGTTTAATACACTTACCAGTCAGTTAATTTCTGTAAAAGTGAAATTTGATGATGAGGTTAGGGCTCTTCTTATCTTGTGCTCATTGCCAGAAAGCTGGAATAGCTTGGTCATGGTTGTAAGTAATTTTGTCCCTAGTTCAAACACTCTTAAGTTTGATGATGTTGTTAGTGTTATTCTTAGCAAGGAAATGTGAAGGAAAAGAATAGGTGAGACATCAAGTAATGCGTTGACCATGGAGAGCAGAGGGAGACAAAACGAGAGAGGAAGGAGCCCAGGAAATCGTGGCAAGTCTAAAAAGGGAAGATCCAAGTCCAGATTCAGAAAAATAGAATGTTGGAACTGTGGTAAGAAAGGACATCTAAAGAAAGACTGCAGAGCACCAAAGAAGAAAGGTGAGAAGCAGCAAGAGACTACCAAGAAGCTAATGTAGCAGGTGATGTGTTACAAGATGCTTTGATTCTTGCATTAGATAATACTAGTGATTAATAGGTAGTAGATTCAGGGGCTTCATGTCATGCTACATCCCATAGGAAATTCTTTTATGATTATGTTCAAGGTGATTTTGGGCATGTGTTATTGGGGGATGATGAACCATGAAAAATTGTTGGAAAGGGTAAGGTGCGAATTAAGCTAAATAATGGAAATGACTGGTTGCTAAAGGATGTAAGGCACATTCCTGCTATGAAAAGAAATCTGATCTCAACATGGTAGTTGGGAGATGGCGGCTGTTTGTCTACGTTTGGGAAAACGTGGTGGAAGGTCACTAAAGGATCAATGGTAATTGCAAAAGGAGATAGGATAGGTACGTTATATTTATGTCCTCATAATACTGATTATTCTATTTATGTAGCTTCCATAGAAACAGGTGCAGCATTGTGGAATCATAGGCTTGGCCACATGAGTGAGAAGGGGATGCAGATTCTCCACTCAAGGAAACTACTTCCAGATCTGAAGCAGGTAAGTTTGGAATTTTGTGAGAACTGTGTTTATGGAAAATAGAAGAGAGTTAGATTTCTCAGGGTTGGGAAACACAAGAAGAGTGAAAAATTAGAGCTTATCCATACCGATGTATGGGGACTAGCTCAGGTACAATCTCTTGGTGGCTCTCGTTATTATGTTACCTTTATTGATGATGCAACTAGAAAAACTTGGGTTTATTGCATATGCAGAAATCTGATGTGTTTGATACTTTTAAGAAGTGAAACGCTTTGGCTGAGAATGAGAAAGGAAAAAGGTTGAAATGTCTCAGATCTCATAATGGAGGCAAGTACTGTAGCAAGGAGTTTGACAGTTACTGTTCACACAATGGGATTCGCAGAGAGAAGACAGTCCCTAGAACACCCCAAGAAAATGGTGTGTTAGAAAGGATGAATAGAACGATCATGGAGCGTGCAAGGTGTATGAGATTGCATGCAGGGTTTCCCTTACAGTTTTGGGCTGACATGAGCAAATGCAGTTAATATAATAGAATAAAAATAAGTAGCATTATAAAAAACCAGGGAAATTGGAACCCCAAACCTGATCATAATATGATTTTGCAAGAAATCCATGACCACATCTTCCTTCACTTTACGTAACGAAATGGCCTCAAGCCATATAGTGAAGTAGTCAGTTTCCATCAAAATGTATTTGTGTTGCAAGGAAGAATTTGGTTTTATCTCTCCAATGATATCAATCCCCCATTGCTCGAATGGTTCTGTTATCATCACAGGATTCAATGGTCCTGCTGCTTTGGCTTGTCTTCCCCCACACCTCTGGTAGATATCACACTTTCTGACATGGGCGTGCGCATCCTTGAACAGTGTGGCCCAATAGTATCCAGCTCTGAGAATCTTGTGGGCTGTCGTATCTCTGAAAAAATGACCTCCAGTAGGCCCATCATGTAACTCTATTATGACCTTCTTTTCATCTTCTTTCTCTAAGCATCTAAGAAGGACTCCATCATAATTCTTTATGAATAATATTCCATCAATGATCTGATATGTAGCTGATTTAAGGCGCAACGCTCTTCGTTGTTTGGAATTCCAATGTTCTGGCAAAACTCCTTCCTGAAGGTAATGAACAAGGTCTCGGTACCAGGAATCTGGAGCTGTGAAAAGAGGAAATACATCCATCATATGTAACTCAGCTTCATTTTCCCAATTGTTTTCTTCATGGGCTTTACCTTCAGCCATTAGTTAGCACAATACCTGCCCCTTTACTATAGAAGCTGGTTTGACTTCGAGATCATATTCTTGTAAAGTTGTTACCCAATTGCCTCTTCTTTCTCCTAATTCCTTTTGTACAAAAAGAGACCTTATAGCAGGTGTGGAACTATTACCTTAGTCTGGTTCTTAAGTATGTATGGCCTGAATTATTGTATCGCTTTGAAGACTGCATAGGTGTTGTAATCTCACAGATCACATAAGGTTACCAATAATACATACTAAAACATACATATATAACAGAGACAAGAGATAAGAACAAGTAGGTGAATTAGCAGATTATATTACATGAATGGGTCCATACAACACAGAGAACTGAACCGAGTTCTCATCTGATTCAACAACCTAATATATATGATTACAAAATAGTTACAAAATAACTACCTGTCGGTTCGATGAACCGGCACGACCTTAGGTGGCCGACCTAATCTCTAGTTTAGTCAGCCTACCAACTTAGTCGGCTATCGTTCAAGTCGACTTATCGACTTGCTCCTCCAACAATAGGATTTTTTATCCACATCTGGGTAATTCAATTCGGCTCCCTATAGACTAGTGCTCATAAATGATATGGGGGACTCATCTCCCCCATCTTCCTTCTATGTAAGCATTGCTGCCAATGAATCATCAAACGCAAAAGTGTACAAAATACAATCCTTTTCTAAATTTGGACTTTTAAGAGATGGTCCATGTGCAATAGATGTCTTTATCTTGCTGAATGCATTCTTCTCCACATCAGTCCATTTGAATTGTACACTTTGTTTCACCATTTGTTGCGAAGGTTTGACAATTTGGGCAAAATCTAGTACAAACCTTCACACAAAATTAATTGTCCCCATGAATGATTGCATACATTTTTTGCTATGGGGTAAAGGGATATGTTCAATGGCTTTAATCCTTTCTAGGTCTATGGAGATCCCTTTTTTAGAAACAACGTGACCTAGTAGCTTTCCTTCTATAACCGCAAACACACATTTCCTAGGATTCAGTGAGATGCCATATTTTCGACAACACTCGAAAATATATTTTAGATGGAATGCATGTTCTTCTCTCTTCCTTGAAAATATTGTGACATCGTCGAGATATACTACAACACTACGGCCAATCAGACCATGGAAAGCTATATCCATGGCCCTCTGGAAAGTAGCTCCAGCATTGATGAGTCCAAAGGGCATTCTTCTATAAGCAAAAGTTCCCCACTTTGTTCTGAAAGTTCCCCGTAGTTCCTTCCACCAACTTGACCAGTACACTCTTTTTAACAGCTCTCCCAAGCTGTTGTCTCCACTTTTATTTATTTAAAAATAAAATATTCAGAATTGCATTCCACATCTTTTGACTCTGCAGAGTCATCAGTTTCAACTTAGCATTAAATTTAACATAATGTCTTGAAATAAAATCAAAATAAAATAACATTATTTTACAAAATTGGGGTATGTGACATACACACCCCCTTAGAATATAACATCGTCCTCGATGTTATTTATTCTTCATCCTCTGAAGTCCCCTGGAAAAGAATTGGATATGCATCTCGCATCTTAATTTCCAATTCCCAGGTGGCTTCTTCAAGGATAAGGTGCCTCCATTGCACCTTCACCTATCCAATGGTGTGGTTCTGAAGTGTAATTTCCCTCCTCCCAAGGATACAGTCCGGTTCCACCAAAAATTATCCTTCTAGTTCTACATGTACAACATTCCAATTAACCACATGAGTAGCATCATGTACATATTTATTTAAAACGGAAATGTGAAAAACATTATGTACTCTTAAGTTAGGTGGTAATGCTAATTGATAAGCTACTTGACCAATCCTAGACAAAATTTCAAATGGACCATAGTAACGAGGTGCCAATTTTGCACAACTCCCAGTCATAGAGAGCTCTTCTTGGGCCTTACCTTGTTGAACACATGTTCACCTACCTGGAACTCCTTTGGAGTTCTTCTCAAGTCTGCTTGACTCTTCTGCCGATCATGTGCCACTTTCAAATTTCCCTGCACTTGTTTCACAATTTCCTCCATTTCTTTCAACAATTATGGACCTAATACCAATCTATCTACTGGATTACTCCAAGAGATAGGAGTATTACATTTTCGTCCATATAAAATTTCAAATGGACTGAATCTAGATGATGTCTGATAATTATTATTATACGCAAATTCTACTAGATGTAAATAATCCTCCCACTTACCTGACTGATCCTTCACATACATTCTCAATAAATCTTTCAGTACCTGGTTTACCCTTTCAGTTTGTCCATCTGTTTGAGGATGCAAAGAAGTACTGAAATTCAATGTTGTATTTAATCCTTTAAAGAAGGACTTCCAAAAGTTTCCTGTGAACTTAGGATCTCTGTCTGAGATTATGACTTTTGGCACTCCATGTAATCAAAAAATATGCTGTAGAAAAATATCAGCTATATTGGCAGCCTTGTAAGTAGTTTTAACAGGTATAAAATGAGTTTCCTTACTTAATTTATCAACCACTACCATAATAGAGTCATTCTAATTCTGGTTTCTAGGCAGTCCAGTAATGAAGTCTAAACTAATCACTTCCCATTTCCCGCTAGGAATAGGTAAAGGCTGTAGCAGACCAGCTGGGTGTTGGTGTTCAGTTTTTACCTGTTGACATTCTAAACACCTTGCAATATATTCAGCTACTTCAATTTTCATATTTGGCCAAAAATACTCTTTTCTTAGCATGGTTATAGCCTTTTGATAACTTGGATGGCCTGAATATGGTGTTTTATGGATTTCATCCAGAATTAACAGCTTCACCTTAGGTAGGTTAGGTACATACAGTTTATCTTTATATAGTAAAAATTCTTTTTCATTTAAACTATAACCTTTTATTAAGCTTTCTGTAGGTTTTTCCTTAGCTTTAGCTTGCAATTTCTGATAAATTTCATCTTGTTTTACTCCTTTAAGCTGTTCATCTAAGTCTGAAATGTAAGTGCTGATTGTTGTTGCAAAATTCAGCCTTGCCTTCCTACTTAATGCATCAACAACTTTATTTTCTTTACCCTTTATATGTTGGATTTCAAAATCATACCTGCTTAAGAAAGCTAACCACCTAGCTTGTCTAGCATTTAAATTAGGTTGATCTAAAATATATTTCAATCCTTTATTATCAGTCATTAAAATAAATTTTCTGCCAATTAGGTGATGTCGCCGCATTTTTAAGGCGTGTATTACAGCTGCTAGTTCCAGATCATATGTTGCGTAATTATTTTCATGAATTTTTAACTTTCTAGACTCATAGGCAATAACATGCCCTTCTTGAGTCAGAACACCGCATAAGCCATCATTACAGGAATTAGTGCACACTATGAATTCTTTATTAGGATCTGCTATTCTTAAAATAGGTGCACTAGTTAATAAAGTTTTTAACTTCTTAAAGCTTTCTTCACATTTCGGGTTCCAGTCGAAAACTTCTTTCCTTTCTTTTGCAAGGAGTTAATCGGATTTGCTATCCTTGAAAAACCTTTAATGAACCTCCGGTAGTAACCGATAATTCCCATGAAAGACCTAATATCTGTCACATCCTTAGGAACCGGCCAATCTTCGATTTCCCGTATCTTTTCAGGATCTACGACAATTCCTTCCTTGGTCACTACGTGACATAAATACTAAATCTTATCCTTAAAGAAGTCACACTTACTAAACTTTGCAAAGAGTTGATGTTCTCTCAACTCTTGCAAAACAATTTTTAGATGTTCTTTATGTTATCTTACAGTTTTTGAATAGATTAGAATGTCATCGATAAACGCGACCACAAACTTGTCTAAATATTTATGCATTATGTTTTTCATTAAACACATAAAGACAGCTAGGGCGTTACTAAGCCCGAATGGAATTACAACAAATTCGTAATGACCATATCTTGTTCTAAAGGCTGTCTTGAAAATATCTTCATCTTTAATCCTCACTTGATGATATCCTAACCTTAAATCTATCTTTGAAAACACCGTGGCTCCACGTAGTTGATCAAACAGATCATCTATGTGGGGCAACGGATATCGATTTTTAATAGTCATCTTGTTTAGCTAATGGTAGTCTATGCATAATCGCATAGTCCCGTATTTCTTTTTAACAAAGATGACAGGTGCCCCCCAGGGAGACACACTAGGTCGAATATACTTTTTATCAATTAACTCTTTTAATTGTGATTTTAACTCATTAAGTTCCAATATGTTCATTCGATAAGGGGTGTTTAAGCTAGGCACCGCACCCGGTACCAGCTCAATGGTGAAATCCAATTCCCTTTTCGGAGGTAATCCTGGAATTTCTTCTGGGAATACATCAACATACTCTTTTAAAACAGGGATGTCTTCTATTTTTAACGTATCTGTTTTAATTTTACTTTCCTCATCTATAATGGTTACTGCGTAAGCTTTACATCCTTTTCTAACAGCTCTTTTAAGTTGTAATGCCGAAATCTTCCTTACCATAGTTTTTCTAGGAATACCCTTAACATTTACTGGTTCTTCATCACTATTTAAGCATGTGAAAGTTTTATCGTAACAGTTTAAAATTACTCTATGCTATTCTAACCAGTCCATACCAATCAGCAAATCATATGAGCCAAGTGGAAAAACATTAATTTTAACAACAGTTTCAAACTTATCCATAATTAGAACCCATTATTTCACAAAACAAGTCACTTTTCTTTTAGACCCAGTGGCTAATTGAACCAACCATGAATTCTCAAACTTATCGACAAACAACTTACATTTTTCCACTATCTGAGGTGCAACATAACTGAGACTAGCTCCTGGATCAATTAAAATAGTTACAGGGGTCTGATTAATCATACCTTCTACTTCCACCATGGAAGTCTAATATTCAGCTTGTCGGTTCTCCAAAGCTATGTTAATTCTGGGCATGCTCCTTGTTAGTTCCCCAACGGTCATCTCCTCTTGTATAGTATGAATGTTGCTAACAGTCTTCTACCGGTTTGGACAGACTGAAGCATAGTGTGGGACATTACATTCCCAGCACTTAACAGGCTCTTTACACTCAAAACTCTTGGTAAAATTTTCATGATTATTTGCAGTTTCTTTAACCTTAAAATTGTTCTGATTGTTGGGTGTACTATTCCTATCTCCATGGAAATTCTTGTTGTTAGAATAGTTTTTGGTCTTATTATTCTTGAAATTCCTATTAGGCACAAATTTCTTCTTCTTAAATTCAGACTAATTGTTATTTTTCTTAGCCTTCCAGTTGGCCAAGCCTTCTTTCTTCCGATTTTGCTCAAAACAAAAGTTAGCCTTCCTCATAGCCTCCTCCAAGATCTTTGGGTTTTCATACTCAATTCTATCTTTAATATGATACGGTAGACAACTAAGGAATTACTGTACTTTTGGTTTCTCATCTACAAGGTAAGGTACATACCTGAGTAGACTTAATAATTTGTTGTTCAAATCTTTCATTGTCATTGAATCTAATTTAAATTCATAAAACTCTTTAGCTCTTTCCTCTTAATACTGCTTAGACAAGAATTTCTTTTTTAAATACCTCTTAAAGGTACTCCAATTAACTTCTTTCTCTATTATACCCTTGACTCTCTTCAAGTCCTGCCACCATATGTCAGCTTTTCCTGAGAGGTTATATATAGCCATCCTAGCCTTTAACTGGTTAGAATAATTATATATTTGGAAGTACTTCTTCATCCCAGACAACCAGGACTCAGCTTCCTCCCTCTTCTTAGTCTCTCCATTAAAAGTTGGTGGTTTTATTTTTTTAAATTCCCCTAAAATTTCCTCATATGATTTGTATTTTCTCTTCTTGTCATACAGATCATCATCACTACTGTCACTAATAGTATGGTAACTTTTTCATTCACCAAACCCTTTAGACGATGAACTAATTTCAGTTTTTGCATGCTTCATCTTTTTAGATTTTCTTTGATGACTGGCATCTTCAGATTTTGACCTTCTACCCCTTCCTTCAACTTGAAATTATTCCATTAGGATTTGATTCAGCTCTTCTTGAGCCCTCGGAATCCTTTCATTCTCTTTCTTTACAGACTCCATTTCAGTTTTCAAATCTTTTACAGTCAATAACAGCTCTGAAGAATTTGTAGTTACATCCTCTGGTATAGGTCTAGGTAAATTTCTTGTTTTTGTAGCTGGAAACTCCTCCTGTGCATACTCTCCCAGCCTTTTAATACCTACCTGTTAAACTTCAAAAAAAGACAATTCTCTGTTGAATAACATTTTAAAAAAAAAAAAAATACGTTAGCATAATAATTTAATTTACTATTTTATGAAAGCTAGTGGGGCTGCATCAAGGCCTAGTGTTTGAACCTTGAGCTCTGATACCACATGTCAAAACCCCAAATTTTCTGAAAAATTTAAAATTTTGAAAAACACAGAAAACATTCAATAATGCAGTCTGCTAACAGTTACAATTATTTATAAGTTATTTGATTAACAGTTTGGTTAATACATAATATGAATTATTTACTTGGTGAAGTTTTACTTATAGAATAATTCTTTTTCTTCTCAATTTATTGATTTTTTTTCCTTTGTGACAAGAAGGTGGAACTGTCTTGGATTCTGGGGCTTACTTAGCTTTTGAGCTAACGCAGAAAGTTTACCTGTCCTCACAGATTTACAAGTAAGAAAGATCCAGTGTTGCGTGTCAATATTCATAAAGCATGCAGATATATGTTCGTTGCAAAATAATAGCTCGGTAAAAAGAATATATGTTGTTTCAATTTCAAATGCTTCTATGAGGTAAAACAAACATTTTATTATTCTATTGAAAGATGCCAAAGATACATATATAAAAGAGATTATGTCCCAACTATAATTAGCGACAGTCGTTATCTCTCTAATTCAAAATTTATAATTTTGTTGTAAACTAACTTCACCTAGAGTGCATAGCTTATACTGCTGTAATGTTTTTCTTTAACAGTATAATACCTTATCAACTTAATAAGATATGTATATGTGAGTATTGATTACTCATCTTCTGAACTTACTTAGACAGTATCAAGATTGTATTATTAATTGATCTTGATATAACTTAAGTACATCATAAAGTTAGCAGACGGCCCCAAAGGACAACAACTTTGCTGGACTGATGATGTATAGGATTATAGACATTGTCCAAGATTCGTTACTCACCGATCTAACTTCTATGATATTAAGCAATATCTGCACAATTCATCATGTACATAATGCCTTTAGACTTCCCATGGTTCTGAGTTAAATACAGCTAGGGTTATAGTTTATTTTTCCAACCTAAACTATGTCTTTAAATGAATTCACGTCCCAACATATTGTTGGTGACTTTTGTGATTAAATGTGCACAGTAGTTAATAAGATGTTATGCTATTAACCTAGCTTATATAGCTTGAGGCTTAATGACAAATGTATCTATACCATTACAATGCTACCAATTGGTTTAATCAGTAGCGAAGAACTAAAGTTCTTTTTATACATCACATGCTTGGAATAAAATTATCCATTTTCGTTATTACAACCATCAAAGTTTATTAACAAGCCTAAATGAAATAATAGGAAAACTATATGGTTTAGAACCATAGTTTGCAAACATAATAGTTCAAAAGTACTCACATGACATATCGAGGATATGATCTAGCATGATAATTAACTTGACATGAGTAAATTTTATGAAGTTCGTTAATTTTTATTGTTAGCATAGCCTTGATAACATTATAAATGTTTTTCATTGTATACTCTATATTGTAAAAAGTGGAAAATCGTGGCATTTGTCCACATCCACGATGAACTATTGTTAACCTTGATTATAAACACTATACTCTTTATAATACTATTTCTTTCAATGGTTTGCAGCATGCATCACGTAGTTGACTACGGAATTGTAGAACCTTGTGGAAAGTTTTGTCAACTAATGATTGAGAAAAATCATTTTTAAAGGATTGTTTATTTGATTGCATGCAGGGACTTTATAAGTTACCCACTGCATGGTAAATTATTTCCATGCATACGTGGATTTACCATGGCCAAGTGTTGTGACAATAAAATGAGATTGTGAACCCTAGCATTTGTCATTTTCTCCATCGTTCTTGGGCCTACGACCGCTCTGTTACTGCATCTTGATCGCCATGAAAACTCTGTGCCTGGTTAGGTGCTAGCCTTCCATCATTGTTCATGCATCATGTACATTGTAAGCTTGTCCTGCAAATTGGTAGAGGGGAGCTGTGACAACACACTCACTACTTAAACAGTGTGTAGTTGTTTTCCTTAGGGTTATTCATCCCTAGCTCGCTCGTTGGAAGGGTTATCAGACTGTAGTTTTATTTTCCTTTACCTAGCAGCAAGGCATTTAGAGCTGTGAATTTTAAACTCATGGTCTGGTTTGCCTTAGGGTTTCTAGCAGAGTGAGTTCTCTAGTTTGGGAAGTGGTGATAGCGCATGCTTCACTGTCTGATTGGTCGTTGCTTCCAAACTTTGGCTGTCACTGGTTGTGGTTGCGCTTGTTTATCCTGCCTCTGTCACATAAAGGATGAAGGGTTTGCTGGTATTTGTGTTGGTGGCGACACTCCTGTTCATGGGTGGCTACATTACTTTTAAAACCAGGTAACAACTACTTGCTTATCTATTTTTTCAATTTCCTTTGTAGCTCCATTAAATTATAAATAAAAATAATTAACAATGATGTGGTTGTCTCACAGGTGATAGTATCGTCCTACTTCGCAGCTGGTGCAAGGCTTGGTCGAAATCTTGCTCACGGGTAAGCCCTGGTTATCCCATGGCAGTTCGTCCTTATACATTTCCATATGGAACGTTTGTTGGTTGGTCACCGTGGCCTGTGAAAAACCCTCGTGGTTTAAGTTTTCTGGGTTAACTTGTTTTGTTGTTTAGTTTGTTTACAAACCCTTGCTACTTGCAGGGTTACTGACTTAGGCCGTAACTTGTAAATCTTGATTTTTGGTTTTGTGCAAAGCTTTGTAAAAAAAAAAATGGTGTAAGGCCTGTCGAACCATTCTCTGTTAATCTTAAATGCAAAGAGGCATCGGTCCAGAGCTTAGACTCGATTATTTTGATACTTGAATTATAATTTTGATCTATTAGGGTTTTACCCTAACTCGGCTGTATAAGATGCATCTACTGTTTAAATTATCTCCTTCTTTAAACATAATATTAAGGTGGATTCTGCTCCTTCTTGTGTTATAAAATTTGTTATTTAGCTCGGTTAATCAAGCATGTCTTGGTTCTGTTAATAACTCTCTGAGCATTTACATTTTTATTTTAATTTATAAGTTAATTGAGTAATACATGTTAAATATCTACATATTATAAGTAGAAGTATTTATACTTTCCTTAATATTTTACTCTGTCCTTATAGGACTGTAATAATTTAATTGGTATCTTCAAGAATTTAAGTAATCTAATTCCTTGGATTTGTACTTAATTAATTTTATTGTTTATACTTTAATGTACAGGGTTTATAATATCAGATATGGTATTGTAATATATTATTATATTTTATACTGTTTATATTGTGAGGATTTCGACCCTGTTAATACTTTTTGTAAATGTTTTTGTTAGTTCAAATGAATTTTGGTTTGTTCATAAATAAATATTATTTCCATAAATATTAATTTAACCTTACACTTAGTCTATTTATAAGTGTACAGATGAGATAATATCTTATTGTTATACTATTATGATTTCTATAGCTAAATAATTTATAAAGAATCATTCTGTATCTATATTACCCTATGTAAAATATGATATCAGAAATTGTTAAGCAAATAAGGGTAATAAATAATTCTGTAAAAACAAATAACTTAATTCCTTTCTTCCCAGAAATAGTAGTATTTGTTTTAAATTGAATCTTTTCTTAGGAGACGGGTTAGTAACTTCAAAAATTGCAAAAGTACAGTTTGGATAAAATAAGTAAATTGTTTACATTATCAACATAAATAAAATAAACCTAGCTAACATTCTTAAATTAATTAGTTTTATCATTAGAATTAAATCAAGGTTGTCCATCCTTACTTATAGTTTAAATCGCTATAGATACAATAGTTACCCTTAATAGAAAAAGAAATGAACTACAAAGCTGAAATGGCATTTTTACTTAACCTGCAAGTTAAGCATTCAACTACTATTTTCTTTCTGTTTCTATATAGAATAATGTTTACAGAAGTAAGTACTATGTAGAAGAATGATTTACACCCTAGAACATACTACGATTAGTAATATGATATGACTACTTTTTCTTTTTCTAACATACACAGTCTAGATCTAACCCTACTCTTGAACAGATTAATATTTCCTCTAGTAATTAATTATCTAATGAAAGAAAACATTTCGATATTCATAGCCAACATTTTGTTTTATATTTACATCACACTTCATTCATTTAAATACACTACCTGTGCTAGAGTACAATCGGGATTACTTCAGATGGGGAAAAACATAGGTAGAATTTTTTTTTTCATCAAGAATAGATTCAGCATTAAACAACTAAGAAATTTTACACTCAACAACTTACATCATAACCTAAATATTCATCATTTATTCACACATAGATATAAACTTTAACATAGAAATTAAAAGATAGTAGAACCTGTGCTTTAAGCTGGATGACAACAGCAATGGGAGGCCGTTCCTCCCTACCAACTCCTGGAGAGCGCTCAAATAGCGACTTCTCAGGACCCCCGAGCCTGCTCTAGTCTCCTTGGCTGGAACTAGGTGGAGCAATCAACATAGTACTAGTCCTGAGACTCAATACCAACTCTGCATACAGCAGTAAGATATTTCAGCTGCAAAGTTGTGCTAGATCAAGTTCCTGCAGTTTACCCCTCAAAACACCTTCCTTCAAATTTCCCTTTCCCTATGAATTCCTTGAAGTGCATTCAACTGAATGATTCTTCCCATGGAATGAGCAGCCTCAGCTCTTTACATTGGGAATTTTTATTAATATTTCCTAGGTCTTTTTGGCTTAGTTGTCATTAATTGAGCCACCTGCTCTGATCCCACTTTCTTGGGGGATCATGACCCCAAATGTAGGGAGGTTTCCACCTATTGGGAAATAGGGCAGACCCGGGTTTTATACCTTTTACTTCGCACCAACAAAAGACCCATAGTGTTGGCCATTTTGGCAACAACCTACGAACAAGTTGCAGTCTCACCCGAAACAGCTATGGGGTGCCGCAGAATCAGGTTTCTGCACGCAGAAGAGGGATATTGCTGTACATTTAGCCTTTAATAAATTATAATCAATTAACACTATGCTTCAGCATCCACATATATATCTTCGCAGTTAGATAAACAAACAGTGACCTGCTTAACCCTTACTGGGAATTCACAACGAAGCTAGTATTTTAGCAGCGATATACTTATCAGATGTATGATTATTAATGCATAACAGAACATAACAGAAATAACACAAGAACCACAACACCAGATATAACGTGGTTCACCCCCAATGTAGGGGCTACGTCCACAGAACTGTGTTTATTCAACTTCTTTACAAAATCACAGTTCTAATCTACGCACTCAGCTGTAGATCCCTTAAGTCCTTAAAGTCGCGCACATAGCTGCAGGCCTCTGCGCACACAGCTGCAGAGGTCGTCCACGCACACAGCTGGGACTTGACCTTCTCTTACAAAATAGCCTTAGCTTTGCATCAAATCCTCTTACATAAAAGCCTAACCTTATTTCTTTACATGAGTGCCTATTTATACAGCGCACTATTACAAAACTATGGGCTTAAACCATGGGCACCCCGAAACCCTAAACCCTGGGCTTAAACCATGGGTTTATTACAAAAATAGGGATTTGACTTAACCCTGACACCCCTAAGACTATTTTGAGTCGTAACTCCGCTTACAAACTTTTACAAAAACCCCGGAGTTACCAAACTCAAGGACCGTTAAGGTCGGAGCCCCAACAGGCCCCTAAGACTCACTAGTGGCCCGTCCCAGGACACTCTGCTGATCTTCTGGTGGGAGAAATTTATCAGCAAAGATAGCAAACTACTTGTTGATACCATGCATGATGTTATCAGATGCTTGCTCCTTTTCAACCAACTACTGTAATATGGCAGCCGATGTTTCGCTGGCCTTTTCCTGTGCAAATGCATCATATTCCTTCAGAACTTTGAGTTGAGTATGCACGGTAGTACTCAACTCCAGAGCTTCGCTGATAAGTGGCTGCATAGAATTTTCCACTACTATTGCTTTTGCCCTGCATGACTCAATTTCCTGATGGAGCTCATTGCTTTGCTTAACCTTGAACATTTTCTCCATAGGGGACAAAGTCTTAATTTCCACTTTTACTGCATCCAACTCTGCCTGTCGCTGCCTGATGGTTTGCTGCAGTTGTCTGACTTCTGGATGTTCCTGCAAGGTGGTCCAGGCCTCAACATTGTCTTCTAGCAGCTTTGCTGCACTGCTCACAGCATCTAATATTTTTGCTGCGGAGGCCTTAATGTCTGCTCGGCGTTGCTCCCTGACTTCTGGTGGAATATCCAAGGTGAGACGGAGCTGAAGCTTTGCAATCTGGGCCTCATGATCGGCTTTAAGCTTCTCTATTTCGCTGTGAGACTATTGTGCATATTCTTTCAGCCTGGCTAGCCTTTGTTCTGGTTCTTCCACTAGCTCCACGTCAAAGTCAGGAAGACTTCAACATGCCTCATCCAACACTCGTACTAGTGTAATCCACTTACATTCCGTGTACCTCTTTCTCTGCTCCGCTGCTTCCAGCTGTGTTGCAAGGCCCTATTGCGTACTTATGGCATTTTGCATCTGTCTTTGGGAATAGTGGTCTCATGCCTGGATTTCTTTCATAATTGCTTCCAGATAGAGATGTATCTCTGTCATAGACATCTTGGTGTAATCTATTCCAACCTTCATGCTCATCTTCGCATGGGACACTGCATCAATTAATATGAGGGCTGCACTTGACACTTGGCCTTTGTTATCTCTGGCTAGCCATTGCCTTAGGTCTGGCTGTGCACTTACTGGAGTACTACTTGCCGCGGTGCCAGTCACGGATTTTTCTGTTAAGTCCTTTAGCTCTGAAATCCTATTTGCTACGCCAGTAAGCGCAGCAAGATGCATATCTGCAAACTATGTCCATTTGCCAGTTAGTTATTTTGTAGACTTCGTCAGGGCCTGCTCAATTTCCTCCAGCGTCATAGCAGGTTCTTCGTCAATAGCTTTGTCCTTTGACGCTTTTGCTTTCTTTCTGGCCTTAGGTTTGGTCACTTCCTGTGCTTCTTGTGACTTCCGCTTCTCTGACCGATTAGGGTCGAAGGCAATATTAATCGAGGTTTCCTCTTCGTCTTCATCCCCACCATTTCCACCCTGATCACTTTCATTATGCTGTGAATCAGTTTGTTCTTCACTGTCCTCTGGTGGGTCTTGCTGCTGCGTGTTACTAGGGCTTGCACCTACATTGGTAGCTTGGGGAACTGGAATGTGAGGTTTTTTTCCCATGTCTTTCAACCATTCCGGTGGCCAGTGCTGAACTACTGCCCGGATGTCTTCCTCGCGTACCACATATGGTAACGTGAACCATTGATGTTTTGGATCTGCGTGGGCTTGGATGAAAGTATGATGCATGTTGGCGCTGAAGTTGGCTGATCTGTCATATTGAGAGAATAACTCATTACTGAGTCGTGGGGTTCTTATGATCTCATACGAGATACTCATCATATAAAAGGCAAATACATAGTTTGTCATCTACTGTAGGGTTTTATCCTGGGAGACCCATAGGGATGCGTACCTAACTGCACCAGGCATGTCCGGAGAGATAGCAGCAAACTGCGCCTCAGTAGGTTCTTTCCATCCTATTAGTGCGATAAGGACTATCAACCATGAGTAGTGAAAGGGCCTACCTTTCTCCTGCGCATCGCGGACGTATTCCAAGAATTCCTTTGCCAGGTATGCTGCCCAGTTGTAACTGTAGCCTTTGGCATAGTTCATGGCAATTCTGATGACCGAGGCAGGAACTTCAGTTTTTCTGCACTTCCGCATTATCTTGCATGCTAAGAGCTCAGCTGCGAAGGGAATTTTATGTTCTTGAACCGCGGAAGTGTGATACCTGTGTTTCCCCTTGGTCAGGTCGAAGTGTTCCTTCATGGTTTGTGCGAGCTTTGTATCCTCATGCTTTGAAGGAAATTCAGTCCCCAGATCAGGCCCCGCTATTGGTAGTCCAGTGATCCTATGAATGAGCTCGCTGTTAATAGGAATTTTCTTGTCTCCTATCCATAGGTGGTCGTCATGTACTAATGCCAACAGCTGCTTGACCACTATCATCACCTATGTGTTGCGACCAAAATGGGGAACATCTAGGATCTTCAGCAGACCAGCTTGATCCAGGCCAGCAGCCCACTGTCTTACTTCTAATAATGTCGCTCCAGTCTCGTCGTACTTGACGAAGTGTAAATATGTTTTTGGTGTGAACTGAGGAAAATTTACATGATCATTTGTATCATGGTCAGCATACTTAAGCCGGTCTATTTTTCCTGTCATGTCCCCGACCAGCTACACACCCGGTGGCAGCAAAGGAGTGCGTAATATGAACTTCTTGTTCCGCCGCAGTGGCTGAACTCCTGGTCGAACAGGTGGAAGATACGATGGACGCTTCGGTGCAATATTCTCATCTGCTCCAGGTGGGACGGCTGTTGAACCAGATGAAGCCATCTGAGGATCCTCCGACATTTTCCCAGATTGCTTATGTCTATCTTCGTTGTGCTTAGAACGTACTTCAGGCTTAAACTTCTTTCGGGCAGATCGTGTCTGCATTGGCTGAGTCAGTGCTGGGAGGGTTTTTGCACGGGACGTCGATGTAGGCTGAGGGTTGAAAATTCTCTGCAGACCCATCTGTTCGAATTCTCCCAAGAGGTCCTGAAGGTTGCGATCACCTGACATGGGTTTAGTTGTGAAACTCAAGGAAATGCAGAATGTGATTTCCCCCAGCCTGGTTGGCTTCTTATACAATCCATCAACAAAATCCGTCATAACTGTGCATTGAAGGCACCAAATCTGACAGAGATCCTGTTTCCATGACACTAGATTTCCGTGGATATCATTAGGACAGGTAATTAAGGAAATTAAAGTATCGGCGCCGCCAAATCGATAGTGTTCCAATGGTCGTTTTTTGGACTGTGCCACATTTTTGTGCTTCGGTGCAACCAGAACTATAGCTACGTCACAATAAGGGCCATCGGCGCCACCTTGACCTTCGGCACATCATCGCAGACCCTGCAACCAAGCTGTGAGCTTCGCTCCCTTAGTGTTTTGTTCTGTCCACCCAGGTCGGTACTCAGCTATTTATTGGGCACTAAACACATTAACATGACGAAGCTCCATCTTCACATACCAGTTCTCTGCTACAAGTGCCCAGGTGTGTACAAGCCCATGTACCCATTCTTCATGAGGTACATGCTTCCATGCTTCGTAATACTGCTCCAAGTGTTCCTGGGGGCTATCTTTCCCACCGAACCTGCTTCGCATCTCCAGTCATTGATCCTTGACTCTCAGGCGAAGGGATTTCTGACAAGCTACCCAAGTAGGAGTGTACGTCTCATGGGAATTCCTCCATCGGGCAGCTGTGGTTCTGAACACGGAGTCCAAAGTCTCCATTTTCTGTGACTCCGGTCTCTGTTCTGAGAATTTTACAAGGAGCGGTTCTGGGTCTGACAAGCCATCAAAATTAGGGAGAACTCTTTCCTACACACCCAGCCATCTGAGAGACTTGGTAATTCTGGCACATCTATGTCCATGGAGTTCATAGAGTCTGTTCTTCCAGTTTTCTAACCCGTCATCTGAGTCCTTCATGCAGGAGCTATCGCACTGCCAATCCATGATACCTTCAGCAGTGGGATCAACATAATCTTCTTCCTTAGCTATGATATTATAAATGTGGTCCAGGACATCCTGAGCTTCGTCGATGAGTAGTTCTATGTACCTTTCTCCTTGAGAAGGGTCCAGTGGTATTATGACTCACAAATCCTTCCCTTCGAAGGTCATCTGTCTCTTCTTAAGGTTAATGACTGCAGCATTTTCGATTGCCCATTCAATTCCTAACAGGGCTAGATAGGGATTGCTATCATCAATGAGCTCAATAAATTTGAAGTCCGCTAAAGTATTGACCCCATCAATATCTACTGGGACACTAGGGAATCTCCCTAAGGGCACAATCCTCTGCTGATTTTCTAACCGCAACTGTATAGGGGACCAAGCAAGGGCAGGTTTTCCCATTTTCTCCCAGGTTTGCTTGGTTAGGACATTGACTTCTGATCCTAGATCCAGAATGACATCAGTCATATCATACTCCCCTATCTGAGCATTCAATCCCATTTCCCTACCAGTTCTTCTGACTCTATTAACAGTTTTTTCCTGACCCGAGCTTTGCTGAGGTTTGCAGGAAGCAATAACTTTCTACAACTCACTAAAATCTTTCTGATTTCTTAAGAGCTTCAGGAAACTCTGTAAAAAGGAGGATAGTGTACTTACTTGATCCATCGAAGCTTCTTCCAGCTGCGACTGTGGCTGATGTGGTTGCTCAGGTGCTTCTGATGTGCTAGAGGCAGCGAAATCTCTCTTGGCTTCCATGAATGTCTCTTTTTCTCATGTGATGTCAAATGTTGGGAATTTCTCTGCGGCCTTATGAACCCAAGCCTCGTTAGGCTGTTTCTGCGTATTCTGTATGTGCGTCGTAGCTCCACTTCGTGTATCAACATTAATGGTTGGGGCAGGTCTTTGCTCAACGAAAATCATCTGAATATTCTGAGTAGGGGCATTGTTTCTTTCCTAAATCTTAGCTATCAGCTACGGGAACTGCTCCATCACATGATCTACTGCGCGACAATACCGACATGTCGTAGTTGAGTTCCGACAGTCTTTAGCTAGATTCCTGGCTTGGTTACAGTTGTAACACACAACCTGGACTCAGCCTCTTCCTGCCATACCACCACGACCATGACCTCCAAAATCACCTCCACTGGATGCACCACCGCGGTAACCATAGCCATCATTGCTCTGTCCCTCATTTTGTACCCAGTAGGCATCATAGTTGCGCTCTTTCATGAGGTCATAACTGCGACACTCATCTTCATTGTGCCCTACGGACTTACAGAACTTGCAGTAGGGGTTCTTGGGTACTTGCACATACCTCTGTAACAAATAGCAGTTTTCAGGTCAATGCTGGCCAGTTGTCCGACAGATCTCATAATATAGGATGGTCGGGTTGAACGGGTTTGGCGCACCTGTATTCAGGTAATTTCTTACCACAGGACACTGTTCCTTGTCGTGACCTTCTATCTGACATTGTGTACACCAAACTTCTTCGCGACCGGTTTTTCCTTTCTTCATATCGCAAAGCCCCAGAGCCATAGCTACCAACTGCGTTTAGATTTGGGCAATACCAAAATTATCTCCGGCAGGGGCAGTCTCAAGCTTCATCGTGATTTCCAGAACTTCTTGCTAGTCAGCAACCTTCTGTTGCATGAGTGGGGTTCTGATATGCGGTAGCAATGCTACAATAAACCATTCCTTGTGTTGCGCAGGTCCAATGGTGAAACTGACTTGGTCTAATAGAACTTTGAACCTCTGATCAAATTCCCATACTAATTCACCGCACCACTGCTGAATCTCTTTTAATTCAGTGATACATTGCGACTCTGATTTCGGTTTCTTAAACTCTTTGATTATTGCAACTTTAATATCATCTAAGGCAGGACTCTGAGTACTGGAGAATTTCATGAACCGGGTCAAAGCCTAGTCCCTGAAAGAAGTAATGAGCTGCGTGCTTCTTACAGCTGGATCTGTAATGTTCTTAGAATTCCACACTGCTTCACATAAAAACCAAAATTGCTCTGGATCCTTCGATCCAGTTCCTTTGAAAACAGGGAGCTTAATATCATCAGTCATGTGGGCCATATTATATTTAGGGGGGTTTGGAGGGGGACCAGAAGTAGGCGGGGGGGAATTTACTGGGGTAGACTGACCGGCAACAGGAATACTCGTACTAGGGTTACTTTCGGTCTACGACGGATTCTCAGGGCTAATAGGTCTGCGCTGCGGGGTTACCGGAGGGTTTCCAATAGAAGGGATTTCTTCGGGCTCCGAGGCCGCTGGGATGATAGGGGAAGACTCGGTATCCTGACCTAGGGTATAGGACTCAAAATTTATCTTGTACCTTTTTCCACTTCCCAGCAAACCACTTTGCTCGGCGAAGGTGTTGTCACTTGCAAACATATGTTAGTAATACAAAATCTAACAGTCTGATTCAATAAGCAATATTCCCTTTTCAGCCAATAGCATTTTAATTCTCAAACAAAATAAATTCAAAAACTTACCCCTTGGTCCTTTGAAAAACTACCGCTCGGCTTCACTAAAGGAAGTGCTCGTGTCGATGGCGAACTCTGTCACAAATGCTTCAAGAGTTTGCATCGTCCAGAAATCAACCGCGCGAGATATCTCGTTGTTCACCCTTTTCAATATATTAACTCCGGCGGAGGTCCAAGCAGGAAACCAACCTTTCGGGAAGTTCGTCCTTCTCTCTGCCAACCTGGATAACCACTGGTGCAACTCTATGTGGATACTACCAAAGAAAATTTCATAAGAATCACAAAAAACATACCTTTGTAGAAATTCATTTGCACTACGACGTGGATCTTTGTTCTCTTGCTCAGTGAATTTCAGATAAGTCTCATCAAGCCAATCCCCGATTTCCTTCACAGAGGGTCTCCGGATCATAGCCCTCAAGGTACGACGTAAACCCCTCTTGAGCAGATACTGAGTTCAACCAGCAATGGAACCAATTTGTTGGGAAATAGGGCAGACCTGGGTTTTATACCTTTTACTTCACACCAACAAAAGACCCACAGTGTTGGCCCTTTTGGCAAAAACCTGCGAACAGGTTGCAGTCTCACCTGAAACAGCTATGGGGTGCCGCAGAATCAGGTTTCTGCAATCAGAAGAGGGATATTACTGTACCTTTAGCCTTTAATAACTTATAATCAATTAACACTATGCTTCAGCATCCACATATATAGCTTCGCAGTTAGATAAACAAACAGTGACTTGCTTAACCCTTACTGGGAATTCACAGCGAAGCTAGTATTTTAGCAGCGATCTACTTATCAGATATGTATGATTATTAATGCATAATAGAACATAACAGAAATAACACAAGAACCACAACACCAGATATAACATGGTTCACCCCCAGTGTAGGGGCTACGTCCACAGAACTGTGTTTATTCAACTTCTTTACAAAATCACAGTTCTGATCTGCGCACTCAGCTGCATATCCCTTAAGTCCTTAAAGCCGCGCACACAACTACAGGCCTCTGTGCACACAGTTGCAGATCTTCATAACACTTACAAACCCTCTGCGCACACAGCTGCAGAGGTCGTCCACGCACACAGCAGGGACTTGACCTTTTCTTACAAAATAGCCTTAGCTTCGCATCAAATCCTCTTACATAAAAGCCTAACCTTATTTCTTTACATGAGTGCCTATTTATACAGCGCACTATTACAAAACTATGGGCTTAAACCATGGGCACCCCAAAACCCTAAACCCTGGGCTTAAACCATGGGTTTATTACAAAAAGAGGTCTTTGACTTAAACCTGACACCCCTAAGACTGTTTTGAGTCGTAACTCCGCTTACAAACTTTTACAAAAACCCCGGAGTTACCAAACTCAAGGACCGTTAAGGTCGGAGCCCCAACACCACCTGTAACATAAGAAGTGTTTGAGGATGCTGCCACTTGTCCTTTTTCTCTCCACCTAGTTCCTTCCACCAACTTGACCAATACACTCTTTTTAACAGCTCTCCCAAGCTGTTGTCTCCACTTTTATTTATTTAAAAATAAAATATTCAGAATTACATTCCACATCTTTTGACTCTACTGAGTCATCAATTTCAACTTAGCATTAAATTTAACATAATGTCTTGAAATCAAATCAAAATAAAATAACATTATTTTACAAAATTGGGGTATGTGACATGTTAATTCTCTTAGGATCTTGACTTGTAATGGTAAATTCAGGTATTTTATCAGTTGTGGTGCTCTTCTGTATTTTCTTTATATTCTCTTGAAGTCTCTTAATTTTTGGGAGTATGGAATTGTCTTTATTTAACAAACCTTGACTTCTTGTTGTCACATTTGTTTTTTATGTTTCTTCCTATTTTAGTGAACCTTCTTCTTTAGTATCAAATAGTGAGACAGAGTCCCATAAAACTAAAGCATCCTCTTCTTTTTTTTTCAGTGGGTTGATTATCGTTTCCTTCCTCCTCATCAGCTTCTATTATTTTGGAGTCCAATAGCTGATTATTACTAATGTCATCGAATTTATCCATTGGGGACAATTTTTCTCAGAATGAGGCTACTGATGAACGGTGCAAAAGTTATCCATACCTACCTTAGTTAAATTCATTGATGCAGGACTATGTGGAGGACGTTTAGGTTGATTGTTGTCTTCTCTCCTTTTATAGTAAGGCTTATACGCTTTATGAGCTTCCTTTTCTTTTTCCAAATCTATCACTCTATTAGATAGCTTATGCATCATCTTCACCATCCCTTCAAAATCATGTGATAGCTCATCCTTAGGCTTAGTCAGTAATAAATATTTTTTACCAAAAGTTTTTTCTCGTGACTGCTCAGGATAATCTTCTATGCTTTCTTGTTCAGCTTCTACTCTCTCAGCTTCTTCATAAGTTTCTGATAATGTAGGCTTGACTGACATCTTGGAAAACATGGCCAATTCAGGCCCTAGAGCTGAAGTATAGTATTCAATCATAACTTTATCAGAGGGCTTATTAGCTACAGAATTTTTTTTAAAATAAGCAGCAAACCTTTGAGTGAAACTGTCCACTTTTTCTTTTCTTTCTTTCTTTAAAGTGCATAACCCTTTCATTAGAGCTGCATGAGTTTTCTGGACAACATATTTACTCCTAAATATTCTTTCAAATGTGTCCCAGTCTGTGATTGAATTTGCAGGCATAGCAAAATACCATGAGGTTGTTGCTCCTTTCAGGGTATCTGGAAACAATCTGCAGAATACATCTTCATGTTCTCTAGCCCGTAGTCCTTCTATAGCCAAGTAAAAGCTTTGAAAATGATCATCTACCAAAATCTTTTCACTTGGGTCAAACTTAGGCAACAATTTCTCAAAAGCTTAAGGCAAATCATGCAAAGGAGGTGTTAGGTTTAATGGTGACCTAGCCCTTCAAGCAGGTGGTGGATTTGGTGGGTTGGGTGGCTGATTTGCGTTTACATTAGCCATGATTCTGGGTGGAGAATGAGTTGGTGAATGAACAGGGGTATGAACAAGTGAATAGTAAGGTGTATCTAGGCCCAACTGATTCATAGGTTGAACAACTTCTTGTAAGGTTGTTTCTACCAGTTCTTCAAGGTCTTCTACCAATTCAGAATCTTCTAACTAAGGACGATCTCGTTCCCGATATTCTCTTATGGGTAAGACATGAATAATTGGCAATCCTCCAATGTTCTTCACATAATCCCTAGTAAATCTTCTTAGATCATCAACTACTTTGTTATCGACAGAATACAGATGCTCTTTACCCTTTTCTTCTGGAGTTGGATTGGGAAAAAAACTTCTTTTAGAACTGTCACCGGTGGAATAATTTCGAAGAAATGGGTTTCCTCGGCCAGCCATGCACTGGCTGCACTCCTTCTAGCACCAAAAATTTTTGAGGCCTGGAAAATTGCAGGTGACAACAACTGGGGATTATCCCCAGTAAACGTTCCCAACTAGCTCGTTACTGTTTGGTATGGGGAATCCGTCTGGTTTACGGTCCGGCTACCATAGGTCAAGTAAAAAAATAAAGGTTTTACCGGTTACGGCCTGGTCCACTGTGTATATTTTAGTTTTTTGAATTTAAGTATGATGTGCAAGTTCCTATCTAAGAATTCAGATTCATAGAGAATACGAGGAGCGGTCACAATGTGATGTGCAGGTTCTTACCTCTCGTCTTAACTCTCTCGCATCTAAATCACACATAGCAAGAAACTAAAACTAACTATCTAACCTATCCCTGGGGAGAAAGATTATCATTTATCAATGAGTAATGTATTTCTACGCATGCATTAAGAAAAATCACAAATAGTTGTTACTTATTTCAAAACACATGAACATTAATAGATATATGAACAACAAGATAGCTTACTGTTTATGAAAAGCCTTCATTACTCATAGTGTAAATTTCATAGAATAAATTAGAGCGCATTCATACCAAGAACATAGGTTCAAAAAGGAAGAATGATCTCATAGTTAATGGACACAAGCTGAAAATGAAATAGTTCACATTCAACATATCCATAGCACAGCATTTGAAACATTCCACTAAGCTTTCTCCAACAAGAAACTTGTAATTCTTATTGCAAAAGGAAATAGTTATTCTTACAACATACTCTCACAAATATATCTAGGAAAAAGTCCCCTCTCTACATCTAACTCTCCTATATATATACAAAACAACAAAACCTTTGGGCTGCCCCTCGGTGACCTTTGGGCTCCCTCAACCGTTCAATCCCACAATTTTGTCTGTTAGTGAGTGTTGTACAATACATTACATTAAACTAAAATTTAATAGCACTTTTATAAAGAGGGACCAGTTTGGTCGCTGATGAAATTTTCTCAAGCCTGGGCCTCTGCTGCTATTGATCTGTTGAGATCTCGGACCCTCACTTTCTCCTTCACTTTCTTCATCTCTGCTTCTTCATTTCTTTCTCTTCCTTCATTGTTGCCTCCTTTCTTTTTCTTTGTCTTCTAGACATATGAGTCTTTGCAGCAGCAATCACCCTGTCATGAAAATAGCAGATTTTAGACCATTTAGTGTTCAATAAAGTAACACAAAATGTATCAATACATGCATTCTGTAAAATGAACTCTAAACAATATTAATGCATGAAAAAAAACATGATAATGTAAAGAAAATCCTGCAAGCTCGGTCTGAAAATCCTCTAAACCTGTTGTCCAACTAAAATCACAATCCCGACAGAACATACTCTTCATATTAATGCAGGCCACATCTGAACTAATTCGAAACCCTTCGATGAAAGTGTCAAAACCCCAAATTTTCGAAAAAATTTAAAATTTTGAGATAACATAAAAATGCTGAAACTGCGGTTTACTAACAGATAAAGGTTAACAGTAAAAGAAAGAGTCAAATGATTAGTATTACATAATCTCAATTGTGTTAACTAAGCAATTTCCTTTTTGTAACATGAATAAGGTTTAATTGCGTATTGTTTTATTTCAGTTTATTGATGAGTTTTCTTTATGACAAGTAGGTGGAATCTAACTTTGAATCCTCGGCTTACTTAGCATTTATGCTAACGCGGAAAGATTACTGGTTCTTACAGGTTTACAGGTCTGATCGAATGACTAACGTTTTTGTTTCATAAAGTATCCAGAAGTGTTTCTATTTGCAATTAATAAGCTTAGTAAATAAGCTACTAAATTCCAAGCACTTCCAAGAGGTAAAAATAGTTTGCTTTCTTCAGGTTTTCTTGTAAACGAAGTTCAAATAAAGAGTTTCTTTCTTTATCGTACGTAGCGAAAATAAAGATACGTATTGTGGCTCTAAACTTGTAATCTTAGTTGCAAAGTAACTTCTACTTTAATATGCATATCTTGCAACATTATACTGATTGTACTATTGGTTTTTTTATACATTATCATACTATTTACTTCAGTAACGAGCTGATCGATATTTGTCTTCTGCAGCGAAATTTACAATCTATAAACTTCTTGATATTATAAGTTTTCTTAGTGTAAAAACAATAGAATCTTTTCATAAGGAAACATTGTTTTCCTATACTTCTACATCAAACCATGTGGTTCTATTGATTATAGACTCGATTAGGATCATTCTATTGCAATTCATATTATTTCCATAATACTTTTCTTCTATTAAGTTACTGTCTACACACAGTTTCGAAGGTTGATGTTTTCTATAAAGGTCAACCTTCTATCCTATGCTAAGCACCAGTTATTTGTTTAATCATAAAACCATTTTACTAAATAAATAGACATGGTGAATTACTAGCAAAAGCCAAGTTGAGAAACAACCATAGTCTAATAAAGTCTGACCAATTTGAAATATGTAAAAGAATTCATAAAGTGTTCCTTTACTATAATAGCCAACTTCATAGTTTACTATTATTTGATTCATTGGTTTTTACAAGGCTTATGAACATACTTATACTATGTTTTTTATTAGACATACAAGTCTATAGTTAGTTCAAAGGTCCTAAACAAGTCTAAGATAGAGTTCATGATTCTACTCAATACTATGTTATGCAACTTATAAATGTCACAACTTGAATTGTTGTTTTAAAAGAGATTAACCATGCATAGACCATAATGTATTTAAATATAGAAAACTATAGTTGTTCGATGGTTCTAAACCATTCAACTTGGACTCTCCCATATAACAAATTATTACTACACTTACCAAGGTCAACGTTAATGAAAAAGGTTTACCAAACATCCATATCGTGTTATCAATGTTATGATATAATGGACACATGTTTAACGATGAGACACATTTCTATGCATGATGGTTTTCGGGATAAACCAAAGTTGAAGTGGTGACACCTTTTGCTAGGTCAACATAAATTTAACATTGTTATTTCAATACTGAAATAACATACCATATGATAAGCGGTATATTCGAATTACAATGTAATAACAAGGTTTATAATATAGTTTTTGCATTGTAAGATCATTGTTTAAAATAATTGGTTATCATTGGATTGCAGGCAACTATTGAAACGACCCACTGCATGGTTTAAACTATTTTGAACACGTGGTCTTCTCCTAGCCAAGTGTTGGAGATATAAAAATCATTGTAACCCTAACCATTTTTCATTTTTCCTCTGCAATTCACGCTGGTCCTTGAGGCTACTATGCATGGTTTTCATGCCGGCCATAAGTTCTCTGTTCCAGTTGCCCCGAGTCTTGGGTTAGTGTTGCTTTAGCCTCCGGTATTTGGTTTTGATGCCATTATTTGTGACTGTGATTTTTCACTTTGCAAGTGTTTGTTGAGTTTCGATGCACTTGGCTTGCTGTCTACTCAAAGATTCCTCTCGTCGTCCTCGTGGCCTATCTCTACGTAATAGGTTAAGCTTTACTGGCTGTTAAGTTTATACTCTGCAAAAAGTCTGTTGGTTTCCTTTGCACTTGGTTTGCGGTCGGCTTGTATCCCAACTTGCCTTTCTTCATGGCCTGCTACTGCTTGTGTGAAGCTAAGAGTTTAATTGCTAATGGAGAGTGTTTTTCCCTTATCATAGAGTGTGGAAAACTAAAAACATGCAATGTTGCGGTGACAGTCTTTCCACAAGACTGTTCGACATTCACATCATAGGTAATTTATTAATGTTATTTTATCCTACAGCATTTGTTTTCTGTTACAATAGGGTAAACAATATTTTAAGAGATTCGTGTACTGACCCTTGAAATGAAAACTCCTTGCAGGGGCTTGAGATTACATACATCCACTGTGGAGAAAAGTACGCCAACTGTCTTCGAAATCCGTGGCTTTATACGGGTAAGACCTGTGGTGGAAATGTTGGGTTCTTTCCCTACTTGTATCAGGGTTGTCATTTGGAGTAACCCTGAGTTGGGGAAGCTTTTCTAGGCTCACCATTAATGAAGCGGTCTCTTTTATAGGTTGTTATTGTTTTAACAACTCTCAAACCCTCGCTAGTCGATGGGTAGAATCGGCCTTGAGCTGAGTATTGTATTTGGTCTTCAATGTTCACCCTTATGGCTTAATGATATAAAAAAATATTTTTTTTGTTAAGATGGTTTTGTCTTCGAGCTCGAACTCAATTTACAGGTTTCTATTTGACACTCTGTGTAATTTTAGGGTTTTAATCCTATTTGACTTGTGAATGAAGCTATTTATTGTTTAACATACTTCGTAATTAGTTTGTTGTTAATGTTTAATGACTGTCACTCAGTCTTGGTTTATTTATAAATTTTACTTATGTCGCTCATATATATGAGCTAGGGTTTTCCTGTAGGTAACCCTTGTGTAAAATAAATCTTTCAATTTGTTCTTAAAAGCTTCTGTTACTTAGTTTAATTTGTTTAATTAGTGTTACAGGTATGTGGTGTAAATTTCCAGTTATATTATTATAATTGTCTTTTTCATTGTCCTTAATGGACTGTAAACCAAACCATTAGTTTAATTGTTCATTAAATAAACAGTCCGAGTAATTGGATTATAGCTTACATGTTAATCATTTGTAAATATAATGTTTGCCTTTTTGGGTTTCGACCCTGTCATTTGCTTTCACAGGTATATCCTGTTTGTAAATTTTAATGCAGTTCTTTTCATGAATAATCATTTATTTATAAGTTAATTACTATCATACTCTATTTGTTTTATGTAATAAAAATACAGATAGAGTTTATTAGAGTTCTTTGGTAAGATGTACATAAACTCTGTACCTAGTTTATTATTTATAATTTAATTATTTTAATAAAACACTACTTGAGGTTCAAATATTTGTAGACTTGGTTAATTGATATTATTAGTACATAAACTATTTATTTCTAGTTTAAATCTTTACTTAACGGAATATAATAAAGTGGTTTGACTGGGTTATTCCTACTGCATTTGCAAAAGTTATTAAATCAACACAGGGAAATGTATATATATATATATATATGACACAGTTTCACCTCCAGCATATTTTAACTTTAAATAAAAAGAAGAATAAACTAATGTATTTAACCACAACATCTTAACCACTAGTATACTTTCTTATTATAAAAATTCTTTTACCTGTATTAGTTTACTGCTATTTCTTTTCCAGTGCATTTACATAAATAAACTTGTAAAACAATAACATGCATAACTATATTATTGTTCTTTCTTGATAAAAATCTACATTCTGAAATGAACTATTCTGCATAACATATCTAATCATTTCGGTCTCTTATCATTCCTTCATCTACTCTAAATACACTGTCTATTCTAGAATACGGTCTGGTCCTTCCAGACGTGGAAAAACACAGATTAGAATTTATTTTCATCTATTCAGATTCATTCCTTCACTAATCCAAAAAGATTACTAACTCTTAACATTTTACATCTAAATACTTAACATTCATTTAGCAGTCAGATCCATATTTAACCATCTAATACAGTAAAACAAAAATATTGTAGAACCTGATTAAGCTGGACAACAATAGCATTAGGAGGCCGTTCCTCCCTACCAACTCCTGTAGAGCACTCAAACAACGCTTCCTCAAGACCCCCAAGCTTGTTCCTGGTCTCCTTGGCTAAGAACTGGTGGAGCAAGAAAACAACAAAGTAGTCCAATCACTCAATAATCACTTTGCACTCAGCAGTAAGATCCTTCAGCTGAAAAGATGTCGTAGATCCCTTAGCAGTTAACCCCTCAAACTCTTTCCACAAATTCCCTTGCCATTGAATTTATCTAAAGTACATTCACCTGAATGATCACTTCCCTAGAAAATGAGCAGCCTTAGCTCTCTTCAATGGGCATTTTTATAAATATTTCCTAGGTCTTTTGGGTCAGTTGTCATTAATTGAGCCACTTGCTCTAATCCCACTTTCTTGGGGGATCATGACCCCAAATATAGGGAGGTTGCCACCTGCAACAGTTGGAAGAGGTTTGAGGATGCTGCCACTTGTCTATTTGCTCTCCACCCAGTCTCCTCCACCAGTTTGACCACTAAACACTCTTTTAACAGCTCTCCTAAGTTGTTGTCTCCACTTTTATTTATTTATAATTAAAATATTCAGAATTACATTCAATATCCTTGACTTTGCTGAGTCATCAATTACAACTTAGCATAAAATTTAACATATTGTCTTTAAATAAAATCAAATAAGATAATATTATTTTTGCAAAATTGGGGCATGTGACATACACACCCCCTTAGAACATAACACTGTCCTCGATGTTATCTATTCTTCATCCTCAGAATTCCCCTAGAACAGAATTGGATATGCATCTTGCATATTGCTTTATAATTCCCAAGTGGCTTCCTCTGGACTAAGGTGCTTCCATTGCACCTTCACCTATCCAATGGTGCAGTTTCGAAGTGTGATCTCCCTCCGCCCAAGGATACAGTCCTGTTCCACCAGAAAATATCCTTCTGGTTCCACCTGTACATCATTCCAGTTAATGACATGAGTAGAATCATGAACATATTTCTTTAATACGGAAATATGAAAAACATTATGTACTCTTAAATTGGGTGGTAATGCTAATTGATAAGCTACTTGTCCAATCCTCGATATAATTTCAAATGGACCACAGTAACGAGGTGCTATTTTTTCACAACTCCCCAATCTCAGAGAGCTCTTTTTGGGCCTTACCTTGATGAATACATCTTCACCTACCTAAAACTCCTTTGGAGTTCTTTTTAAGTCTGCTTGACTTTTCTGTCGATCTTGTGCAACTTTCAGATTTCCTTGCACTTGTTTTACAATTTCTTCCATTTCCTTTAACAGTTCAGGACCTAATACTAATCTATCCATCGGATTACTCCAAGAGATAGGAGTATTACATTTCCATCCATACAAAATTTCGAAAGGACTAAATCTAGCTGATGCCTGATAGTTATTATTATAAGCAAATTCTACCAGATGCAAATAATCCTCCCATTTACCTAGCTAGTCTTTCACATACATTCTTAATAGATCTTCCAATACTTGGTTTACTCTTTCAGTTTGTCCATCTGTTTGAGGATGGAAAGAAGTACTAAAATTTAATGTAGTGTTTAATCCTTTAAACAAAAATTTCCAAAAGTTACCTGTAAATTTAGGATCTCTATCTGAGATTATTACTTTCGGTATCCCATGCAATCAAAAAATCTGTTTTAGAAAAATATCAGCTATGTTTGTAGCTTTATATGTAGTTTTAACAGGTATAAAGTGAGCTACTTTACTTAAAAAATCAACTACTACCATGATAGAATCATTCAGATTCTGATTTCTAGGCAGTCCAGTAACAAAATCAAGACTAATTATCTCCCATTTCCAGCTAGGAATGGGTAATGGCTGAAGTAATCCAGCTGGGTGTTGATGTTCAGTTTTCACCTGCTGACATTCAAAACACCTAGCAATATATTCCGCTACTTCGGTCTTCATATTTGGCCAAAAATATTCTTTTCTTAACATAGTTATAGTCTTTTAATAGCCTGAATGACCTGAGTATGGAGTTTTATAAATTTCATCCAGAATTAACAGCTTAACTTTAGGTACGTTAGGTACATACATTCTGTCCTTATACAGTAAAAAAAAATTTGCATTCAAACCGTACCCTTTACTTAAGCTTGCTGTTGGATTTTATTTAGTTTTAGCTTGTAAATGTTGGTAAATTTCATCTTGTTATATTCCTGCTTTAAGCTGTTCATCCAAATCTATAGTGTCACTGCTGATAACTACTACAAAATTCATCCTTGCATTCCTACTTAATGCATCAGGAACTTTATTTTCTTTACCTCTAATGTGCTGAATTTCGAAATCATATTCACTTAGAAAAGCTAGCCACCTAGCTTGTCTAGAATTTAGATTAGGCTGATCTAACAGATACTTCAATCATTTATTATCATTCATTAAAATAATTTTTTTTCCAATTAGGTGATGTTGCCACATCTTTAAAGCATGTATAACAACTGCTAATTCCAGATCATAAGTTGAATAATTCTTTTCATGAATTTTTAATTTTCTAGACTCATAGGCAATAACATGCCCTTCTTGAGTCAGAACACCTCCTAAGCCATCATTGCAGGCGTCAATGCACACTACAAATTCTTTATTATGATCAGCTATTCTTAAAATAGGTGCGCTGGTTAATAAGGTTTTTAACTTTTTAAAGCTTTCTTCACATTTCCGGTTCCAATCAAAATTCTTTCCTTTCTTCTGCAAAGAAGTTATCGGGTTCACGATCTTCGAAAATTGTTCAATGAACCTATGGTAGTAACCGATAATTCCCATGAAATATCGAACATCCGTTACATCCTTAGGGACCAGCCAATATTTGATTGCTTTTATCTTTTTGGGATCTACTGAAATCCCTTCCTTGGTCACCACATGACCTAAGTACTGAATCTTATCCTTGAAGAAATCACATTTACTAAATTTTGCAAAGAGTTGATGATATCATAACTCTTGCACAACAATATTTAAATGTTCTTTATGTTCTTCTTCAATTTTTGAATAGATTAAAATGTCCTCGATAAACACGACCACAAACTTATCTAAATACTTATGCATAATGTTGTTCATTAAACACATAAAAACAGTTGGGGCATTAGTAAGCCCGAATGGCATGACGACAAACTTGTAATGGCCATATCAAGTTCTAAAAGATGTCTTAAGGATATCTTCATCTTTAATCCTAACTTGATGATATCCAGACCTTAAATCTATTTTCGAAAACACCGTGGCTCCACGTAGTTGATCGAACAGATCATTTATGCGGGGCAACGGATATCCATTTTTAATGGTCATCTTATTCAACTAATGGTAATCTATGCAAAGTCGCATGGTTCCGTCCTTTTTCTTAACGAAGATGACAGGTGCCCCACAGGGAGATACACTAGGTCGAATATACTTTTTTATCAATTAGTTCTTTTAATTGGGATTTTAATTCATTAAGTTCAAGTATGTTCATTTGATAAGGGGCCTTTGAGCTAGTTACTGCACCAGGTTCCAGCTCAATGGTGAAATCCAATTCCCTTTTCGGAGGTAGTCCCAGAATTTTTTCAGGAAATACATCAACATATTCTCTTAAGACTGGTATGTCTTCCGATTTTAACTTATCTGTCTTGATTAAACTCTCCTCATCAGTTATTGTTACAGCATAAGCTTTACATCCCTTCCTAATAGCTCTCTTAAGTTGTAGAGCAGAAATCTGCCTTATAGTGGTTTTTCTAAGGATTCCTTTTACACTTGCTAATTTTCCATCACTATTTCAATATGTGAATGTTTTATCATAACAATTTAAAATTACCCTATGTTGTTCTAACCAGTCCATACTGATTAGAAAATCATAAGAACCAAGAGGCAATACATTAAGCTTCACAACAGTTTCTAAATGATGCATAACTACTGCACATTCTTTTACAAAACAAGTTACCCTTCTTTTAGCACCAGTGGCTAACTAAACCAACCAAGAATTTTCAAATTTTTCAACAGGTAACTTACATTTTTCTACCATTTTAGGTGCAATGTAACTGAGACTAGCTCCAAGATCAATTAAAATAGTTATAGGGGTTTGATTTTGTAGAAATAATATATCAATGCTATGTGCAATGATGCTAAGAAGAAGCACAGGACATAGATCTTGCTACTAAGAATTCTCACAAGCATACACAGGAAAACTAGAGAGAAGAAAAGAGACTGAATCACATGAATGAAGATATGAATATTGGTGTGTATCCTTCCATTGAATAATTATGAATAATAGAGTACATAAATAGTACATCCCTCATGGGAAAGTCGAATTGTATGGAAACAACTCATAAAGCTCAAAAAGGCTGACTTACCAAAATATAGCAAACCCCCATAGGTGGATAAAGCACTTGCTAAATCTATCAAGGACCTCACGAGTTGGAAAAAGCATGAGTGAGTTGTCAAGGAGATGGAAATAACATGCTAATCCTAGAAAATGGAGAAAAAATAATGGAGGATGGGTTGGAAACAAAAGCTCCCAGTTTCCTAGTTGACTAGCTTTTATCTTATCCATAGAAAAGCAGGAAAAAACAGAAAAAACAGAAATATTAGAAAAAGCAGAATCTATTGTAAAGTCCTGTATACTAATTCTGGATCAACCCAGAATCAGAAATAAATCATTCCTAGGATATAGATGGCATGTATTGACTTTAAGGTGCAAGTGGATGCCAACTAATTAAGCTAGTGGGTGAATAATTAATCAAATAATGATTAATTATTTTATCCTAAGTTGTGAGTGGGTTTAGTATATTCCAACAGATTTATCAAACCTTCTACTTCCACCATGGAAGTCTGATATTCTGCTTGTCGATTCTCCAAGGTTGTGTTGATTCTGGGCATAGTCCTCGCTAATTCTCCAATAGTCATCTCCTCATGTATGGTATGAATATTGTTGACAGTCTTTTGCCAGGACAGTCGACCGTATCCAGCATTATTAAGTATCGATTGGGCGATCAGTAGAAAGGCTGTCATTGACCTAAAGACAAGACAAATAACCTTTGAGGATGCGCAGATCTGGGTCATCGCACCGCTGGATCCTCACCAAGGTCCTAGATACATCGATCCTATCCGAGCAGAGGAGGAGGCACATAACATGGATAGTCTCTACCAGATGACTGCGAACCAGAATGACTACATCAATCCAATCGCAGAAGGGAACATTAGTTGGAGATGCGACAGCTCATGCGCATCGGATTCTGATATTGGTCTAGAGAACTGGCAGAACAGACTTTATGAAGTTTCAGCGCGCAGATGTGCATTTATGAGTAATTCACTGCGATGGATTGGCGCAAAGATGACTGAGATCCCATCATATCATGGTCTAATAGATATTCAGGACTTCCTTGAGCAGTTTGAGCAACAGATTCCTTACGAGCAGAGGAATGCAGCTATGGACCTTGCAGTACGAGCTACACCTGCAAGATGGTGGTATGTGCATAAAGAAAATATCGCATCATGGGATGACATTAAAAGACTGATGGCGATCAGATTTTCTATCGACAGAGAGTATCTCCAGCAGAAGTACACAGGTGAAACTGATCCCAGGGTACACATTCAGACATGCGAACAGAACTGGTCAGACATTCCCGAGGATGAATGGGTTCACAGATTCATTCACACATTGGACACAGTTCCAAGGAACTGGTACACAGAGACTGAGTTGCGAAAGGGATGACCACATGGTCACTTATGACAGACAGTTTCCTACTCACCTTCGCGTTTGAATCAGAACATCCAAGTGTTGCTCAATCCCTAGACATAATCAAGATCAAGATATTTGAGGACTGTACCATCTCAGTGCAGGCTCAACCTGAGTGGGCCATCCAGTTGCAAGACGCGCTTGAGTGCTATAACTTCGCAGCAAAGCTAGACAATGAAGATAAGGATGAGGATGAGGATCCTCGCAACACCAACATTCCGGAGTCAGAAGGAACTCGCGATGTTGAGGGACCACAGTTAGAGATTCCAGCAATCACCGAACCTATCAAGATTAAAAAGATAAATATTGGCACAGACGTAGAACCTAAGTTTGCCTCTATTGGAGACTATTGGAATGATGAAACAGTCGGACAGATTGCAGATTTGTTACATGAATATCAGGACCTATTTCCCACCAAGTTCACAGAGATGAAGGGAATAGTTGGAGACCTGGGAGTTATGAGGATACCATTGAAGGAGGATGCTAGACCAGTTAAGAAGCGCCCATATAGATTGAATCCGTGCTACAAAGAAAAATTAAAGGACAAAATCGATAAGATGCTAGCAGCAGCCATCATGGGCGTACAGGACTACATGCAAGAAGAAAGCAAATGGGTTAGCCCCATGGTCGTACAAGAAAAGAAAACAAAAGGAGACATCAGGATCTGTGTCGATCTGCGCAAGCTCAATGATGCATCGATTCATGATCCATTTCCGACACCGTTCACTGATGAGGTATTAGACAACGTGGGAGGATAGGAGGTATACTCCTTCACTGATGGATTTTCAGGATACCATCAGATCAGAATACATCCAGAAGATCGATCCAAGACCACCTTTGCAATAGAATGGGGCTCATTCCAGTATACGGTAATGCCCTTTGGTATTAAGAATGCACCAGCTATATTTTCTAGAGTAGTCGTTGCTGTATTTAAAGAATACATCCATAAATTCTTAGAATTATATTTTGATGATTAGACTGTATTTGGACTAATCGACAAGCATATAGGAGACTTAAGACTGATGTTAGAGAAATGTAGGCAGTACCAGATTTCTCTAAACTTG
>LPNX010141182.1:122145-134090 GCA_001517045.1 Pseudotsuga menziesii
CTAGCAGAAATCTCTCGACAGCAGAAAAGAACTACACCACAACTGAAAGAGAAGGCCTAGCTATGGTGTACGCGCTCCAGAAGTTCAGGCACTACCTGTTGGGTGCCTCGTTTAAGATGTTCACTGACCATTCCGCCTTGAAGTATTTGGTCAATAAGCCAGTGTTAGGGGGGAGAATCTGCAGATGGTTACTCCTCTTTCAGGAGTATGATTTTGAAATCATCGTGAAACCAGGAAGACTGAATGCTGGACCTGATCATCTATCGCGGCTAGACTCAAGAGAAGAGCCAAGTAACCTAGACAACAATCTGCCAAATGCGCCACTGTTTTCCATCCAGATCGCAGAAGAATACTATGCCGATATTATTCAATTTCTCACTACAGGAGTAGCACCTTATGAGTTTACCAAACAGCAAAAGAAGCAGTTGGTTGTTAAAGCAGCAGACTTCACCCTCATCGCAGGACACCTATACAAGTTAGGTTCGGATGAATTTCTGCGCAGATGTGTGATGCCGCATGAAAAAGACACTATTATCAGAGAGGCACATTCAGGAACCGCAGGAGGTCACTTCACAGGAAAGCCGACTGCGCAGAAAATCCTGGAGGCAGGATTATGGTGGCCTACGTTCCATAAGGAAACCAAGGACTTTTGCAGATGCTGCGATATCTGCCAAAGGGTAGGAAAACCCTCGCGACGCGATGAAATGCCGCTGCGACCGCAGGTCACGTTGCACGCATTTGACAAATGGGCTATAGATTTCGTGGGTCCTATCAACCCACCAGGGAAGCGCACTGGTGCGAGATATATTATCACGGGAACAGAGTACCTCACCAGATGGGCAGAGGCCAAAGCAGTAAGAAATTGTGATGCTGCTACAGCTGCACAATTCCTCTTTGAAAACATCATCAGTAGATTTGGATGCCCAGTAATTTTGATGAGTGATCAAGGCACGCATTTTTTGAACAGCACTATTGAGGCATTGACAGAAGAATTCCGGATTCAGCACCATAAAAGCACTCCCTACCACCCCCAGGCTAACGGTACGATGGAGGCCTTTAATAAGATTTTAGAAAATGCTCTTACTAAGATCTGCAATAGCCAGAGGAATGATTGGGACCTCAGAGTTAACGCTGTATTATGGGCGTACAGGACTACATGCAAGAAACTTACGAGACACACACCTTTCAGCTTGGTGTATGGACAGGAGGTTGTTATGCCTATGTAGTATATTCTTCCCAATTTAAGAATCGCTCAGATTACCGGGATGACTGATACAGACACAGTGGAGGAAAGGCTAGCACAGCTACTTGCCAGTTAAGAGGTGCAGATGCCCAGTGTAGTTGAAAGGAGGCATCGCACCGGGAACTATTCCAGTTTCCCTAAGTCTTGGGTTAGTGTTGCTTTAGCCTCCGGTATTCGGTTTTGATGCCATTATTTGTGACTGTGAGTTTTCACTCGGCAAGTGTTTGTTGAGTTTCGATGCACTTGGCTTGTTGTCTGCTCAAAGCTTCCTCTCGTCGTCCTCATGGCCTATCTCTGCGTAATAGGTTGAGATTTACTGGCTGTTGGGTTTATACTCTCCAAAAAGTATGTTGGTTTCCTTTGCACTTCGTTTGTGGCTGGCTTGTATCCCAGCTTGCCTTTCTTCATGGCCTGCTACTGCTTGTGTGAAGCTGAGAGTTTACTTGCTAGTGGAGAGTTTTTTTCCCTCATCGTGGAGTGTGGAAAACGAAAAACATGCAATGCTATTGGTGACAGTATTTCCACAAGACTGTTCGACATTCACATCACAGGTAATTTAATAATGTTATTTTATCCTACAGCATGCGTTTTATGTTACAATAGGGTCAACAATATTTTAAGAAATTCATGTACTGACCCTTGAAATGAAAAATCCTTGCAGGGGCTTGAGATTACATACATCCACTATGGAGAAAAGTACACCGAATGTCTTCAAAATCCGTGGCTTTATACGGGTAAGCCCTGTGGTCAAAATGTTGTGTTCTTGCCCTACTTGTATCAGGGTTGTCATTTGGAGTAACCCTGAGCTGGGGAAGCTTTTCTAGGCTTGCCATTAATGAAGCAATCTCTTTTACAGTTCATTATTGTTTTAACAAGTCTCAAACCCTCGCTAGTGGATCGGTAGACTCAGCCTTGAGTTGAGTATTGTATTTGGTCTTCAGTGTTCAGCCTTATGGCTTAATGATATAAAACAATAGTTTTGTTTTTGTTAAGACAGTTCTGTCTTCGAGCTCGAACTTGATTTACAGGTTTCTATCTAACACTCTGTGTAATTTTAGGGTTTTAACCCTATTTGACTTGTGAATGAAGCTATTTATTGTTTAACATACTTCGTAATTAGTTTACTGTTAATGTTTAATGACTGTCACTTAGTCTTGGTTTATTTATAAATTTTACTTATTTCTCTTAGATATATGAGCTAGGGTTTTCCTATAGGTAACCCTTGTGTAAAATAAATCTTTCAATTTGTTCTTAAAAGCTTCTGTTACTTAGTTTAATTTGTTTAATTAGTGTTACAGGTATGTGGTGTAAATTTCCAGTTATATTATTATAATTGTCTTTTTCACTGTCCTTAATGGACTGTAAACCATTAGTTTAATTGTTCATTAAATAAACAGTCTGAGTAATTGGATTATAGCTTACATGTTTATCATTTGTAAATATAATATTTGCCTTTTTGGGTTTTGACTCTGTAATTTACTTTCATAGGTATATCATGTTTGTAAATTTTTAATGCAGTTCTTTTCATGAATAATCATTTATTTATAAGTTAATTACTATCATACTCTATTTGTTTTATGTAATAAAAATACAGATAGAGTTTATTAGAGTTCTTTGGTAAGATGTACATAAACTCTATACCTAGTTTATTCTTTATAATTTAATTATTTTAATAACACACTACTTGAGTTTCGAATATTTGTAGACTTGGTTAATTGATATTATTAGTACATAAACTATGCATTTCTAGTTTAAATCTTTGCTTAGCAAAATATAATAAAGTGGTTTGACTGGGTTATTCCTATTGCATTTGCGAAATTTATTAAATCAACACAGGGAAATGTATATATATATATATATATATATATATATATATATGACACAGTTTCACCTCCAGCATATTTTAACTTTGAATAAAAAGAAGAATAAACTACTGTATCTAACCACAATATCTTAACCAGTAGTATACTTTCTTATTATAAAAATTCTTTTACCTGTATTAGTTTACCGCTATTTCTTTTCCAGTGCATTTACATAAATAAACTTTTAAAACAATAACATGGATAACTAGATTATTGTTCTTTCTTGATAATAATCTACATTCTGAAATGAACTATTCTGCATAACATATCTAATCATTTCAGTCTCTTATTATTCCTTCATCTACTCTAAATACACTGTATGTGCTGGAGTACGGTCTGATCCTTCTAGACGTGGAAAAACACATATTAGAATTTATTTTCATCTGTTCAGATTCATTCCTTCACCAATCCAAAAAGATTACTAACTCTTAACATTTTACATCTAAATACTTAACATTCAGTTAGCAGTCAGATCCATATTTAACCATCTAACACAGTAAAACAAAAATATTGTAGAACCTGATTAAGCTGGACAACAACAGCGTTAGGAGGCCGTTCCTCCCTACCAACTCCTGGAGAGCAATCAAACAACGCTTCCTCAAGACCCCCAAGCCTGTTCTTGGTCTCCTTGGCTGAGAACTGGTGGAGTAAGCAAACAACAAACTAGTCCAATCACTCAATAATCACTCTGCACTTAGCAGTAAGATCCTTCAGCTGAAAAGCTGCACTAGATCCCTTAGCAGTTAACCCCTCAAGCTCTTTCCACAAATTCCCTTGCCATTGAATTTCTCTGAAGTACATTCACCTGAATGATCACTTCCCTAGAAAATGAGTAGCCTTGGCTCTCTTCAATTGGCATTTTTATAAAGATTGCCTAGGTCTTTTGGGTCAATTGTCATTAATTGAGCCACCTACTCTGAACCCACTTTCTTAGGGGATCATGACCCCAAATGTAAGGAGGTTTCCACCTGCAACAGTTGGAAGAGGTTTGAGGATGCTACCACTTGTATGTTTTCTCTCCACCCAATCTCCTCCACTAATTTGACCAGTAAACACTCTTTTAACAGCTCTCCTAAGCTATTGTCTCCACTTTTATTTATTTATAATTAAAATATTCAGAATTACATTCAATATCCTTGACTCTGCTGAGTCATCAATTACAACTTAGCATAAAATTTAACATATTGTCTTAAAATAAAATCAAATAAGATAATATTATTTTTGCAAAATTGGGGCATGTGAAAGAAAACATGAACCAGGACAATGTAACAGCCACTCCTCAAGAAACCAAAACCCAAGCTGCACTCTTCCTCTCAGAAAAACCCCGACTCAACCAGCACCCACGAGAAATCTCAGCCATTCCATAAAATAGTATAAAAACACACCAAAACGACGGGAAAACCCTATCGGCAGTCATACATAAAAAACGCTAGGGCAAATAATCCACTAAACAGCCACAACGGCAGGTAGCATAAAGACTACAGGTTCCGCGACAAGAATAACATTGGTGATTGGAGGATCTGAGCACTATGTGTCGGACGATTACTCCTCAACCTTTTAGCAATATCGGCACTCCCAAACACTAAAAACCCCCGATAGTTAATCATCGGATATTCGAACCACTAATGCATCGGCAGGATAGTTCACTACGCAGCCACAATGGCGGGAGACTGACTATGGCTTCCACAACAATAGAAAATCATCGATGATTGGAAGAACTAAGGACAACGGATCGGGGAGTCAGAGCCTAACGCTACCGCCGTGTCGGGAACACAAAGGACTATCCCTCTGATCAAAGTCAAACATTGTTCTGATAGCGATAAAGTCAAAAGGATTTAAACAATAAAACCAAAAAGACCACGTAAAGCGCATCGCAAAAAAACAGGACTGTCCATCGGTAGAATAGAGAACTAGTGCCCTGATTCATTCGTCAAACGACTTCTGACAGTGAAAAAAAATCAAATCATCGAAAAACAAAGCATTAAGTGCTCAAAAGACTTTCAGCTGGGCATCAATAAAATTAGTTCGTTTCACCTCTGAAACAGCGGTGGCAAAGAGAACTAAATGTCCGACTTAAACATAAATAGACTTCCAATAGCGATGAAGGAAATCATTCAGATCAAACGGACATCATTTTCAAGTCAAACTTTAAACTCCACAGTCAAAAGCATTGGCAGACAAAAAGTAGTTTTCCGAAAAGCATGAAAACAATTGACCTCAATTCAACTTCAAACAATCCAAATTTGTAGCAGAGGGAAAAAACAAAGTTCAACAATCCAAACAATCCCATGAAAGATAAAATCAAAAAAGGAGGGTCCAAAATTTTAAAAATTTGGGAAAATAGTTGCAACTACAACAAGTTGTATACTTCCTTGTGTATCCACTCCAGATGAAATTCATTATACTTTTTAGATTTAAACTCCCAATTGTTTGAGCCATGATAGATATTGGACCCATTCGGATCGAGCAGTGCATTAGTTATTGTGATTCAACATTCCATGAGAAGTCATTGTTCTAGTATCAATTCTTTAGATCAGCCATGGTTGGACCATCATTACATTCTAGATTTGAGTCCATCTTGGACATTTATGGTATTTAGAGTAGTTGTTGGGTCCCCCTTTGGGCCTCATTCCACTTTTTATATATTTTGAGACATTTATACGAGCATGGGAATTTATGCCTCATCCATTTATTTTATATTATATGCACTTAATTCATATTTACTATTGTATATGCAAGTATGTGCCCCTACAGTCCCGTGGAAGGGAAATCTATCTCCAACACAATCCGGATTCTCCATGCCACCATAATACTAGAAAAGAAGATCCTATGATGTATATCGGCCATACGAGAGCTCCTAATCTCGCACATCAGGAGGCAATCTATTAACACCTACATTTTCCCCACATATATAGTCATTATCCCCAACATACACATACATTATGACCACGCTTCATTTTCACCCTTTAAACCTTGGTAAACCCCAAAAATCAAATTCACATTCCAAAAAGGGTTAATTTACAAATTAAGTTGCTAAATTACCTAAAAAATAAATTAGCAACCCTTTGCTCTAACTTGTTTTCGGAAGTTTCTCCTTTTTCAAACTCAACAAAAAAGGGAAACTTGGCATGATCCTTATGACAAGATTAAATTGGAAAGAAGGATGAAAATGGAAAAAAAGTAAAAATCAAGGAAAAATCCAAAAAACCAAAAAGGAAATCTTATCCTCATCCTCAAGCTATCTATTGCACCTATAAATAAACTCCCAATATCTGCATTTGACACTAACTCTCTATTCATTAGTCAAGCAATTACTCTACGAAAATCTCCATGAGACCATAACTCCCTTTATGTTCCTCTCTTACCTTGTCAAAGATTGTGTATGTGACGCATGGCTGGAGAAGAGTGGACTACAAGGACACCAAGCAAATGCTCCTGTGGATAGTTGCATGGGGCCCATCCATTGCATCTCAGAGGTGATCCTAAATGCTTGTAAACTCTATTGTTTGCAACTAAGAGCATTCTTTATTCTTTGAAGTGTGGTTGTATCTATTTCCATGATGAAGGATGCCTTAACATGTTAGTTTAGATTTATTTCCATTTTTATATAGCTCTACATTCCTATTAGATTAGTTATTTTCATTTTCATTTTATTTGTTTTTAGTTTTTCCATTGAAACTCTACTAGAATTAGTACAACCTCTAGTAGGTTGATTTTGGCACATGTTGGTGTGAAAACACCAACAATAGTAGTAGGTCAACAAAAAAATCAGAGCTTGAGTTGACATTCATTGCACTCTCAATGATAATCTAGTCATGGTATGGAACCAAATGAAGCAGTAGGATATTCAACACCATTTTGAATAAAGCGATCAAGTATTCATGTTCCTACAACCTTAGAAGTAGAAGTAACTTAAGGAAACCACTACTAGAAGCTTGCTCCCAAGTTTTATGGGACATATTATATCTGCAAATGTGTTGGTCCAATGGATTACAAATTAGATCTTCCCAACCATTCTACAATTCATCCAATCTTTCATATCTTATGCTTAAATAAAATGCTCAACCCTAATTATAATATTCAATTTTTTTTCCAAAATTGGATGAAGAAAGTTCCATTTGGTTGCAACCCAAGGACGACTTCAACAAATGGCAACATTATCTCTACCACCACACCATCCATGAGGTCCTTATATAATGGAAAGATACGCAACCTGAGGATGCTACATGGGAACTAATAAATATACTTTAGCAATTTGCACATCTCTAGTCTTGAGTACAAGAATACTCTTTAAGGGAGGGGCATGTTAGGGACCTACCCTAACTCCTTTAATTGTATAGATAGGTTTCTATGTATTGAGGAGATATTTATTAAATAAGGTCCACGCATGAGATATGGTGTAAAACAAATATTCGTAAGAAGGATCACTATAAAGCTCCCAGGAGATTAGAAATATTACTAGAAGGTTCCACCTAATATAAAATTCCTTCAGTAGAAAGTTCCTAAGAGGATAGAATCTATATAAATAAGTAGAAGCAATGTAATGAGATGTATTGTGAAGAATATTATAATTGGATCTTTTTTCTCAATTGGAGGTTTTCCCCTCGAAGAGGCTAGTAAACATTGCTTAAATCATCAGTAAAGGTATTACAATTTTTGGTAATCTGCTCTCTACAACTATTTATTGTTGTGGTAATTTTTTCATTTTCATTCTAAATATTGATATATTTTATGATCTCTACTTTGAATTTCCTATTCTTCTCATAAGGTACAAACACTAATAAAAATGTTTTAGGCTAGATTATATTTGGCATGTACAAACATCCATAATATCTAATTTATGTGTCATCTACATCATTCGTTGTTCAAAGAACTCATGTGCTTAATTTTCGCATTATTCACACGAGTGAGTTTCCATTCACGAGTGCTTCATTTGTGAGCTATTTTTTTATGCCATATCTCATAATCTCATTGGAAACCTTTCAAGTATACTTTTTCAAAATGGCATATAGATAGCATATCCCTCTATGTATGTTGTGTTTGCCTTGTTTTTCCACTCCCTAAAAAAGCCTTTATGACCCCTTTTTCTTAGCAAAGTTACCTTACCCATGCCTATTTCATTTTACCCTTGATTATGAGTACCTTCATTATGAGTATTACTTTTCATACATGGGTTTCCTTGTATTAGTACCCATTGCATATTGGCACCCATACCATAGTTTCCCTAGGATAAAGATTCCATATTTTGTATCCCATATATAGCATCGTTCTTCCTTATTATCATTTTTTTGGGGTTCATTTCCGCATATTCCTAAGAAGTTTGTACCACATTTCTATATTATGTTATGCTTCATGGCATGCCACTAGAAAAGACCAACTTTTCATGCTTTTCAACAACTAGTTGGATGTTAAATATAATCCAATATACACAAAACAAGGAGAATGTAAAACTTATATTTGAAATTGTAAGAATTGAAAAAAAAACAACTTAATTTATCAAAATGTATTTTTTTATTATCTTGTTAAAATTATTTTTATTAATGAAGTGTGTTTATCCTCCAAACCTCGGAATCACAATTCATACCATAATCTATGTAAGATCATGATATTTTAATAAAATCATGTTCAATCTTTTTTATTATCTTGTTAAAATTATTTTTATTAATGTAATGTGTTTATCCTCTTTTTTTTTCAGAGGAAATCTCCACGGAAAACCCGGCAATACTTCCCCACATTAGTGGATGGTAGAGGTGGTAAACCGCCGGCCATCCTCACAGATGACCTAACCCCGAAGGACTCAAGGCTCGAACCCGTGACCTCTCCCCGTACCGAGAGAGTGTACGCACGTCTTACCAATTGAGCTAACCCTTGGGACTTATAATGTGTTTATCCTCAAAACCTCGGGATCACATATCATACCATAATCTAGGTAAGATCATGATATTTTAATAAAATCATGTTCAATCTATGCAAATTTAAGATTTTCAAAACCTCGGAAGCACGAATCATAGCATAATCTAAGTGAAATCGTGATTTATGCATGCATAGAATCATGCTCAATTTATGCAAATTTAAAATTTCTTTAGATGTGAAGGATAAAATTTGAAACTTTTATTGTTGATCGTGATCAATGTAACCTTTTAGAGAAGATTATTATATTTTTTATTTACGAAAAAATTAAAATAAAAAATTGTTTAATTACTTAGTGTACGAAGTGAGGATCGTACCATATCATTGCAAATTGAGGGAAACCACTCTTACAACATGCCAATACTCAAGTCTTAAGAATAATTAGTTGAAACTTGAGATGAACGGTCTTTAAGAATTTCAGAGTTTTATAACATCCTAATTATACATGAATTTGGCAGTTGGTAGGTGTTATTAGTGGCTACTAATATTAATGTCAAATATGAATATTACATTGATTGTCAAACTTTCTAGAGGCTTTTCCGAGTTGCCATTAATGTTAATGTCAAGTATGAATATTACATTGATTGTAAAATTTAGGTTTTTCCAAGCATTCGATCTTGAGCATTGACAACTATACCAAAAAAAACATGTTTTCAAAAGAGCATTGTTTTTGTAGTGATTATTTTGGCAATAGTTCTAATTGGTGTGTTTTGCAATTAGAGTTGTAAGTACTTTTTGAATTAATTATAGAGATTGTGTTTGGTATAATAGGAATGTGATTTTATAATCCTTCTTGAGGTGAAGTTGGAGCCAAAAAGGCCCATTAGAGTAATAGTGGAGGTCATTTAATGTAAAGTGGACTAGGTCCATAATGTTTGTTATTAGTAAATAAGGCCCACTATGGGAATTATTAGTGAATCAATGTAATGGAGCCTCATTAATGAAGGTCCACTAAGTAGTTAGGATGTTGTCATGATTATAGTTGTACAAATAAGGATGGATTCCTCCTTATGAGTGGTATGTGGAAGAATATTGTATGTGGAGTGTTGTGTGTGCATTTATATTTTCATGTCCAATATCTAATCTATATTTGAGGGTTGAGGGCTCTGATACCAATGGTAGTATACCTTGGATACGAAAATATGAATACACACACAAGATATCTAAGATTCTCCACACTTTATTAATATTGAACCCTTAAGTTAGGGAAACATCTTTCGCTTTCCTCTTCGATGGGGGAAACCTCGTATGAGTTAAACTCCACATACAATATTCTTCCATTCATGACTCATAAGGAGGACTCCATCTGTATTTATATAACTCTAATCATAGCAACCTTCTAACGACTTAGTGGACCTTCTGTAATGAGGCTCCATTACATTTATTAACTAATAACTACCATAGTGGCCCTTATTTAACAATAACAAACATTGTGGACCTAGTCCATTTTATATTAATGGCCTCCACTATTACTCTAAGGGGCCCTTTGTAATACCCCAGTTTCGACCCCCCCAATTGCATTAAATTATATATGATGTAAATAGCATTATTAAATCATGGTGTGGAGCTCAAGGCAAAGGTCCCGCCATGGATTTAGCATTTTACGTTTCGACAACTAAAATTGATGCCGATGGTATTTCATGCTAGACCAACACATTATAATTTGGACATCATGTACATATGCAATTTAATTAAAATAGCCACAACCAGCTATGTCAATGCAACATTAAAGAGATGGGGGCATGATTTCCTAAGGAATAAGGGGGGGTATTCAAACCCTTGAGCCAATGGGAAAAAGCCAAATGTCAAAGGGAAAACCCATCAAGATGTCAACTACCCATTTTGTCTTATTGTGCCAATCATTTATTTCTGCCAAAAGTGGTTGAGTTAGTTAATGCTTGGGGATGGGAAGATTATGGTAGTCCAAATTCGAATTGGAAAAGCCATCAGATTTTGGAAAACGTGTTTTGACTTCCTAGGCAAGTAAAAACCCAAAAATGTCTGCCCATTCCATCATTCATTCACGTCTTCTCTTCCTCACACATTTTCTGGAGCTCTGGGGCGTTTTTCCTCACGTTGCAGTAGTTTCCTTTGTTTTCCCCATGGATGGGAAGTTGCTTTGTTAATGTTCATTGGATGGGATCTCTAATGGACGATTTTCTATTGTTTCCTCCTTCATATGGTTGGGAAATTTCGTTTTTGGTGTTGCACAGCCAATGGGAGAATAGATCCACGAATTGGGGGATTGAAGGGGTTGTTTTTGCCCACGTGAAGCCCATAGAATGTTTCTGAAATGAATTGCTCACCCTGGGTTGTTTTTCCTCGTTCGCCATTATCGAATTTGGTTTCCAAGACATTTTTGTCCATACCCAGAACTTGCATTTTGCTTGAAAGTGCATTCTTGGGTTGTCTTGGCTGAGTAAGTCCAAGGAACCCGCATGTTAGTGGGTTGACTGTGTTTGGATGTGGTTATTGGCTTGACAGTGGGTGTATGGTCTTGTTGTGTATGAGTCTGTGTTCCCTAGTTCCTTGTGGAAATCACGCCCAGCTCGGGGGTGGCAGTGGTGCTAAGAGATTGAGGAGCACACTGGCCTATGATAGGGTGGAATGTTGCAAGGACATAGCTGGTTGCGGGGAAGCTTCTTCTCAAGATAAGTATTTTCTTGTGTTTAACCTCTGCAGTGTATTGTTTTATGAAATCTTATGAACATGACGAATGCTTGAATGAATGGCTTTTTTCTGCTGTATACTAAGGCATATGTGTATGTATTTTATGTTCAGTGCATAGAATGCTTGCAATGCGTTGCTTTCGCTGTATTTGCATTTGTTATATATATATACACACATAACAATTTAAAAATGCATTGCAACTATATATATATATATGTATGTATGTATGTATGTATGTATGTATGTATGTATATGTATAT
>LPNX010141182.1:134620-185187 GCA_001517045.1 Pseudotsuga menziesii
GCTTAGATCGCTCGTTTGACAACGACATTAGTGTTGGTCGCGTCCTCTCCATCGTCAAGATGAGGGTTGGGGACGTGACACCCTTCGCCCCCTATTACATCCATATGGAGCGTCTTTAACACATTGGAACTAGCTTTCTATGAAAATTATGAACCTATTTATATTGTGATAATTGAAACATAGGTACATGAAGAAAATAACATCTCATCCACAATAACTTTTCATGTTTTCCTTTTTTCTTTTGTTTGCTTGCAACTCCCTCACTTGGTCGGGGTGGCCTTTGGTTTGAGAGACCATGATCCAAGGGAATCTATTTTGTTAAAATCACCCGGGTATCGCACCCGCCTAGACCACACTAGTTCTCAACTTGGATGGATTTTGAGGGGTCTCCTCCCAACTAGTTCATCCATAAGAGGAATTGAACCCGGGTCGCCTTGTTGACGAGACCCACACCATAACAGAATGAACTACTGACCAACATTTCATACTTTTCAACATCTAAAAAACTTTACAAATTTTAAAATTGCAAAGCTGGACTAATATTCCCTTTTACTAATATGGCTGTCTCTAATCAACTCTAATTATAATATTTTCAATGCATTGCACACAAAAACATGAAACTCTCTTAAAATTTTCAAATGTAAAACATTTTATGATGTTAGAAGCATATAATGGTTAATATTATTTAACGTTTAAACTCAAAGTTATTTACAAAATTATTCTCGTGAACCTATTAAAATTCTAGTTTGAAAAGTGTTAGCATTTATTTTGTAATACCCACCTAACAATCTCTTGTATTGATCCCATTACAATTACATTCCAAAGTTAAGCATTGTCTATATAGTCAAATATAATCATTCCAAAGTTAAGCATTATAATCTTTGTCAACTTCTAGTGCTTGATTAGTGATCAGTGACTCTTTGCATTATAGGAAATCAAAATTTTAAATGTGTAGGTGAAGTTTTAGAAATAGATTGCATGGTTTAATTTTATTTTCAAAATAAGGATAACCGATATTATCAAAAAGTGTATTTATTTGGGTGATTTTAATCAATTTTTTTTTTCAAATTCAAAATATTCTTAATAAAGAAAGGTGAAACCACTAATAACTCTTATCTTTTAATTTTTATGTCACCGCATGGTGGTAACATCAATAGGTTAGTTGTATTATTTTAATAGTAAAGTAAAAAAAAATTCAAACAAATTCTAAAGTTCTGCAATGTTTTAAAATTTTAATATTTAATATATTTAAAAAATATAATTATTTAAATTTTGATTGGCCTAATTTTTGGCTCATCGTAAGCCTTGAAATTTGGTCTTAGGGGTAGGCCGCCGAGCAGATGTCATAAAATTCAAGTCACGCGCATGTCGACTACCACGTGGCATTTGAAAAAGTGATGGCGAGCCATTCTATGTCTTTGTCTGTATACGAGGGAATGGCATGACGATGAAGTACTTATTATGGAGTAAGCTATCGACGCAACTATTTTTCCCAGCCGTAATCATCGCCTTGACCCTCCGGCCACCCACCATCCTTGCTGCCCCATTCATCCCCTCTCCGTTCTCGTTAACGTCCATCTCGGTCTTCCTCAGTCAGCGGTCGTCCATTCATTTAATTCGCTACCCACTCGAATTCAAACATCGATCCCGCTCGACGATATCCCGTGCCTCTTCTCACCATCGAAGAACTTTGCGGGTGCCTACTGCTGCAGTTCAGATCCCGTCACTGTAAACTGCAACAGGTCAGTTCATCTTTTCCTATAAAAAAATGCTAGAACCCAGTCGATCAGGGTGGTGTGATTGTGTTTTCTGGATTTTTAGGATGACGTCTCAGATCTGCCGATGGAGTGAGAGTTGTTGAGAATGGTCAAGAACTGAAGGTTTTCATGTCTTCATCGTCATGAATCCATTGAATTATTTTTATAATTTATCGCGAAACCAAATTTTGTCTTCTTTGCTAGCTGTGTAATACTCTTATAAGTTGTTATGGAAGATGAAGAAGAGACTCAGCCATGGTTTCTTGAACGGCATGTCTGTGCATTTTATGTGAATATAACCTGCAATGCTAATAATAATAATAGTTCATAGATTAGCTTAATAATTTTTCCTGCCATGGCTGACTAAAACAACTCGAGTACTTCAATTAAATAGAATATTAATTGCCCTGTGTATCGGATCATCTGACAAAAGGCAATACCATTAACATAATAGGACATTTCTCTTTCAGTTTGCCATCATTTTCTTAAGATCATTATCAATGGATGCCTGTGGTAAATTCGTTTCGAGGATCATTATTCTGTTCTTGGGATAGGAAGAAATGTTTCGAGGATTGAAATCAAATGCGCTTACAGGAAGGGTCCATTAACCCAGGCGCTTACTCCCTTAAATAAGGATTTTAGTCCGAACAGAAAAGAGTGGGGTACAATGCCAATAATGGCGAAATTGGTAAAACCATGACGTGGGTGCCCACAAAACCAGTTGAGGATAAGCACACTTAAATGCCTTGGCCCAATCGAGACCAAATCCTCTCATAATATTCAATACAATAACCTTCTCAACTTCCTTGAGGCGTTTGAATTTGAATTAGTTCTCTCCAAATGTCGTGTGGAATTGTGAATTCGGTGAGGCGGCCGACTCTTCTTCTTTGGAATATGTAAACACAAAAATTACCACTAATATCCCCCATTAATACCATTAGTGGAAGGATCAGGAGGCATAGTGGTTTATAGTTTTACTTTTAAATTTTAATAGTTGGAGGCACCGCCCATGCAACTGCTGCGGCAGCCATTTTTTATAACGGAGGAGAAAAGATCGCATTTGGCATTCTATGTTTCAAGTCGGTTGATTGAAATCCTAGAAGGGCCATATATATTGGATCCGCTTAGACATCCATTTCTCATTGTCAAACAACTTACCTCTACAATCTCTCAGGATTTCGTGGGTTTTCTTCCTTTTTAGAATCACAAACTCCTCTACTCTCTGTCATAATATTCAGGTTTTCAGTAATATCAAGCTTTTGGGATTGTTGATTCGTGTTTTAGGCCTACACTCAATTCAATCATATATGGTTTATAAAGCATTGGATGTTTAATCCCAATAAATACAGGGTGACCTTGATTCAAGTCTGTACATTACAGTTCAAATAGAGGAGTTACAGCTTGTGTGGTTTCTAAAGATTTGAAGCAGTTTGGACCTTGGAGGCCATTGAGTGCAGCTCTAGTTTTTGGTGCAATGAGAAAAATATCAATACAGAGCCACAGGTATGTTCTAAAAGCCTAAGCTCCCTCTTCTCATGTTCATGATCTGGGCTCTTTCTAGTCAGAATTGGATAAAATCCAAAAAGTTGATATCTTCATATCCATGTTTGAAAAATGATGATACTTTGCTAAAGAATAAAATTATCACTAAGAATGATCCTTGGTCAAACAAAAATTCATCACTTTTATCTGATTTTTCAGACATTCTTTAAAAGAAAGCTGCAAAACAACACCTGTTTATTGTAAATTATTTGTTTGCGGAAATGCCTACCTACCTCAGCGAAGATGCAGTGTATACTTTTGATTAAAAAGTTGCACACCAATGTTAGTTTGTTGTCATTGGTTTGACGAAATTAAAAAAAAAGCTGCACACCAATGTTCGTTTGTTGTCATTGGTCTGACTAAATTAAAAAAAATCACTGTAATGTTGAACTCTGTTATTTCGCTTTAGGAATACATAGTCAATCCAAGATTCTCAAATATGTGAGAATTAAACCACAAGATACCATTGCACCACACATCACACAATCTGACCTTTGTTCCACGAAAAACATACCTCATTTTCACTGTATATTTTTATTTTTACACATTGTAGATTTTTTCATTTTTTATTATCATACTTGACCTTTGTTCCACTAAATACTTACCTCATTTTCATTGTATCTTTTTATTTATACGCAGGGTAGACATTTTTATTTTTTATTATTATACTTGTTTTTGTTTAAGGCATTGTATATAGCATTCAATTTGGGTTGAAGACTAATTAATTGAGTATGGACCAAAACAATTTATTATCAATGAAACGGAATCATTGGGACTGATATGTTAACATTATTTTGATTTGGCTCTCAAGAATAAATGAAATATACTTTCCATTCTTATTTCCCGTAATCTTGACCTTACTCTCTTTAGCTGCTCAGAAAGGATGGAAAGTTCATCAGATGGATGTGAAGACTGCTTTCTTGAATGAAGACTTGAAAGAGAATGTCTTCATGTCTTATCCAGAAGGCTTTGTTGTGAAAGGAAAAGAACAAAAGGTATGCAATCTTGTCAAATCCTTGTATGGCCTAAAACAAGCGCCTCACGCATGGTATGAAAAGTTAACCGAGCATCTTTTGAAGTTAAATTTCGAACATTTTGATCTTGATGATGCAACACTGTTTAAAAAGAAAGTTGGAAGATATGTTGTGTATCTTGTGGTGTACATAGATGATCTTTTGATGACAGGGAACAATGAGAGCTATATACCATCCATAAAGAAAGATTTGAAAAAGATCTTTGAAATGACAAATATGGGACATCTCCACTATTAACTTAGGAATTGAAGTCACTCAACATCCTAAGTACATATTCCTATCTCAGAAAAAATATTTTGGAGAACTAATAAACAAATTTTGCATGACAGAATGCAACCCTATCTCTACTCCAATGGAACAGAAAATGAAGCTCACATCAAGCGAAGGAAAAGAATTTGAGGATGCGACCAAGTATCGACAACTTGTAGGAAGTCTTATCTATCTTACAACAACTAGACCAGATATTTATTATGTTGTTGGCATACTTTCAAGGTTCATGCATAAACCTTGTGAAGGACACTGGTCAGCTGCAAAAAGAGTTCTAAGATACTTGAAGGGGACTCAAGACGTTGGACTCAAGTACTCTAAAGTGGATGACTTCAAACTTATTGGGTACTCAGACTCAGATTTTGATGGCGATAAGGAGACAGGAGTATCAACTTCTAGATACACTATGAGTCTTGGATCAGCAGCCGTCTCATGGAGATCACGCAAACAGTCAGTTCTGACAGATTCAACAATAGAAGCAGAATATGTGGTTGCAGCTGAAGCAATGAAATAAATAGTATGGCTCAGGAAGATACTTGAAGATTTGCAAGAAAAACAAGAGAACTCCACTCCATTATTGGTCGACAATACTTCTGCAATCAAGCTGGCTAAGAATCCCAGATTCCATGATCGAACCAAACACATCAACACAAAGTATCATTTGATTCGACATCATGTAGAGGCCAAGACAGTCCATCTTCGACATTGTTCCACAAATGATCAAGTTGTAGACATCTTCACCAAATCACTTGGATGAGAAAAGTTTGAAAGATTCAGAAACATGCTCGTACTTACTAACACCCCTTCGGATTAAGGGGGGGATTGTTGGAATATAATCCATCGGGATTATATAATATGTAAATAGTGTAAATATATTCTGAATATGAATAGTTACATAGGAAGGTGAAAAGGCTGGTCGGAATCTCAACCACCGCCTGAAATGTATAAATGTATGCATTTGCAATGGAATAATAGTGAATCGGGAGTTATACCTATCACAATGAAACACCAAGAGATTTTTCTTTTTCATTTCAAGAAATCTTTGGGAAGCTTTGCTTCCACAACAAGCCATTGATTATCATTGTTTGTTGTCTTAAAAATTTGGATGAACAGTCAAGTTAGTGCTTTGACACAGTTTTTGAGTTAAAAATATCCTCTTTTGTGTGCTATCCCATATTGGTTGTGAGGTCTAGTTTGTGGTAGTGTATAAATTCCTAAATATCATGATCTTAATGCTTATAGGTGGAAACCATTTGGTTGTCGAGTATTACTTCTGTAGAATGTTTTTTACAATATTATTGCATATCATTTCTAGCTGCAAGCTTTTCTTTATGAAGCAAAAGCACCCTTTATCCTTTTTAGAAAAATATGAATCACATAAGGAAATGTTAAGTTTCAGGTGTGTTTAGAATAATATGGGAATAAATGAAATTTTCTCTGTTCCTGTCCATTAGTTTCTTAGCTTGTTTTTAGGAAACTTCAAAGGGATTAAATGCATAGGTATGCCTAATTTTCAACAAAATATTTCATGCCAACATATGTTATGGTTAATCAATAGAAAAAGAACAATAACACCAAAAAAAAAATGAGTGATGAAAGAGAAATGATTGTTCTATTATAAGCGATCTACTGTCATGGTGCTCTCTATATGCAAGTATAAATTTCTGCATATTTGCAAGTTGTTTGTTCCCTGTGCTAAATGTGTGTTTGGCAGGTATGAGTTCCAAATGCAGTATGGATCAATTGGTTGCTAAATGTGTATTTGGCAGGTATGAGTTCCAAATGCCGTATGGATCAATTGGCTGGTTTGTAGGAGCAACACTGGGATATGCTCAAGCAACGCTTGACAAGCGTGTGATTTCATTTATTGGTGATGGAAGCTTCTAGGTGTAGATACAAGGGTTTTTCTTTCTAACTCTCTAATATTGTTTTAGTGAATAATGACAAGTGATTACCAATCTCTATAAGATATGAAATATTGAATTCCTTGGAATTATCTATCTTGTCCAAATATTAGTGAGTTTTTATCCCTGAATGTATTCTTCCTTGTTTGAACAGGTCACAGTCTAGGATGTGTCTACCATGATTCAATATGGCCGGAATCCCACCATTTTTCTGATTAATAATGGGGGATACACTATAGAGGTCAAAATTCATGATGGACCATACAATGTCATAAAGAATTGAAACTACACTGGTTTGGTATATGCCCTTCATAATGGTGAAGGGAAATGCTGGACCGTGAAGGTATTTTTTTATTATATATTCATAGCATGTCCAACCTGTTTACAAGGGATTATTATTTCTTTTGTGATAGGGTAGTATTTATGCATAAGGTATTTTGCTAGTATGGTGCTTGTCCTTTTTGTCATTTGTTGAGTCCCACTTCTTAACCAACTATTTTTCGTTAAAAACTACATTAATTTAGACTTGAGGGGGGTTCCCTTTTTATTGGTCAGAATTCAGTATCACTTTGGTAGACTTTCTCTAGTTTTATCCCTCTTTGAGGTATTTGTTGTGCTGTTGACATTACAAACCAGTTTCTCAGTTGAGTTACAACTGTATTTTTTCTAAGGAACCTTTGTAGTTGTTACTTTCACTAGTTGATTTTGTGTTCCTTAGCCAATTGAGGGACTAGTGAGACAAGAAAATAATCTGTGCTCGATAAGTCCATATAATTCTATGTTTGCTGAAATATCTCAAACATGAGCTTAATATAGCATTTGTTTTATCATTTAACATCATTGCTTCTCTTTGTGCAGGTTAGAACAGAAGAAGAGGTTGTAGTGGCTATTAAAACTGCCTTAGGACCGAAACATGATTGCTTATGATTCATTGAAGTTATTGCACACAAGGATGACACAAGCAAAGAATTGCATGCCACCAAATCCTCAGTAATGAGGATTTTAAAAGACGAGCAAATGGAAACACTTTATGCGGCTCATGTTTTTCCAGACATCTTGTAGGATCATATGTTTAATAACCCGATATATGAGATATATGAATTTGATTTTCCTTAGATCTGTGGTCCTCCATGAGGCACACATCATACAGCTAAATTCTAGTTCCTGAATTGCAATTAGTCAGTGAATTTAATTAGCACTAAATTGTGTATTGAGTGAATAATCTCATATTCCTAACAATTGTGAGATGGCAGTTTATAAGACAATTTTGCAACCAAAATTTTCAAACTTTTCCAATCTGCATGTTGGCAGGCATTAGGTACAAGTCTCCAGGGTGGTGTGATAATATATTCTATCATCTTAGGACTAAAGCACCAATATTATTAGTGGTTTTCATGTCATTATTTGTGGACTATATTTGACTTATAGTTGCTATATTAGTGACATCTACAACACTAGCATATTTCTATGTTTTGATATTATTTTATAACATTCTCATTTTAATTGTGTATTTGATGTCATGAATAATATCATATACCTATCAATGATAAAAGCAAAGTTTTGGGACATAAATTTCTGAATATTGATATTAACATTGTTGAAGATACTTGTGTCATGTCTACATTACTCTCACTCCTGTGATATATGCTTGTGTCGAGACATCATTCTATATCCTTATGGGATGTTCAAGTTCATTTGGTAGTTGTTGGGTGGTAGTTGTTGTCATTAGGACTAGTATTTATGTTTCTTGGCTTTTGCTAGATCAAACTGTCTATTCATAGCTAGAGACTTGGCTGTTGCGTTCTAGTTAGGTGTTTCAAATAGATATATCTACTAAGAGGCGATGCTTTTCCTAATTCATGTTTAGGAGGAGATCTGACTTACATTTTATGTTATGAGCAATTTTGCGTGGTTTCTTAGAGTTCAAGCAGAAAAAAGATCTATGTATATAATTGAAGGCTTCGGATTACAGATATATTTCAATGTCTTGCACTATTTTCCTCTCATCTAAGCTTTGTGTTTCATAGAATGTGCAAAAGCGGTGTCTATCTGCATGGAAATTATCACTGCATAATCCTTTAAATGACACTAGTTGGGAGAGACCAAGTGGGTCCCATAGCAGGAACATTGGTTGCAAGGATGAAGACTTGTTATGTCAAATTCCGTAGTGAGTTCCAAGACATAAAACATTGGTAGCAAAATTTCAAGCAAGCGGTGCAAGGTAAAGTTCCGGTCATAAGGTAGTGAATGGTGTTGGGAGGTAGTGACTTGGGGGAAGCTAAAAGTGAATGAAACTACAATAAAATATATGATAATAGTTATTATTCAGTGCTACATGGGGATGCACTCCCCAAGGTTGAGGGCATGCTCCCCTTGTTTCCCATGCCTTGGGGGATTGGGGACTCATTGGGAAATGTTTCCCCATGCCCCTTTTCTCCAGAAACTCAAGGAAATGCATAAGGAACGTTCTTGAGAGGTGGGGTCATCTAGGCACCCCTTCAGAAAGAGGGGGACACTCAGATTCTCCAACACAACTTTTTATTTTATTTTCATAAATTAAAAAACAAAAACAAAAATATAAATGAAATATGAGACATGGCGGTGAATCACCATGGTGGCAATGGGCATAGATGCAAATTTTCCTGCAATTGTAAAACCTCCCCCTCCAGGACATTGGTAAAGATACTTCATTTTGTATCCAAGGTGGAGTCCCAAAAGCTCAGCTGTGCTTTACACTTTCTATAATTACCAATTTTTTGTTTCACTATATTTTACTTATAGTCCATTGCATATTGTGTTGTTACTAGAGGATGATATGATATTCTGGTTTTATATGATGCCAATTGATGGTGTAGCTGATCTAGTTGGCAAGTTGGCTAGTATGAAGAAAATTTAACTGTAAGCTTTATGATTGAGTGCAGCCTGTTAACCTTATATTAGGTTATATGTCGCATTTGATCATTCATTTGGGAACTAGCGGAAATCATACATATCATGAAATTCAAAATGATAAATCTTAGGAAGTTGGTGTCATTTTAAAAAATATTTTGTTAAGGAAATGTTCTTAACATAAAAGGGTTTAAGTTTTAGATCAATTCTTTCCAACACCCATTCTTATGGTTGGAACAATTGTCCTTACATAGAAAGGCTTTAGACAATGTTTGACCAAGTTTTTGATACATGGGAGTTCCAAGCGGGGCAGGGTTCCAAGTGGGGCAAGGTTCCAAGCAGGATAGGGTTCCAGCTGAGGCAAAGTTATAGCTGGGGCAGAGTTCCAGTTGGGGAAAAGTTCCAACCGGGGTAGAGTTCCAGCCAAGGCAGAGCTCCAGCTCGAGCATAGTTCCAGCCAGGGCAGAGTTCTAGCTAGAGCATAGTTCCAACCGGGGCAGAGTTCCAGCCGAGAGGAGAGTTCCAGCCTAGGGCGAAGTTTCAGCCGAGGTAAGAGTTCCAGCTGAGGGCACATTGTCCCTCACAGGAGCCCTGCCTCGATTGGAACTCTACCCTAATTGGAACTCTACCCCGGTTGGAACCTTGTCCCGATTGGAACCTTGCCCCGGCTGGAACTTTGCCTCCGTGGAACTCTGCTCTAGCTGGAACTTTGCCCTGCTGGAACTCTGCTCCGACTGGAACTTTTCCCTTGGCTGGAGTTTCTCAATACTGATTACTATCAAATGAAGTATCCACTCTAAGAGAAAACATACTTTCTCCTTCTCAAGAGGAGGGGAAATTACAGGCAAGGCAACATCCACTGGTATTAGAAATGGAATATTGACAACTCCAAGATCATTTCTGATAAATGAATCAAGATCATCTTCCCCTTTCAATCCATAAGCACAATGAGGTGGTTTTAGGTAAGCCATTGAGAGGACAATGAAACCATGTTTTTCCCATGGGTTGATTTACAATAGCTTTGCCCACTTGCTTATCGATGTCGGCACAAGTTTTTCTTTGGGACCCTTACATACAAGCTTCATTTCTTCCCAAGTTTCAGTCCAGGTGTGTATGGATTGCATGGGATAAAACAGGTTGGAACTCTACCCGAGTTGGATCCCTGCCCTTGTTGGAACTATGGCCTCACTGGAACTCTGCTTCGGTTGGAACTCTTCCCAGCTAGAACTTTGAACCGACTGGAACTCTGCCCCGGCTGGAACTTTGTCTCACTGGAACTTTGCTCTGACTAGAACTCTGCCTTGGTGGAACTTTACTCCTGCTAAAAACCTGCCCCTGAACATGCATGTTTGAGTTGTTGAACTTGCCTTCTTTGCAAAGGCCATCTATAAGTACACTATATGTGACAACATTAGGGCTAACAACTGTTAAAGTTCATGTAGATGTGAGACCCATTCTCAAGTAGGATGGTACCATATTTAGTTAACTAGGGTGGAGTAAGACCCTGTAAGGTACCCTAGGGCCCCTAGTTGTCTCCTTGCATTCTTGGTCTGGGACCAAGCAAGTTGATGCATGTAGGGTTCTTGGTTTGATGTGTCCATTCTCTACCCCGGATGGAACTCCTCCCCAATTGGAACTCTACCCCGGCTAGAAATTTGCCCCGGTTGGAACTCTACCCCGATTGGAACTTTGCCTTGGCTGGAACTCTACCTTAGGTAGATCTCTGCCAGGGCTGGAACTCTGCCCTACTGGAACTTTGCCCAGCTAGAACTCTGCCCTGCTTGTTGGAACCCTGCCCTTGTTGGAACTCTGCCCTGGCTGGAACTCTGCCCCGGTTGGAACTCTGCCCAGCTGGAACTTTGACTCGGCAGAAACTCTGCCCTGGCTAGAACTTTTCCCCCCTAGAACTCTGCTCTGACTAGAAATCTCCTTGGTGGAACTTTCCCCCGACTCGAAACCTGCCCCTAAACTTGCATGTTTGCGTTGTTGAAATTGCCTTCTTTGCAAAGGCCATCTATAAGTACACTATGTGTGACAACATTAGGGCTAACAACTGTTAACGTTCATGTAGATGCAAGACCCATTCTCAAGTAGGATGGTACCATATTCAGTTAACTAGGGTGGAGTAAGACCCTATAAGGTACCCTAGGGCCCTTAGTTGTCTCCTGGCATTCTTGGTCTGGGACCAAGTAGGTTGATGCATGTAGGGTTCTTGGTTTGGTGTGTCCATTCTTTGCCTCGGCTGGAAATCCTCCCCGATTGGAACTCTACCCCCGCCAGGGCATAGTTCCAACTGGGGCATAATTCCATCCCAGGGTAGAGTTCCAGCCGGGGCATGCAGTTCCAATCGGGGCATGCATGCCGAGGCAGAGCTCCAGCTGGGGAAACGTTCCAGCCAGGGCAGAGTCACAACTCCCTCTAGAAAACTTAACACCACCATTGAGATATCATCTAGGGTTTGACGAAGACAACCATTTCCATATGTAAGAAGATGATCTCAAGCACCCAACACTCTTTCCATACTTTTAATCCCGCTGCATTCAAATTTTTTAAAGGAATGTAAGCACATGGCTATATTCTAGACATCGTAAACTTCAATAGCCACATCAAAGGGATTTGTACAAATAGACAGATCATTGGTCCATTGATGTATCTGACGAATACTTGGCCAGACATATGCTTTCTCGTGAACACCTTGAGTCATTGTCTTGTTGAGCCTAGACAAGTTCACTTGATAGTTGCAAAGCATGTGATGAGGTACCTGAAAGGTACGGTAGACCGTATGGTCTTAGATAGAAAGATCACTTCAGGAGGATGTTTTAGTTTGGGGTCAGCCATGATCTCATGGATAGGAAGGAAGCAATCCTTGTAGTTTACATTATTATTATTCATCCTTCGGGAGATGTCAGAAATGTAAAGGGTTATTAATAAGATGAATGTTGTTGTGAAACCTTCGACTTTGAGATTTGAAATAGAAAGTATTATTGTGCAGAATTTTAGTTTCCAAATTTCAATAAAACTGGAAGTAAATGAATAGGTTTTAATTTTTTTTAGTTCCTTTCAATTCTGGGGGCATACGGGGTCATGAACATTATTTTAAAAAGTTGTTTTCTTGATATAATAGGGCTGAAATGGGTTACATACACATGCCACAAGCACCCTATTTATTCTAAAATCTAATGCAGAAATGTCACCATGAAAGGGCTCTCCCTAGAGTTGCACCTTTAGCACGTGACTTGACATAAACTAATGGAAGTAATAAAACCTGCAATCACTCCTAAAAAACAATTTGCAAATATTTAAACCAATACAAAAGCCTAAAAGAAAGAGAAATTAATACCATAAAATTTATTTCAATGTACCAAATTTACATTAAATGGATCAAACCACCAATCTTTTTGTGAGAAGGATTTAGCACCATGCGCAAGGTTTATATTGGCGAAACAATGTTGTCTCACTTTAACAACACAGTCTCCATAAATCTCCAAAACCTCTCCAAATAAATGTAACTCTCAATAGCCAATCAACAACATCAAAAGCAAAGGGAAAAGCGTCTCAATAGCCCATCAACAACATCAAAAGCAAAGGGAAAAGCTTTGCATATAGAGTTATAGGATCAATAACCCTTTAAATAATATTAAATCGTTAGATATATCCTAGGAGATCATAACGAAAGCCTTTTCCACTAACTCACGAAGGTGGAAAGTTCAATAATGCATAAAGAAATGAGGTAGTTATGCCACATACGCTCCAAATCCCAACAAAATCATCCAATAAAGGGGGGGACATCCATAAAAGAGGAAAATTTCCAAGTAAAGTCCAACGATCCTCCAAAATGATGCTCAAGTGGTTGTTAAGAACCCGTGTCAACCCCCCTATTTATTTTGTTGGTATATTTTGTCAGACGCATATGATTTGTAAGTCGTCCAATTAGTATGATGTATTATCCCACATTCATGAGGAGTAAGTAATAGTTGTTAAGTCATCTAGTTAATAGGTTGCATTATCCCACATTCATGTGGAGTAATAGTTGTTTAGATTAGACTTAGTATATAAGTATGTGTTGAGGCTATTGAAAGGACGAAAGAGTTATTTTGTATTGAGCTTGCTCAAAGGAGGTTGCCCCCTCGAAGTGGCCTGCAATCAATAAAATATCTTTTGTGCTCCAATATTTTTGCATTCTCATTGTTTATTGCAGGAGGTTCTTCACAATGGTGATCTCTATCATAAATGCAATAGATGCTCTTGAAGGTGGAATGCTTCATAAATAAAATTATGCATGAAGGTGTAATGAAGAGCTACATGTGGGATGGCCCAATGATTTGGAATGACAAATGTGTAAGAAACCCTCCTAGAGAGGCGCATTCCATCAAAAACCAAGTCAAAGATATTCCCAAGACCCCCACGTGAGAAGCAACTCGAAAAAAGGTCCTTAAAGCGGTTCCCTATCCATTTGGAGATAGCTTATTCTCATGGGAATAAAGACCTCATTGCCACTAACACAAAGACCTCATCGCCACAACAACATTAGGGAAAATGTTTTTTGTTGGACATTTCATGGAAAAGTTTCATACCCTCCTCAAAACTGGCTTCTTTTCCAAGACCATCAACAATTACACTGCATGTGACAACATTAGGCCATATGATTTTGTTGGACATTTCAGACAAAAGTTCATGCATTGTTGAACGTATTGAGCTAGCGAATATTTAGATATTTGTATTCTCAAGGAGGTAGAGTTCCAGCCAGGGGCAAGGTTCCAGTCGGGGCAAAGTTCCAGTAGAACAGAGTTCCTGTTGGAGCATAGTTTCAACATGGCAAAGTTCCAATCGAGGAAGAGTTCCAACCGGGGCTTAGTTCTAGCTGGGGCAGAGTTCCAACCAGAGCAAAGTTCCACTCGAGGCAAATTTCTAATTGGGGCACAATTCGAGCCAGGGAAAAGTTCCAGCCAGAGCATAGTTCCAATCGGGGCAGAGTTCCAGCCAAGAGCAGAGTTCTAGCCTAGGGCAAAGTTCCAGCTGGGGCATGCATGCTGAGAAGAGTTCTAGCTGGGGCATGCATCTCGGGCAGAGTTCCAGCTGGGGAAAAGTCACAACTCCCTCTAGCAAACATAACACCACCATTGACCTATCATCTAGGGTTTGATGAAGACAACCCTTTCCATATGTAAGAAGATGATCTCAAGCGCCCAACACTCTTTCCATACTTTTAATCCTATTGCATTCAAAGTGTTTGAAGGAATGTAAGCACATGTTTATATTATAGACATCATAAGCTTCAATAGCTTCATTAAAGGGATTTGTAGGAATGACAAAATCAAGGTTGAGGTCAATCTTTTCATCCAAATGATGAGGAAACAATAAGATCCTAATCTTCTTACGTATAATACCCTAGTAGATGGGTTCTACAACACAAATAAATTCAGCCGAGACAGAGTTCCACCCGGGGCGGAGTTCCAGCTAGGGAAGAGTTCCAATAGGGGCAGAGTTCCAGCCGGGGCATACAATTCCCTCATAGGAACCCTGCCCTAATTGGAACTATGCCCCAGTTGGAACTCTGCTCCGATTGGAACTCTGCCTCGGTTGGAACCCTACCCCGATTGGAACTCTGCCTCGGTTGGAACTCTACCCCAATTGGAACTTTTCCCCTTACCAATAAGATCTAAAGCGAAGAGAAGATGTTGCTTACGTCATGCATACCACCCTGTCGGAAATCTGCCCCATTTGGAACTTCGCCCCGAAGAGAACTCTGCCCTGACTAGAACTCTACCCGGTTGGAACTCTACCCCGACTGGAACTCTGTCTCGATTGGAACTCTGCCCCGGTTGGAACTCGGCCCTGGCTAGAACTCTGCCCCAGTTGGAACTCTACCCTGGTTGGAATGTTGCTAGGGGCAAGGTTCCAGTCGAGGCAGAGTTCCAGCAGGGCAGAATTCCAACCCTGGCTGGAACTCTGCCCCAGTTGGAACTCTGCCCCGGTTGGAACATTGCCAGAGGCAAGGTTCTGGTCGGGACAAAGTTCTAGCATGGCAGAATTCCAATCAGAGCAGAGTTCCAGCCGAGGCATAGTTCCAACCGAGTCACAGTTCTAGCCAGGGCAGAGTTCCAAACGAGGACAGAGTTCCAGCCGATGCATGCATGCCAGGGCAGAGTTCCAGCTGGAACTTTGCAAAGACATCTATTTGATGCCATAATGGAAATGCTTGAGTTTCTATTTTTTTGATTTCTTCTTGGTATCTGGTTGATCTTTTTGGTTCGTTGATCTCTTTCTTATTTCACTTATATGGTGGTTTGAAACCTCATTCATGGCCCATGAAACCTAGAATCTTCAATGAAATCCTATAGCCCTTGATCTTCAACATGGTGCTATTTTGTAAGACATATCATAATGATCCCGCAAGAGGTCCCTCTGTGGAATTGGAACTTGAATGCTATCCCTTATTTTTCTATATTATGCATGGGTGGACTTTGAAGATGCCTTCATGACTGTCTTTATGAATATTCATAGACCCTGAAGAAATTCCCTTCGAAGTTAATTGCCACCAGCACAGAGACTCGACCGATCTCTACCCTTTATCACTAGTTATTCACTATGGAAACTTAATGTTACATAACAAACAAAAAAATTTCACTCTGGCCCTACTATTTTTGAAAAAATTTCCCAAAATTTCTCATGCCAATCTACCCTTCCAACAAGTGACCACTAGATCAACCTCATGTCTTTGTCAGAACACCATTTGATGAGTAATCCATGGATTTCTTGGAGGCATTCTATCAAGTTGTTAGTATGTAAACTATGACTTCCCACATAGATACAAAAAACCAATTGGAACTAAAGAATTCCACTATAGGTACTCTCCACATCTATCCCGATCAATTATTTAGACTTTGAATTAGAGCCTTGAATTTAAACAATGGAAGGATTTAAAAATATTTTCCCCAAAATTTTCTCATTCATATTTTGTCAAACACTTTTTGTGCAATCTAGAATTATCCCTGTAGAATTTAAATTTCGTCCCATGTAGTCTTAGTGTTGCAACCTAAAGCTCCGATACCATGTTGTCATGCCTCCATCCATCAATCTGATCAACAGAGGGAATATTTACAAATTTTGTGCTTATAAATTTCGCCCCATGTCTATAATACGAATTTATAAATGAATAAAAGTATGTGAAAATGCATATATGTAAAGCACAATGGAAATAAAACTCTATCCACACATACACCATGCATAAATTAAATGAAGAGATCCAAGCAGCTAGATGTGTAAAGGTCATGCTCCAGTACCCAACCATAAGTATCAACTACTAATACCACCCCTCACTTGAGATATGAATCCACCAAGGCAAAGGAAACAACCACACAACATTCAATACTTGGATTTTAATAAGACGAAATAGGTAAATGTGCATTTAAGTTACATGGCAAAAATTGGGTGAGTTCTAAGGCTATCACTTGGCAACATAGAATTACTCTTCCTTCCATAGGACCCATTTCCTCTTCCCCTCTCGTGAAATCATAGCTCCTCTTTAGTGCTCCTTACATAGCCATCTTGGACCATTTTTATCATTTTTTAACATAATATTTACCTAGTTTTTACAAAATCAGGACAAACCAACCACGTGATCTTTATAGAAATATGTATATCATACATGCCTAGCTATTCACTAGTCAAGCCTTGGACTTGAGCTCTGCACTAGGAATCCATACTAACACATTTACATCATTTTATATATTCTAATTCAATACATTGCAAACATCATACTAAGGGTATTACATATTGGAAGAGAAATCACACAACAATTTTGGAACAATGTATGACTAGCTATTCACTAGTCAAGCCTTGGCCTTGAGCTCTGCACTAGGAATCCATGACACATTTACATCATTTTACATATTCTAATTCAATAGATTACAAAGGTCATACTTAGGGTATTACATATTGTAAGTGAAATCACACAACAATTTTGGAACAATGTATAATTTTAAAATACACCCAATACAAGTGAAGATCACAACTTTCTTTAGTGGATATATCTCGAGAAGAGATCTACTTGGAATAACCCAAAAGATACAAGGAAGAAAAATAACATTTAATATACGACAGGTCATTGCCTAAATAAATATCTTTCTCAGTTGAAAATAATTTATAAGGTTCTATCATCTTAAGGGGTTTTAGGATAGGACTTCAATAACATGGATCAGTTTTACCTTGGCACACTTTGTAATTTATCTTTATATATTTTAGGTGACTTGCCTAAATAATTTATCTTTATATATTTTAGGTGAGTTGTCTAAATTGATCCTTACTGTTGCAACCCTTGTCAATGATCTTATGATTCCACCCTTGTCAATGATCGAATGATTCCAATACACTGTTAATTAAAATGATCCAATGATTCCATCACACTTTTAGTTAAAATGAAAGGTATTGATTACACACAAACAAAACAATTAATACCCATTCAAATTTTGTTATCATTTTGGAACATTGTATGATTTAAAAATACACCAAATACAAATGAAGGGCCCATCTTTCTTTATGAAGATATCTCAAGAAAGAGGTCTACTTAGACTAACCCAAAAGATACCATGAAGAAAAGAACATTTTAAATGTAAAACTTAATGGTCGTTGTCTAAACTAGTAGCTTTCTCATTTCAAAACGATATTTAACCTGCTATAACCATAACATATATGTAAAACATATTGATTAATTTAAAAAAACTTTGAGCTGGACTTACTTATTTTGAGCAAGCAAATAAGATCGATAAATAAGCTCGGGTTACCATTTAATACTCGCAAAGGAAGAAGAATAAGAAGAAGGTGCAAAGGGTATCTTGCAATATGAACATCATGCCACATTCCAATAAAAAGCAATTTTACCAATCACTAACTGTCATTTCTTTTTGAAATGAAACAAAGAAACTACCTGTTATTTATTTTTTAAATGAAAGATATCGGAGGTATTCATTATTGTCCTGGAATTTCAGTGGTTAATATACATACAAATATAATATCATAAACACATCGTATTGTAAGTGCAAGGTTGTAATAAGTCCATCAAAATGTCTATTGTAAAATATAACGAATTTTCTGAAGAGATATGTGTTAAAATAACCGAAAAAGAAGAAATCAATTCCAAACAACAATGTGGTTGATTGTTCAATATCTGCTATGGTTCATATAAGAATTGACATTGCTTAAACAATGGGAGTAATAAACCAATTTGAGTAAACCAGGGCCACATCATTGAGTGACAGTACAAATGATTTATAGGTACTTTATAGGAACCTTAGGTTATGCAATCCGTTACAATGGAAAGAATGGAAGTCCATGTTTGAATTGTTTGGAAGGATGGAAACTACATGCGTTACATTGATAAACGTAGACCAACAACAGGCTATGTCTTTAACCTTATTTGGTGTAGGTGTGAACTGGAGCAACAAAAGAGTTGCATTGTCTTCTACAGAGCTTTGAATATATGGTAGGATTTCAAGCAACAAAAGCTGCAATTTGGGGTGAGTGGTAGCTGGTGACAGGCATGAACACAGAGACTTAATGGGAGTGATGTAGTTATCTAACTTTAATCCCATGAGGTGGGAGTGTTGGAAGGTACTGTAACGTCAATTACTCACTGGGTTCTTGTAACAGCTAGTAACTAAATGGACTTAGTTCTACATCATCACATTTTCTACAGAAACAACCATAGATATGATAAAACATAGAAAATAGGGAAGACTACCATTACACATGTGTATATACACATATTTTTTAATATGTGTTATATGCACATGCATATAAAAAAATGTTCTTGTTTGCTATAGGATTTTCATGTTCTGTCTTTCTTTTAACCATTCGGTAGACTAAGTTTTCTTGTGCTTCCTGTATGTAGATTTTATTTTCATTTCAATTAGCATATCAGATACCATAATCAGATTTTAACATTCACAAGCTTGCTAGGTAATGGATTCAAAAAGTAGGGATAAATGCACAAGCATTCTTCTTTTCCATTTTTTTAATCAACATATGTTTTATGAAATAGAAATATAAGAGCCATGAATCTTCTATCTACAATCAGACAGAGCTCCACCAGTAATAACCAAGCAAAACCTCACATTATAAGTTTTTGATTATAACTTCTAGAAAGACAATAAACAAAAATCCTACAAGCATGTTCAAGGCACAGCAGAAATGTTCTAAACTCTCAAAATCTAAATTACAGTATATGAACATTGAACAACATGACATACATGACATACACACAAGAGAATGAGTCTTCAGCCAAAATATTACACACAAGTTTTCCTCCAGGTAGTAGCAGTTTGAAACAGCTAGCTATGTGAGATATGTTCACCTATCTCAGTTTGAGCTATGTCAGCAAATCCATGTGTGAGAATGCTTTGGGGAAACATCCACCATTCTTTGAGGCCCACAAAATTCTTATTATAAGTAACAATATTGTTTCAAATAGAATAAGCAGTGAGAACTAGAGAAACATGGAACTCCATGACTTCAAGTTTGACCTCAAAAAACCATCCTAGGCCCTCTGAACTATAGAGGTAGGTGATTTCCATGTTGTGGAAAATAGGTTACAAGATAATCAGAGTATATGATCTCTGAAATAGGCTTTGTAGTTTATGTTCTCTCAAGAAGTTATGTGTGATGCTGTCAGGCTAATCTCTCTGCAACATCCGCGAGAGACTTCAAATTGCATTTAACCAATGCCTCGACAAAGAAGCGAGTTTCTTCCCTTGTGTTTCCTCATGGGACATCTACCACATACGATTCTATGACCAATGTGCCTGGCCTTCCATCAATGATTTCCGGGTGAACAGTTATGATAGAAGAATAATTCTGCAGGCACAAACAAAAAACATGTAGTTATTCAATGAAACCTATAACATATTCGCACAATGTACATTGCAGACAGACAAGAATCGTATTTGAAAAAAGAGGTGGTAGCCTTACATTCTTCATTTTTCAACAGCTTATAATCTAACAAAACAAACAAGAAGATTGTGTTTCAGTGTGATTCTAAGAGTACCCTATCCATCATTTCTTCTCAGGCGTCCATTGCAGAAGCATTTTTAGGGCTTCAAGCATGAAAAAATAGTTTTCTGTTTTTTTTTGTTTTCCAGGTTCAAGTTTATGCCTGTAGAGGTTTGTTGATTTCATAAGTTAAGGACAACTGCCAATTTTTTTCCATTGCCATGTTTTCAACACTGTGAAAGATAGGGTTTGTGAAGACTCACAAGCAGGTAAAGCCTGTAAAATAAATGTCTAAGACTCTGCACATCAAAGGAACATAAAATTTAAAATATATATCCTTTAGAAGATAGCAAAAGGCCTCCAAGCACCATTACATCGGAGGGGAATTTTTGTAATTTTGAGCCTACACCCTTTGGACACTGTTGCAGCTGCAACTGTTTTCCCAAATTTTTGAAATTTTGGACCCTCCTGTTAATTTTCATCTTGCCTAGGATCGTTTGGATCCATGGGCTTTGTCTTTGTTTTCCCTTTACTACAAGTTTGGACTGTTTTGAGGTTAACCATTTTCGTGCTTTTCGGAAAATTTCTTATGTCTGAAACTATTTTGGGTTGTGGAATTTAGAGTTTGGTTTTTGCCCTTCGATCTGTGATTTCTTTCTTTCTTTGTTCTCGGAAGCCTATTTCTCATTTTTGCCACTGTTTCGAAGGTGAAACAAACTTTCATCACCTCCCAGCCAAAAGTAACTCTTTTAGTTTGATTGCTCAGAGGCCATTTAAACAACGCATCGGAGCCATATTTCCTTATGGAGTCTCCATTGTGGAAGCTGAACGATGAGTGTTCTACTGATAGTTGGACTTCTCCAATGTCGTGCTATTTTGACTTGTTTTGCATTATCGAAGGTTGGTTGAAGTTGAGACGGGGTTGTTTGATCTTTGTGAAGCCACTATGTTGGAAGTGAGACAAGATTTTTGGGCCACTGCACGACCTTAGGTTTTTCAAACACTTAACGTTTCATGATGTTTCTACGCCTTATCGAAAATTTTATGGTTTTGATCGAAGGTTGTAGTATGTTTGATTTCCGCCATTGCGGCTCCCGAGTGAACTAAGTGTCTGCCATATAACTGATCAGCTTGCCGATGCTTTGTCTGGGTTTCACCATTTCATCTTTTGACCACGAGGCCTGTAGTCTTTTCATCTACCACTATTGCGGCTACGTAATGCGCTAACCTCCCGACGTAGATGCCGTTCCATTCACCGATAGGGAAATTTACCGCCTGATGCTTTGGCATTTAGTTCTTCTGACTCCGATAGGCTTAACGGTACTGCAGAACTCGTTGTCCATATGAAACCTGCCGTTTTGGCTGTAAGTAAGACTCTCCAGCCAATGTTTTATTAGGTCAAGCCGTTGATAAGGTTTTTCCTGCCGTCTTGTGAGTTTCTAACCCATGTGTGGGCGGCAGTAGTTTTTTATTCCTGTTGAGGCTATCGCAACAAGAGCGCAGTACAGGGCCTCATCTTAATGATCAATTTTATTGTTAGTATGGTTTAAGTATTAAAAATATGTGGTCCGAATTAATGATGAATTTTTGTTTTGACTGTAGACGGACTCAAAAGATTCTTCAGATTGTTGCTACAAGAAGGCATAGCTGAAGGATAAAGCTGAGAAAAGTTGGTTGAAAAGTGATAGGTAGATACATTCTGAGATCAACGGGATCTAAAAAGGGACAAACGAAAGACAAAGCGGAATCAATAGCAACAAAGGCCCGGTTTTGGAAGAGGTTCAGTAGTTACTGAGCTGGTCCCGCTATGTGAAGTACTCATAAAACTAAAATCCGAAATGTAATGTCTTTCCTAAATCATGAGCATTCACAAACCGACAAAACTGTGATATTAAAACAGTTAGGGAAGCTAGAAGGTCAAGGGGCGGGGGCAACCCAAAGGTTTTGTGGTTCTTTGTATAAAGATAGGAAATTTAGAGGGAATTGGGGGCTTTTTCCCTAGAAAAACTTGTGAACTATTGTTTGTAAGAGGAACTACTTTGTTTTACAATAAGAAATTGCAATTTTTTCCTGTTGGAGAAGGTGCTTTGTGGAATGTTCAAATGTGATAAAATGAACAATGTTGAAGGGGAACTATTTCGTTTTTGACTGTGTTTCATTAACTGTGAGAGCGTTCTAAATTTCTGAACCTATGTTCTTGTCTGAATGTTCTCTGGTATATTCTGTGATAATTTCCACTATGAGTAATGGAGGTTTTAACTGTTGATGAGTTATCTTGTCGTGTATATCTTTATTCATGTTTATGTGTTTGGTCCTAAGAACAAGTATCTGTGATTTACCTTAAAATGTGAACAGTATTACATTACTCATGAATTAATATCTTGATCTCTAGAGACAGCTTAGATAGTATGTATTTTCTAGTTGTGTGTGATTTAGATGCGAGAGATTCTAAGACGAGAGGTAAGAACCTGCACATCACATTGTGACCTCTCCTTGCATCCTTTATCAACCTGCATTTTAGATAGGCACTTGCATATCATACTTAAAGTCAAAAATACAAAAATATACACGGTGGACCGGACCGCAACTGGTAAAACCTTTATTTTTGTTACCTAACCCACGGTAGCCGGACCGCAAACCAGACGATTTCCCTACACCAAATAGTCACGGGCTGGTTGGGAACGTTGACTGGCGAGAATCCCTTGCTGTTGTTGCCTGTGAATTTCCAGGCCTCAACAATTTCGAGCACTAGAAGGAGGGCCGCCAGTGCATGGCTAGCCGAGGAAACCCGTTTTCTCGAGATTATTCCACTGGTGACAATTCAGAAGGCAGTTTGGTTCCCAATCCAATTCCTAAAGAGAAGGGTAGAGAGCATTTGTATTCTATGGACAATGAAGTTGTTAATGATCTGAGAAGACATACTAGGGCATACGTGAAGAATATTGGAGGATTACCAATTATCCCTGAATTGCCCAGAAGAGAATATAAAAGGAAAGACCGTCCTATATTGGAAAGATTCAGTGTTAGTTGGATATTGGGAAGAGTTAGTAGAGGTAGCATTACGGGAGGTTGTTCAACCTTTGAATCAAATAGGCCCGAACACACCTTATGGTTCACCTATTAATACTTATATTCATTCACCACCTCACTCTCCACCTAGGCTCATGGTAGGCATAAACGCAAATCAACCACCCAACCCACCAAATCCACCACCTGCCTAGAAATCCATATCACCTTTGAACCTAACACCTCCTTTGCATGATTTACCTCAATATTTTGAAAAGATGCTGCCCAAGTTTGATCCAAACGAGAAGATGTTAGTAGATGACCACTTGCAGAGTTTCTATTTGGCAATAGAAGGATTAAGAGCTGGGGAATATGAGGATGTGGTTTGTAGACTTTTTCCACACACCCTTAAAGGAGCAGCAGTGTCATGGTATTTTGGTTTGCCTGCCAATTCTATCCCTGATTGGGATACCTTCGAAAGGATTTTTAAAAGTAAATATGCAACCCAAAAAACTCATGCAGCTCTTATGAAAGGACTATGCGCCCTAAAGAAAGAAAGAAAAGAGAAGGTGCATAGTTTTACCCAAAGATTCGCAGCCTATCTTAAGAATTTTTCTGAAGCTGACAAACCCTCGAATAAAGACTTGATTGAATATTATACCTCAGCTCTAGGACCCGAGTTGGCCATGTTTTCCAAAATGAAGGCCAAACCTACGCTAGCAGAGACTTATGAGGAAGCAGAGAGAGTAGAGGCTGAAAGGGAAAGTATCGAAGATTATCCTGAACAGTCAAGAGAAAAAAATGTTGGGAGGGAAGCTTTATTGTTTACCAAGCCTAAAGAGGAGAAATCACCAGATTTTGAAGGAATGGAAAAAATGATGCAGAAGCTTTCTAACAGAATCATAGACTTGGAAAAGGAAAAGGAAGCCCAAAGGTTCTATAAGTCTTATTACAAGAAAAGGGAAGATAACAATCAATCTCAACCCCCTCCTCACAGCCTTGTGTCTATGAACTTAACAGAGGTAGGAATGGACAATTTTTGCACTTTCCACCAACAACCCCATTCTGAAAAGAATTGTCCTCAATGGATAAATTCAATGACGTTAGTCATGAATCAGCTTTTGGATTCCAAATTAACTGAAGACAACGATGAAGAAGGGAAAGATAACAATAAATCAGCAGAAAAACAGGAGGATGAAGCTATGGTTTTATGGAACTGTGTATCGTTGTTTGATGCCGAGGAAGGAAATGATTTGAGACATGAGGGCATCCTGGTAACAAATGTAACCAGAAGAAGCCAGGGGTTGATCAAGGAAAACAGTATTATGCTCCCGAAGATCAAAAGACTCCAAAAGAATGTTAAGAAATTTCAAAATAGCTCCCCAGTTAATAAAATTCCGGAGTTTACCATCGCCAGTCAAAATCCTAGACAGACCAACATGCCTACTAAGCCCAATGAAGAAAAAATAAATAATGTTAGATCGAATCTCACAGAACATAAGATGGATTATGACATTGTGGAGGATATCAAGAAGGTGAGGGAAAACATCTCATTATTTGAAATGTGCAATGTGCCACCGCAAAAAGAAAAGCTATTGAAAGCACTTGAAGCATCAGAGGAGAGGCTGCCCACTAGCAATCAGCCCCAAGAAGAAGAAATTGGTGAAGCAAGTATGGGAGGAAAGCCTAAACACAAGAATCCACCTTTTCTCCTTACTTTTGAAATTTTCAACCATAACATGCATAATTGTCTAGTATACTCGGGGGCATCAGTCAATGTCATGTCGTTGTCAGTCTGCAAAAAGATAAATGGACAACCTAAACCATCTACCTGGAGGGTTTTTCAGTTGGATAGAACAAATGTGAAGGTAATTAGAGAAATGGAGGATGTTCTCATTCACTTATCTTCAAATGATAAGGTGTGTCAAGTCATCGATATTGTGGTGGCTGACATACCGAAAGCTTATGGACTTGTTTTGAGCAGAGATTGGTTGGCAAAGCTAAACGGATATTTTTCCTCGGATTGGTCGCATCTGTGGCTGCCATATAAAGGAATCCCAAATCAAATTAAAGTGTTGAGGGAGCCCCACATGAAACACAAGGTTACTCAGTTCAAAGAAAAAAATGAACCAGTGGATTCTATTTTGGGAAACTACTTTATTGAGCTAGAACCAGGAAACTATCAAGCAGAAGAAGCCAGCGATACATCAGACGCTCAGCCTGATCTCCTTCGGTTTTCACATGCTAATGAAATCGATTGTAAAATAGTAGACTTAGTTGTAGACATAGATGTTAATTCTTGCACAATAGCGGTTAGCGATTTTTGGACGCTTTTCTTTGATGGTTCTAAAACTTTAGAGGGGTTGGGAGCCGGCTGTGTCCTGATTGACCCTATGAAAAACAAACATTTTCTTTCATGTAGGTTAGAGTTTGAATGTACCAATAACACAGCTGAATATGAAGCATTGGTTCAGGGATTAAGGAAAGCAATTGAATTAAAGGCAAATAATCTAAAAGTGTTTGGAGATTCTGAAATAATTGTAAAACAAATTCGAAATCAAATACATTGCATTTCTCCTCATTTAAAAGCTTATAAAAATGAAGTATGGGATTTACTTAAATGTTTTAATGCATTTAACATTGTATCGATTCGAAGACTCAAGAATGCAGCAGTTGACTTGTTGGCCACATCAGTTGTGAGGCTTGTGCCCTCTAATAATCGGTGCTCTGTTGAATTTCTTTTCAAGCCCTTGGTTCCAGATATGATTACCAATATATGAGTGTTTGATGATGATCAGCAGATTATAGAATGCTTGACAAATGAAAAGGCCTTCAAAGGGGCGATTATTAATGATGAAGAACATCAGGCCGAGCTGAAATTCGATAATTTGATTCCTAAGGGAGTCAGGACTTTAGAACGGATGTTTGATTTAAATGAGAAATTCAGAAGACCAGCAAATGTGAAGACTCATAGCTCGTCTCTACAGTTTGAGTTGATTAATTTGGGGACTGAGATGAAGCCTAAATATGTGAATCTGGGAAAATGCTGCTCCCCAGCTGAAAGGGATAAGTTCATCATTCTTTTCAAGCAATACAAAGATGTTTTTGCCTAGACGTATGAAGATCTAAAGACATATGACACCAATATTATCCAGCATGTTATCCCCATCAAATCTGGAATCAAACCTTATCAACAGCCTTTAAGGAAAATGCATCCAAAATTAGAACCTTTAATCTAGAGTGAAGTTAAGAAACTATTGGATGCTAGAATTATTTTTAAGGTTAGACACTCGGAATGGGTTTCAAATCTGGTACCGATGAGGAAGAAATATGGAGAAATCAGGCTATGTGTGGATTTTAGAAACTTAAATCGTGCTTTAGATAAGGACAATTATCTTGTTCCACCCATGGAGCAGATATTCCAAATGGTTTCAGGTTCTGAACGATTCTCTTTATTAGATGGATTCTCAGGCTACAATCAAGTATTAGTAGTCGAAGAAGACAGACTAAAAACGACATTCAGGACCAGGGGGGAAACATTTGCTTACAAAAGGATGCCCTTTGGACTCATAAACGTTGGAGCTACCTTCCAGAGGGCCATGGACATAGCTTTCCATGGTCTAATTGGCCGCAGTGCTGTAGTATACCTTGATGACATCACGATATTCTCAAAGAAAAGAAAGGAACACGCGTTTCATCTAAAGCATATTTTTGAACGCTGCCGAAAATATGGTATCTCACTAAACCCCAAGAAGTGCATGTTCGCTGTTACAGAAGGTAATTCGCTGGGTCATGTGGTTTCTAAGAAGGGGATCTCCATAGACCCAGAAAGGATCAAAGCCATCGAACAGATTCCCTTACCCCATAATAAAAAGGGCATGCAATCATTTATGGGGACAATAAACTTTGTGCGAAGGTTTGTGCTAGATTTCCCTCAAATTGTTAAACCTTTGCAGCAAATGGTAAAGCAAAGTGTACAATTCAAGTGGACTAATGTAGAGAAGAACACATTTAGTAAGATTAAAATGGATGTTGCGCACGCACCCTCCCTCAAAAGTCCAGATTTTGATAAAGATTTTATTCTGTAGACTTTCGCATCTAATGATTCACTAGAAGCTGTACTTACCCAGAAGGAAGATGGGGGAGATGAGTTCCCCATATCATTTATGATCACTGGTCTGCAAGGGGCCGAATTGAATTACCTGGCTATAGATAAACAAACTTACGCAATGTTCAAAGCGGTGAAACAATTCAGACCATATATACTGAAGAACCGGACAAAGGTAATAGTTCCACACCCAGCTGTGAGGTCTCTTTTCGTAAAAAAGGAGCTAGGATAAAGGAGAGGCAACTGGGTAATAGCTCTACAGGAGTATGACCTCAAATTCAAGCTAGCCTCCATAGTCAAAGGGCAAGGATTGTGCAAATTGATGACTGAAAGCAAAGACAATGAAGAACATGACTAGGAAGGCGAAGCTGAGTTACATTTGATGGATGTGTGTCATATTTTCACAGCTCCGGACTCTTGGTATCGAGACCTTGTGCATTACCTTCAGGCGGGATTGTTACCGAAACATTGGAATTCTAAGCAAAGAATAGCACTGCATCTTAAATCAGCCTCATATCAAATTGTTGAAGGAATATTATTCAGAAAGAATTATGATGGAGTTCTTCGTAGATGCTTAGAGAAAGAAGACACGAAGAAGGTAATGATAGATTTACATGATGGTCCTGCTGGAGGACATTTCTCCAGAGATACTACAGCTCATAAAATTCTCAGATCCAGGTACTATTGGCCCACACTGTTCAAATATGCACACGCCCATGTCAGAAAATGCAACATTTGTCAAAGGTGTGGTGGAAGACAAGTTAAAGCAGCAGGACCATTAAAGCCTGTAATAATAACAGAACCTTTTGAGCAGTGGGGGATGGATATTATTGGGGAGATAAAGTCAAATTATTCCCTACAACACAAGTATATTCTGAAAACAACCAACTACTTCACTCGTTGGGTCGAAGCCATTCTGTTGCGTAAAGTAAATGAAGATTCGGTCATGGACTTCCTGCAAGACCATATTATGACCAGGTTTGGAGTTCCAATTTCTTTAGTTTTCGATAATGCTAATTACTTTTCCTCGATTAGATTAACTGCATTTTCTCATGAGAAAGGAATTAAGTTGCATTACTCTGCTAATTACTATCCACGGGGAAATGGTCTAGCTGAATCTACAAACAAGAATCTGATTAGGATTTTAAAAAAGACGGTGATAGAAAATCAGAGGAGTTGGCACTCAGCATTACCAAATGCCCTTTGGGCTGATAGGGTCACCCCCAAGACTTCATTAGGTGTGTCCCCATATACCCTTTTTTATGGAAAAGAGGCCATTCTGCCTCCCAATATCATGCTAACCTCTTCCATAATAGCTCAGGAATCCAGAGGATCAGATAATGAAGTCTTGCAAATGAGGATATATAATCTTTTGAAGGCATAAGAGTCTAGATCCAAGGCCAGAGAATGTTTCAAACAACAACAGGAGGTAGTTAAGAGATGGTTTGATAAACACAAGGATGGAACAAAAGAATTCGAGGTGGGAGATTTGGTTCTCAAGTGGGACCACCCCCATGATGAGAAAGGAAAACACACAAAATTTCAACAGTTGTGGGTAGGTCATTTCCATATTGCAGCAAAGCTTGGCCCCTCAACCTATAAATTGCAAGATTTACGGGGGTGGGAAGAGAACTTACCAGTAAATGGTTTAGTTCTCAAACCTTATTTTTCCTGAGTTTTGTTTTTGTTCTTTTATCTTGCACATAAATAAATTGACTTGGCTGTTTATTTTGATTTATTTTATTTTCTGTTTTGTTTTAGTTTAGATTTTGACTGATTTCAATAAAAGGAGGCAGACTCTTGGTCGCATGGAGAATATCAGAATTCTGGAATGATTAAAGTTCTTGAGTGTAAGACTGTGTATTATTGTTTTATCTGAAAGAATTTCTTCTATTTTAGCAGTTTTCCCGAATGGCTATGAACACATTGAAGTCATGCTTAATCCTTGTAAAATAAACCAGGATTGAAAGGTATGGAATACTATTTTGGGGATCCGTCCATCTCACATTTTAAAATGTCCCAGGGAGTGACAGTAAAGGGCCCATGGAAAGGAAGCAGGGTAAACATTATATTATATATAAATGATCCCATGCCAAGAATTGAATGCCAAAAGGCAGATAAAGAGTCAAAAGCTCCTATGAAAGCAATATGTATCAAAACAAAATACTGAACCATATAAGTATTAAATTGCCAAAAGTTCCTCTCCGTCCATGAGCTGAAAGTTGAATACATCTCTCACACAAAAGGACACTATGCATAGAGGAGCCTGAATGAAAATTCAGAAAGAAAGGCATGCAGGAGGACTCATATGCAAAGGACAAAAGTCCAAAAAAGTGCAAAAGTGCAAAATGGCATGGGAATGAGGAACAAATGAATATTTATGTTTACCATATGTTACAATCCTGTGGTGTCCAAGCTGGTAGCTACCTGAAGACAGAGGTAACAAATGAAACTCATCTTCTTGGCCTCAAAAGAGTTATCTTGACCTGGAAATCTTGGTTTCCATTCTCCTCAATTGGACTATCATCAATGATTAAAAGTACATATATTTTCCATTTGAGAAATCCAGACATCTGGAAGAATTCAACATGTTTGTTTGTTGTTAAACAATCTGTTACTTAAGAAGTAAATTTTCCAGAGATCCAGGTTCACTAGGTAGTCACCAATTGTTGCAGCTACAACTGTTTTCCCAAATTTTTGAAATTTTGGACCCTCCTGTTAATTTTCATCTTGCCTAGGATCGTTTGGATCCATGAGCTTTGTCTTTGTTTTCCCTTTACTACAAGTTTGGACTATTTTGAGGTTAACCCTTTTCATGTTTTTCGGAAAATTGCTTATGTCTGAAACTGTTTTGGGTTGTGGAATTTAAAGTTTGGTTTTTGCCCTTCGATCTGTGATTTCCTTCTTTCTTTGTTCTCATTTTCGCCACTGTTTCGAAGGTGAAACAAACTTTCATCGCCACCCAGCCAAAAGTAACTCTTTCAGTTTGATTGCTCGGGGGCCATTTAAACAACGCATCAGAGCCATATTTCCTAATGGAGCCTCCATTGCGGAATCTAAACGATGAGTGGTCTACCGATAGTTGGACTTCTCCGATGTCGTGCCATTTTGACTTGTTTTGCATTATCGGAGGTTGGTCAAAGTTGAGACGGGGTTGTTTGATATTTGTGAAGCCGCTATGTTGGAAGTGAGACAAGAATTTTGGGCCGCTGCACGACCTTAGGTTTTCTGAACAATTAACATTTCATGATGTTTCTGTGCCTTATCGAAAAGTTTATGGTTTTGATCGAAGGTTGTAGTCTATTTGCTTTCCACCATTGCGGCTCTCGAGCGAACTAAGTGTCTGCCATATAACTGATCCGCTCGCCAATGATTTTTCTGGGTTTCGCTGTTTAATCTTTTGACCATGGGGCCCGTAGTATTTTCATCTACCGCTATTGCAGCTATGTAATGTGCTAACCTCTCGACGTAGATGTCGTTCCGTTCATCGATAGGGAACTTTACTGCCCAATGCTTTGGCATTTAGTTCTTTCGACTCCGATAGGCTTAACGGTCCTGCGGACTCGTTGTCCATCTGAAACCCGCCGGTGTGGCTGTAAATAAGAATCTCCGGCCAATGTTTTATTGGTTCAAGCTGCCGATAAGGTTTTTCCCGCCGTCTTGTGATTTTCTAACCCATGTGTGGGCGGCAGTGGTTTGTGATTCCTGTTGAGGCTGTAGCAACAAGAGCACAGTACAGTGCCTCATCTTAATTATCAATTTTATTGTTAGTATGGTTTAAGTATTAAAAAGATGCGGTCCGAATTAATGATGAATTTTTGTTTTGACTATAGATGGACTTAGAAGATTCTTCATATTGCTGCTGCAAGAAGGCATAGCTGAAGGATAAAGCTGAGGAAAGTTGGCTGAAAAGTGATAGGCAGATACATTATGAGATCAATGGGATCTAAAAAGGGACAAATGAAAGACAAAGTGGAATCAATAGCAACAGAGGCCCAATTTTGGAAGAGGTTCAGTAGTTACTGAGTTGGTCCCGCTATGTGAAGTACTCATAAAACTAAAATCCGAAATGTAACGTATTGCCTAAATCATGAGCATTCACAAACCGACAAAACTGTGAGATTAAAACGGCCAGGGAAGCCAGAAGGTCAAGGGGCGGGGGCAACCCAAAGGTTTTGTGGTTCTTTGTATAAATATAGGAAAGTTAGAGGGAATTGGGGGATTTTTCCTTGGAAAAACTTGTGAACTACTTCGTTTTACAATAAGAAATTGAAAATTTTGCTAATTGGAGAAGGTGCTGTGTGGAATGTTCAAATGTGATAAAATGAACAATGTTGAAGGGGAACTATTTCATTTTAGACTGTGTTTCATTAACTGTGAGAGTGTTCTAACTTTCTGAACCTATGTTCTTGTCTGAATGTTCTTTGGTATATTCTGTGATAATTTCCACTATAAGTAATGGAGGTTTTAACTGTTGATGAGCTATCTTGTCGTGTATATATTTATTCATGTTTATGTGTTTGGTCCTAAGAACAGCTATTTGTGATTTACCTTAACATGTGAACAGTATTACATTACTCATGAATTAATATCTTGCTCTCTAGAGACAACTTAGTTAGTATGAATTTTCTAGTTGTGTGTGATTTAGATGCGAGAGAGTCTAAGACGAGAGGTAAGAACCTGTGCATCACATTGTGACCGCTCCTTGCATCCTTTATCAACCTACATTTTAGATAGGCACTTCCATATCATACTTAAAGTCAAAAATACAAAAATATACACGGTGGACCGGGCCGCAACCGGTAAAACCTTTATTTTTGTTACCTGACCCATGGTAGCCGGACCGCAAACCGGACGGATTCCCTACACCAAATAGTCACAAGCTAGTTGGGAACGTTGACTGGGGAGAATCCCTTGCTGTTGTTGCCTACGAATTTCTTTGCCTCAACAGACACATTTAGGGAGCTAGATAATACTTGGAGAATCTTCAAAATAAAATATGCGTCTTGGGCTCTGATCTAAATTCAAGCAACTTTCTAAGAACCTACTAAGAAGCTAAATAATTATACAATACAAAATACATTTAACATGAAGAATTAAAAGACAAAAAAATCAAAGAAATAATATAAAAACCTTTTAATAAATCTGATAAAATTGCAGGGCCTGCTAGCTAGAATTGGCTTATTTTAAGCCACAAATTTCAAGGGAAGACAACAATCATAGCCTCTACAGCTTTGGATTATTGTGTTTAACTACCTACACCAACACAAGAGTATTAGATTGCAAAATTAAACAACCATAATGAATGATTATATGTGTAACAAGACTGACCACAGTAGTTTCCTAGGAGAGTAGTTGCATTGTTGGCATTAGGCCCAATGACAACCAATGACTTGGTTTGTGTTTTTGATAGTGGAAAATGTCCACTGTTATTGAGAAGCACAATGCCCTGTTGCAATGTCAATATTTGATGTTCAACAAAGCACACATCCTACAATGTAAGTTTGCTTAGATCACCATCAAAAATCCCAAGACGCATGCACATAGAGAACGGTAGCCAAAACACTGATCTAAGACGATCGCCTTCAATTATTTGTCGCACAGTTAAAATTTTGGGCTTGGGTGAGGCAGAGGACTGACAATTGATGGGATTTTTGTTTGAATTGGGAAAGAGTACGGACGTGGAGAAGGGGAGACGGTGATGGACAACAGGGGTTAACGGCAACAATAGACTGCGCATGATGGAGAACCGAGTTTTGGAGAACCATGGGGTGTCAGCAACGGAGAAGAAGGTCTATCCAGTGACTAGAGTGCGGCGTGACAATTGCCGCCGAGAAAAATCGTCGCGTCGGTAGCTTACTCCACTTATTATTACCATCTCTGTTGTTTCTCGCACGCAATCTTCATTTTCTTCTGTTCCGCTGGCTTCATTGTTTGGTTGCTTGTTTTTCACCTACAGACTTAGAAGGATGAGGAATACCAGTTGCTTGCTTGCTCTTTACCTGCAGACTAAGAAGAGGGATGTATTGCTGAAGGGATGACCAATTCTTTCCATGGATGTATTGTTGAAGGGATGTATTTAGAGTTTTATTTCCATGGATGTATTGTTGAAGGGATGACCAATTATATGTAGGTATTCTTTATGAATTGCATGGGTATTGGATCTTAATTTATAAAGATCTTCTTATGGGTTTTTTGAAACACACAAATCTGATGTGGGTCTCATTTTTTTGTTTGTTTATTGTGGTTGCAGGATCGATATGGATACCTTTTTATTCACATCTGATTCTGTGAACGAGGGACACCCATACAATCTGTGTGACCAGATCTCTAATGCAGTGTTGGATGCATGCCTCAGCCAGGATCCTGACAGCAAGGTTTCCTGCTAGACTTGCACTAAAATGAACATGGTTAAGGATTTTGGTGAAATCGCCACCAAGGCCAATGTTGATTATGAGCATATCGTTCACAAGACCTGCAGGGAGATTGGCTTCATTTTTGACGATGTGGGTCTCGATGTTGATCACTACAAAGTGCTCGTTAACATTGAACAACAGAGCCTTGACACTGCCCAGGGTGTTCATGGCCACTTTACCAAGAAGCCTGAGGATATTGGAGCTGGTGACCAGGGCCACATGTTTGGCTATGCAACTAATGAAACCCCTGAGCTGATGCATCTCACCCATGTGCTCAAATGATGAAACCCCTGATTTGATGCCTCTCACCCATGTGCATGCTCGCTACCAAGCTGGGATCAAAGCTCACAGAGGTTAGAAAGAATGGAACCTACTCCTGGTTGAGGCCTGATGGAAAAACCCAAGTGACTGTTGAGTACAGAAATGACGGTGGTGCCATGGTTCCTCTGCGCGTTCACACAGTTCTCATCTCCACTTAACATGATGAGACAGTGACCAAATACCAATTGCTTGCTCTTTACTTGTAGACTAAGAATACAGAAGGAAGGCCACTAAGTGAAGAAGTCAGTCACTTCGTTTACTGGAATGATGGAAGAACTGCAGGCGTCTTTGACAGGTGTCTAGTTTGGCCTTGCATCGTCCAGAGAAATTGTATGTGGATGCACGAAATAGAGAAGAATAATGGGAAATAGGGTTCCTGTTTACTGCAACTCTAAGGCAAATAATATATTTTAACCGAGTTAAAACTCATTTTCATGCCAATTTAGTTGGAAACCACCTTTGAACTCTGAATGTAAAGAATGTGTATGTATGCTATTCAAGTTAAACAAAATACAACACTTGTTTTTACTTTTTTTTTGGTTGGGAGTACACTTTTAACCAGTTATCAACCTTAATGACTCTCCCATACTTGGTAATTAGCTTATAATTTTCTTGTTATGAGCATTGAAGAATGTTGACAAAACCTGAGGTGGGTTTTAGCTGGGGTGGGTTGAAGAGCGTTTAATAAACTTCTTTGAGCAATTACGAACTAAATTGTTTTCTTGGGAAAGTTACCACCCAAAGGCTAAATAATGGACATTGTATGGGCTAAATAATTGACATGGTACGGGAAAGGGCTCTTAATTTGTTAAAAGACAGAAACCAGGCATGATCTAGGGTCGTTTCCCCAAAGTAGCATCATGCAGAGAATTGCTAATTCCACAATAAAAGACATGGTACATGAAAGGGCTCTTAATTTGTTAAAAGACAAAAACCAGGCATGATCCAGGGTCATTTCCCCAAAGTAGCATCATGCAGAGAATTGCTAATTCCACAGTAACTCTAAAAATCACAGTTATTGTAACTTCTCCTGAAGTTTCCTAGAAATTAAAATTTCTTAACGTCATCTTCATCTTCTAGGTTGTTGAAAAAGTACCAGCCTTGATTGTTGCATCACTAATGTGAAGGATGGCAATGCCATTGTCACATATAGTTTACTACAATTTTTTTTTCAATAGCTGGTATTATGTTCTAATTTTACAATAAGATGCTTATGGCTATTAATTGAAAAAGGTTAAAAGACAAGGAAGCTTTACTTAATTGGAAGCCATGCTTTAAAATATAAAGTCCTAGATAGTTTTGTGACAGATAGTTTAGACTACAATACACTTTTTTTCTTCTTCATAAAAGCAGTGAATTCCAATACACTTTTTTTTTCATAAAAGTAGTGAATTCCACAATAGGATTTTTTTTCTTCATAAAAGCAGTGAATTCCAATACACTTTTAACCAGTTATGAGGCTTCACGACTCTCTCATCCTTGGTAATGAGCTTATAATTTTCTTGTTATGAGCAGTGAAGAATCTCGACAAAAACTAAGGTGGGGTTTGGCTAGGGTAGGGTCATGGGTGGGATGAAGAGGGTTTAATAAATTTGTTTAAACAATTACAAACTTGTTGCAGCTGCAACTATTTCCCAAATTTCTAAAAAAATGGGACCCTCCTTTTAAATTTTGTCTTGCTTAATTTGTTGGGGTTGCTTACCTTTACTATGAGTTTGATTTTTTGAGGTTGATTGTTGATTGAATATCTTTTATGCTGATGCTGCCTTTTGACATAATTTGTGACTTACGATGATTTCTTATATTCGCTATCAGAAGTGGTTTGAGTTATGAATCGGGGTCATAGTCACCTACACAGCTGCCGTTGTGAAGGCTCAATAGAATAATGACCCGATACAAAACTGTGTTTTCAGCCGATGCGCTTTGTTTTTCGGCGTTTTATTTCGTTGTCGTCAGAGCACTTGTACTTCGTATTGCCGACGTTTTGGATGGAAAATTGCGAAGCACCGCGATGAAAGTTTTGACCTTTCCCGATCCCGTAGTCTGCTTTTGTGTTTTTGTTCTTGTAGCTGTCAGCGCCATTTTGAACATTTGAATTGAGGATAAGTGTTTGATCACCGCCAGTCTCAAAATCCTTAGTCAATTTGAGTTCCGTCGTTGCGGCTCTGGAGCGGACTAAACTTCTATTGGGGCATGCACCTCAATGGTCCTTAATTTTGGTAACTCCGCGGTTTTTGTGGAAGCTTGTAAGCGGAGTTGTGACTCAAAATAGTCTTAGGGGTGTCGGGGTTGAGTCAAATCCCTCTTTTTGTAATTAGCCCATGGTTTAAGCCCATGGTTTTGTAATAAGTGCACTATATAAATAAGCACTCTTGTAAATGAGTCAGGTTAGGATTTTGATGTAAGATGAATTGATGCAAAGCTAAGGCCTAGTTTTTGTAAGAAAGGTTAAGTCCCAGCTGTGTGCATGGAAGACCTCTGCAGCTGTGTGTGTGGAGGATTTTTGGGGATAAAGAAGGACTACAGCTGTGTGCGCAGCTTGAGGACTTGAAGGGATCTGCAGCTGTGTGTGCAGCTTGAGGACTTGAAGGGATCTGCAGCTGTGTGCGCAGCTTGAGGACTTGAAGGGATCTGTAGCTGAGTGCATAGATCAGAACTATGGTTTTTGTAAAGAGTTGAATAAAACACAGTTCTGTGGACATAGCCCCTACACTGGGGGTGAACCATGTTATATCTTGTGTTGTGGTTCTTTTGTGTTGTGTCTGTTATGTTCTTTCATGCATTGATAAAGTAGATAACTGATAAGTAAGATCACTGCTAATTACTAACCTCACTATGAATTTCCAGTTAAGGGTTAAGCAAGTCATGGTTGTTTATCTATCTGTGAAGCTATATAAGTGAATTTCGAAGCCCTATGTTGTATGATTATTATTTTTTAAAGACTAAAGGTACAGTAATATCCCTCTTCTGCTTGTAGAAACCTGATTCTGCGGCACCCCATAGTTGTTTCAGGTGAGACTGCAACCTATTCGCAGGTTGTTGCCAAAAGGGCCAACACTGTGGGTCTTTTGTTGGTGCGAAGACAAAAGTATAGAACCTGGGCCTGCCCTAAGCCCAACAAATTGGTTCCATTGCCGGTTGAACTCAATATCTGATCAAGAGGGAGTTACGTTGTACCTGGAGGGCTATGTTTTGGAGACCCTCAGTGAAAGAAATCGGTGATTGGATAGAAGAGACTTATCAGAAATTTGTTGAGCAAGAGAACAAAGATCCGCGTCGTAGTTCAAATGAATTTTTACAAAGGTATGTTTTTTCTGATGCTTATGAAATTTTCTTTGGTAGTATCCACATAGAGTTGCACCAGTGGTTATCCAGGTTAGCTGAGAGAAAGACGAACTTCCAAGAAGGTCAGTTTCCTGATTGGACTCCCGCAAGAATTAATATATTGAAAAGGGTGAACAATGAGATATCCCGAGCTGTTGATTTTTGGATGACGCAAACCCTTGAAGCATTTGTGACGAAGTTTGCCATCGACACAAGTACATCCTTCAGCGAAGCCGAACGACAGTTTTTCAAAGGACCAAGGGGTAAGTACTTGAATTCCTTTAGTTTGAGAATTAAAATACTATTGGCTGAAAAAGGTATATTGCTCATTGAATCAGATTGTTAGATTTAGTAGTACTAACCTATGTTTGCAAGTGAAAGTGACTTCGATGAGCAAAGTGGTTTGCTGTGAAGTGGCAAAAGGTACAAGAGAAATTTTGGATCTTATACCCTTGGTGAGACTACCGAGTATACCCCTCTAAGTCCAGCCGACTCAGAGCCCGAAGAAACCCCTTCTGTTGGAAACCCTCCGGTAACCCCATAGCAAAGATCTGTTATCCCTGAGAACCCGTCGCAGTCTGAAAGTAACCCTAGCCCAAGTATTCCTGTCGTAGGTCAGTCTTCCCCAGTAAGTTCCCCCTCGCCTACTACCAGTCCCCCTCCCTCCCCCCATAGATCCACGATGGCCCACATGAATGATGACATCAAACTACCAGTATTTATAGGAACTGGATTAGAGGATCCAGAACAGTTTTGGTTTTTATGTGAAGCAGTGTGGACTGCTAACAACATTGTGGATCAAGATATAAGAAGAGCACAGTTGGTTACTTCTTTTCGAGACCGGTCTTTTACCTGGTTCATGAAGTACTCCAGTGCCTAGAATCATGTCTTGGCCAATATTAAAACAACCATGATCAAAGAGTTCAAGAAGCCAAGTTAGAGTCACAGTGTATCACTGAGCTAAAAGAGATCCAGTAGAGGCAAGGAGAATCAGTTTGGGACTTTGATCAGAGGTTCAAAGTTCTGCTAGATCAAGTTAGTTTCACCATTGGACCAGCGCAACATAAAGAATGGTTCATTACCGCTTTGTTACTGCATATCAGGGCCCCACTCATGCAACAGAAGGTTGCTGACCAGCAAGAGGCTTTGGAGATTTCCATGAAACTAGAAACAACTCCTGTTGAAGATAATTCCGGTATAGCCCAAATACAAGCGTAGTTGGCAGAAATGGCTCTATAGCTTCACGACATGAAGAAGGGGAATTCTATTCACGAAGAGGTTTGGTGTACATGATGTCAGTCAGAGGGTCACGACAAGGAACAATGTCCTGCGGTAAGAAATTACCTGAATTCTGGTGCGCCAAACCCATTCAACCCTAGTGTTCTATATTGTGAGATCTATACGACAACTGGTCAGCATCGACCTGAGGATTGCTATCTGCTGCAGCGATATGTCCAGGTACCTAAGAATCCTTATTGCAAGTTCTGTAAGTCAGTGGGACATAGCGAAGAGGAGTGTTACAGTTTTGACCTCATGAGAGAGCGTACCTATGATGCCTATAGGGTACAAAATGACACCCAAGGCAATGATGGATATGGTTACCATGGAGGTCGAGGTACTTTTGGAGGTTGTGGTCGTGGTGGTATGGCCGGGCGAGGTCGAGGCCAAGTTGTTTGATATAACTGTAATCAGGTAGGCCATGTAGCTCGCGATTGTCAAAATCCAACTACGACATGTTGATATTGTAGAGCGGTAGATCATGTCATTGAGAAATGCCCACAGTTGATAGCTAAAATACAAGAAAGAAATAGCACTCCCACTTAGAATATTCAGATGATTTCTATGGAGCAAAGACCTGTCCCAGCCATTAATGTTGTTACCATGAGTGGAGCGACGACGCAAATACATCATAAGGAGAAACAACCTGACGAGGCTTGGGTTTGTAAGGCTCCAGAGAAAAATCCAACCTTCGATGTGGAAAGAGAAAAAGAGACCTTTATGGAAGCCAGAAAAGACTTTGCTGGTCCGAGCACATCAGTAGCGCCTGCGCAGTAGCAGGCCCAGTCTCAAGAAGCTTCGACGGATAAAGTAAGTACACTGTCTTCATTTTTACAGAGTTGTATGAAGCTCTTAAGAAATCAGAATGCTTTAAATGAGTTACAAAAAGTTATTGCTTCTTGCAAACCTCAACAAAGCTCGGGTAACGAAAAAACTGTTAATAGAGTCAGAAGAACTGGAAGAGAAATGAGATTGCATGCTTAGATAGGAGAGTATGACATGACTGATGTCATTCTGGATCTAGGATCAGAAGTAAATGTCCTAACTAAGTAGACCTGGGAACAAATGGGAAAACCTACCCTTGATTGGTCCTCTATACAGTTAAGATTAGCCAATCAGCAGAAGATTGTGCCGCTAGGAAGATTCCCTAGTGTCCCAGTAGATATTGATGGGGTCAATACTTTAGCCGACTTTGAAGTCATTGAGATAATTGATGACAGCAACCCCTACCCAGCCTTGTTAGGAATTGAGTGGGAAATAGACAATGCTGTAATCATTAACCTTAAGAAGAGACAGATGACTTTTGAAGGGAAATGTTTGAGAGTCATAGTACCACTGGACCCTTCTCAAGGAGAACGGTACACCGAACCACTCAGAGATGATGATCAGTATGTTTTGGATCATATCTACAACATCATAGCTAAGGAAGAAGACTATGTTGACCCTATTGCCGAAGGTATCATGGAGTGGTAGTGTGACAGCTCCTGCATGACTAATTCAGATGACGCTCTAGAGAATAGGTAGAATAGACTCTATGAACTACATGGACATCGATGTGCCAAAATTACCAAGTCTCTCAGATGGCTTGGTTCACAGATAAGAGACTTGCCTACCTTTGATGGCTTGACAGACCCAACAGATTTTATTGTACAGTTCTCAGAACAAGTACCAGACCCCCAGAAAATGGAGATTCTAGATTCAGCATTCAGAGCCACAACAGCCAGATGGTGGAATGGTCATAAAAAGTACATTCATAGTTGGGAAGCATTCCAAAAGTCCCTTTTCCTAAGATTCATGGATCAACCTCAGGAGGTGCGAAGCAGGTTTAATGGTAAGACTAGCCCTCAGGAACATTTGGAGCAATGCTACGAAGCCTGGAAGCGTGTACCTCGTGAAGAGTGGGTACATAGGTTTGTGCATACTCTGGAACCTATAGCAAAGAAACTGTAAGTTGGGATAGTCTTGTTGATAGTTTTTTGCTAACATTTTCCATTATTGAGGTTTGTCCTGCTTTGGACGTAGCTATTAGGTTGATCCATACTAAAGTGTTTGATGAAAAAGAAATAGCAGAGTACCAACCTGATTGGAAGGCACAAGAAGCTAATGCAGTAGAATGTTATAACCTTGCAATTGATGAGGATGACGACCCACGCAACATCAACATTCCTATGTCGGAAGGACACTGCGAAGTACACGGACCAACAGTTGAAGCACCTGAAGTGACTCAGCCATTGAAGACAAGGACAGTAAACATTGGGTCAAAAGAACAGCCCAAGTACGCTACCATTAGAGATTATTAGGATGAAGAAATGGTGAGCAAAGTAACCCAACTTCTCCATGAGTATCAAAATTTATTTTCGACAAAGTTCTCGGAAAAGACAGGAATCATTGAGGCTGTGGAAGACATTCTATTGTGGGTCGAAGTTCGAAGCTTTGTCGAAGTTAGGGTCAGCAAGTATCGAATGTCCTTATTGTGGTGTAGCCAGAACTACTGGGTGTGCTGAAGGAGGAAAGATGTGTTGAATCTTAAAATTTGACCATTGAACAAAATCAAAATTGGTAGCGCCAGTACGTTAACTTCATTAACTGCTTATAATGACAAGATTTTTGGGAAATCTAGCGCTGTTTGGAGAAAATATACCAGATTTGGTGTCCTTAATGCACAGTTATTGCAGAACTTGGTCATTGGATTCTATAAGGAGACACCCAGGCCTCTGACCCCAGCATTATGTATTTTTTTGCGTTCTACAGTAAAGTCCATGTCTATTGAGCGCGAAGTCCAGGAATTGTTGCAAGAATTCAAGCAAAGGGGTCTGCAGAACCTTATGGGCACCCTGCCTGCATCTCCACCTCCCGAAGGAATTCCCACAGCACCGACTCAACCGATACAGACACGATCTGCCAGGAAAAAGTTCAAACCAGAAGTACACTCTAAGCAGAACGAAGACAGGCACAAGCAAACAGGGAAAACACTAGTGGATCCCGAGATGAATCCGTCTGGTTCAGCTAAGATCCCACCTAAACGGGATGAGAACATAGCCCCTCCACGCCCACCATATCTCCATCCTGTTCGACCAGGAGTTCAGCTGCCTCGGCGGACAAAGAAGTTCACATTACGCACCCCTTCGCTGCCATCGGGTGTGCAGCTGGTCGAAACCATGACAGGGAAAATAGACCGGCTTAAGTATGCCGACCACGATACGAATGATCGTGGGAAGTTTCCACAGTTTTCACCAGGAACATACTTGCACTTCGTCAAATACCCCGAGACTGGAGCGACATTACTAGAAGTGAAACAGTGGGCTGCTGGCTTGGATAAAGCCGGTCTGTTGAAGATGCTAGATGTTCCCCACTTTGGTCGCAGTACGCAAGTAACTATGGTGCTCAAGCAACTACTGGAATTGGTGCACGATGGGCACCTATGGATAGGAAACCAGAAAATTGCTATCAATGGAGAACTCATACACCAGATTACGGGCCTGCCGAAGGAGGGGCCTAACCATAGCATTGAGTTTATGGGAAAACATGATGATGCGAAGCTAGCGCAGAGCATGAAGGAACACTTCGGGCTGATGAAAGGGAAACGAGGGTATCAAACCTCAGCCATTCAGCATCAAAACATTCGATTTGGACCAGAGCTCTTAGCCTGCAAATTAATGAGGAAGTGCCGACCAAACGAAGTACCTGCCCCTATTGTCCGTATTGCTGCGAACTGTGCGGAAGGCTATAGCTACAACTAGGCAGCGTACATTGCTAAGGAATTCCTTGAAGATGCCCGTGATGCGCAGGAGAAAGGTAGACCCTTTCACTACTCATGGATGATGATTCTTATTGCACTGATAGGTTGGAAAGAACCCATCGAGGCGCAGTTTATTGACGTGCCTCCAAGCATGTCGGGTGCAGCAAGGTACGCATCTCTCTGGGTGTCGCAGGACAAAGCATCCCAGCAGATGATGAACACTGTGTTCACCTTTTATGCCATGAACATATCCTGAGATCCTACAAACACCGCGGCTCACTAATGAGCTATTCTCTTAGTATGATGGAGCAGCCACCTTTCAGGGCCGACATATAGCATCTCTTCATCCAGGCATGCACCGATAAAAAGCATCAATGGTTTAAATTACCATACGTAGTGACCAAAGATGACATCCTCGCGGTAGTTTGGTAGTGGCCAGCGGAATGGTTGAAGGATGCAGGGACAAAATCCAACATTCCAGGCCCTAGTTAGACGCAGCAACAAGACCCCCCAGAGGACAACGAAGAACAAACTGAGTCACAGTAGAGTGAAAGCGACCAGGGTGGAGATGGTGGAAATGAAGAATAAGAAGAAGACTCGATCAAAACTGTCTCAGACTCGAATCGACCAGATAAGCGCAAGTCGCCAGAGGCAGAGGAAGTGACCAAACCACAGTCCCGAAAGAAAACGAAGGCATCAAAGGACAAGAATATCGATGAAGAGCCCAACCTGACAAGTGAGGAGCTTGATCAGGCTATGTCGAAGTCCACAAAAGTTCTCACCAAGAAATGGTCAGAGTTTGCAGCCACGCATCTTGTTGTCGTCACCGGTGTAGCACAATGGATTTCAGAGCTCAAGGAGTTAGCAGAGAAATCAACGACTGGTGCTACAGCAAGTAGCACCCCAATAAGCACACAGCCAGACATAAGACAATGGTCAGCCAGAGATAACAAAGGCCAAGTGTCAAGTGCATCCCTCACTATAACTGACGCAGCATCCCACTCGCAGATGAGCATGACAGTTGGAATAGATTACACTAAGATGTCCATGACGGAGCTGCATCTCTGTCAACTTGTGATCATGAAGGAAATCCAAGCACGAGACTACTACTCACAAATGTAGTTGGAAAATACCATGAAGCAGAATGTGAGCCTCGCAGCGCAGTTTGACGAAGCGGAGCAGAGGAAGAGGGATGCAAAACGTAAGCAGGCTACACTGGTGCGAGTTTTGGATGAGGCGTGTAGAAGTCTCCCTGACTTTGACATACAACTGGAGGAAGAGCCAGAGCAGAGGATAGCTAAGCTCAAAGACTACGCACAACAGTCCCGCAGTGAAATAGAGAAGCTCAAAGCAGAACATGAGGCTCAGATTGTGGAGCTTCAACTCCGCATCACGCCGGAGAGCCCACCAGAGGTCAGGGAGCAGCGTCGTAGAGATATTCAGGCTTCAGTAAAAAAGATATCCGATCTTGTGGGCAGCACAGCCAAACTACTAGAAGAAAGCGTCGACGCCTGGACAAAACTGCAGGAACATCCAGAAGTAGAACAGCTACAAGAAACCATCAAGCAATGATAGACAGAGTTGGATGCAGTGAAAGTGGAAATTAAGACCTTGCCTCCTATGCAGAAAATGCTCAAGGTAAAGCAAAGCAAGGAACTCCAGCAACAAATTGAGTCATACAGAATGAAAGTGACACTGTTGGAAAATTCTATGCAGCCTCTTGTCAACGAGGCCCTAGAGTTAAGTACTGCTGCGGACAGCCAGCTTAAAGTTCTAAAGGAGTACGATGCATTTGCACAGGAAAAGGCTAGCGAATCATCAGCAACAGCGTTACAGGAGTTGGTGGAAAAGGAGCAAGCAGCTGAAAATATCATGCATGACCTCAACAAGCAGTTCACTGTCTTCACCAGCAAAGTTCTCCCTCCAGAGAAGCAACAGAGTGTCCCGGGACGGGACACTGGTGAGTCTTAGGGGCCTGTTGGGGCGCGCACCTCAATGGTCCTTAATTTTGGTAACTCCACGGTTTTTTTGGAAGCTTGTAAGCGGAGTTGCAACCCAAAATAGTCTTAGGGGTGTCGAGGTTGAGTCAAATCCCTCTTTTTGTAATTAGCCCATGGTTTAAGCCCATGGTTTTGTAATAAGTGCACTGTATAAATAAGCACTCTTGTAAATGAGTCGGGTTAGGATTTTGATGTAAGATTAATTGATGTGAAGCTAAGGCCTAGTTTTTGTAAGAAAGGTTAAGTCCCAGCTGTGTGCGTGGACGACCTCTGCAGCTGTGTGCACGGAGGGTTTTTGGGGATAAAGAAGGACTGCAGCTGTGTGCGCAGCTTGAGGACTTGAAGGGATCTGTAGCTGAGTGCGCAGATCAGAACTGTGGTTTTTTTAAAGAGTTGAATAAAACAGAGTTCTGTGGACGTAGCCCCTACACTGGGGGTGAACCACGTTATATCTTGTGTTGTGGTTCTTTTGTGTTGTGTCTCTTGTGTTCTTTCATGCATTGATAAAGTAGATAACTGATAAGTAAGATCACTGCTAATTACTAACCTCGTTGTGAATTCCCAGTTAAGGGTTAAGCAAGTCACGGTTTTTTATCTATCTGCGAAGCTATATAAGTGAATGTTAAAGCTCTGTGTTGTATTATTATTATTTGTTAAATACTAAAGGTACAGTAATATCCCTCTTCTGCTTGCAGAAAGCTGATTCTGCGGCACCCCATACTTGTTTCGGGTGAGACTGCAACCTGTTCGCAGGTTATTTCTGAAAGGGCCAATACTGTGGGTCTTTTGTTGGTGTGAAGACAAAAGTATAGAACCCAGGTCTGCCCTAAGCCCAACAACTTCCACATTATAGTTTTTCTTTCGCTGATGTGTATGATTTATTTTGCTAATGGTTCGCTTAATGTTAGTTCTTTTTTTTCTCTAATTTTTTTACTGGTCTACGGAACCTCTTATCCTTGTAGCCTCCACCATTGCGGCGTTGTAACATACTAATAGTCTGAGACTATAGTCATTTTGAGCTCCAATGTTGGGATTTTTAATGTGTGTTTCCCCGACGATTTTCATTGTACTATGGAACTCGTAGCATCTTTGTCGCTCGCCATTGCGGCTCTGTAGTAGGTTGATCGTTGATACCTTAGTTGTCTCACCACCCGTTTTGTGATGTTTTTCCTGCCCATTTTACCGGGATATATATTTATATGTGGGATTGGGCATTATTCTATTATTATCCCTGCATACTCGTGCCTGTGTTGTCCTTGTCGTTTCGAACTGTACCTAGCTGTCGAGATCTCATTCGTGGGTGGCGTCACCGTGGAAGCTTTTAGATTCTCCTTTTTGACTGCACAGCTCATTGCCAGGTAGGCCAACCATGATTTTTCCCTTTCTTTTGAGTTTTTGGAACTAGCGTCTCGTCCTTGGCTAGGTTTTTCCCACCGTGGTCGAGGGGCATATGTTTATCGGTTTATCAACATATATGGTGGTTCACTTTGACAGTTAGCGAATGGGGGGTTTCTCGTTTTTCCTTGGTGATTATTGCAAAGCCATTATGAGTTTTTGAACCTTTTTTGACTGTTTAGGAAACTGGTGCAGAAAAGCGTTACGGTGTCTGCACCACTGTTTTTTGGGTTTGCATATGGCCATCCGGGGGGGGGGAATTTTCCTTTCTTTTGCAATTGGTGGGCGTTTAACCTGGTTTTGTTCGAAATGGTGGAGGGGTTTTTTTGGTTGGTGACTATTGCAGAGCCGTTATGAGTTTTCGAACCTTTTCCGACTATTTAGGAAACTGCTGCAGACGAGCGTTACGCTGTCTGCACCGGTTTTTCTGGGTTTGCATATGGCCATCCGAGGGGGGAATTTTCCTTTCTTTTGTAATTGGTGGGCGTTTACCCTGGTTTGGTTTGAAATTTCGAAGGGCTTTTCTTTTTCGTCGTTGATTTGGTTGCTTGTGTGTTTTGGAACTAGGGTCGCATTTTTTGAGGACAAGCCTCATTTGATGGGATTTATTTTTTAGCAGGGAGTTAGAACGTATTCTACTGAAGTTGATAACGCCGAGGGTTTTAGTTTTGATCAGACTCGTTTTTCTTCACATATTTCCGTGTTTAGTATCGCTGGTAGAAGTTTTAAAATGTTAGCGAAGTTATGACGCCTTTTGTCGATCATGTTGATTTTAATCGCGAGCATGACTTAGGATTTTTCAGGACCTATCTTTTTGTAGAAGTATTCGCTAGTTAGCCCTGGTTTTGTATCTACATAGATTTATCTATGGAAAATATGGTCAAGGTAAAAACTTATACAGTTTTTCTTCATTCGTTGAATACTGGTTAACAACTCAAAAATAAAAGCCTAAAGGCATTTTGTTTTGTGACAGGGCGACTTTTCCAAAGACGAGATGTCGAAAAGATAGAAAAAGAAATCTCCCATTGTTGAAGGGGATCCTGAGGTGGAAATTATTACAAAGGTTGAGTACATTTATGAGGATACTAGAGCCACCACTGGTGTGGAACCCGACTATAAGTGGGGCAAGATTTAGAGACTGATTTCAAACTAGGAGGTGCCTGATACCGGGTTTGAAGAGTTAACAATATATGATAATATTGAAAAATATGCCTTGATGAAGATAGCTACCAGGCCTGAGCTTTTCCCATGCTCAGAAGTGTTTGAATGTGTTAGAATATAATCCGTCAGGATTATTGTAAATAAATAAATAAAACTGAATAGTTAGGAAGCCGAAAAGGCTGGGCGGAAGATGAATCACAACCGTCTCATGTAATGTATAAAAGAATGCATTAGCAATGGAATAATATCGAATCGGGAGTTATACCTAAAAAGTGGTATCAGAGAACTGCCATAACTCCTGCCTGTTGCCAGTCTTCTCATTCATCTGCCCTTTCCTCAGTCTGTAGATTGCATGCATTGGTGCATGCGCTGGCTGCTCTAACGCTCCGCTCAGCCCCATCCATCCTCTGCGTGATGTGATAATCCACTCCCTTTGCTGCACTATTGAATTTTTTTGTGAAGGAATACATAAAACCTAATTTTCTGTGCGTACTCTCATTCTGGTTGTCTCTCGGCCATAGTCCCAAGTGCTGAGTCTCAGCAAGAATATCTGGCCTATGTTGTCTCTTCCTGCGTGTCGTTTAACTTTCTGAGGCACCAATTTTGTATTGGAGTTCTATATCACATGCCTGTCACAGTCCCCGACCTTTCATTCTTTATACGCTTTCAATTCTCTCAATTCAAGTCATATTGCAGTGCTGCAGCCTCATCTCTTATCCGCCATGGCTAACTCGACTCCAACCTTCAGTCCCCCATCTGACTTTTAACTTCGGATATGGTATGACCGTAATCATATCACATGATCAAATGATCTATATGCCACTTACTGTTTATTAGGGTTTCCTTTCTCGCCCCCTTGAAGAGAGCTTGTGGGAGTGATCTCATGACAGAGAGATTGCATTGATGATGAATACTGCGTGAAGAATGAATACTGCATGACACTAAACCCCTGCGTGATGAAGACTGAATACTGCGTGATGATTGTTGCATAGAGATCACGTCTCATGGAGCTGTACGTTGAAGACTGAATGGTGACAGCGTTAAAGATAATGAGTGAAGAGACTGTCTGCGTGGTGAACCCGACGTGAATAGACTGCGTGGTATATTTTTTATAACTGATGCCCCATATGCAATAAATGAGAATTTCATGAAGAAATTGTTTGATGAGTATAATATTGATTATATTATACATGGAGATAATGCGCTGGAGAGACATTACCTCTTTTCTGAGCTAACCCTAATTTTCTGAGTGACTGCTGCTGCGTGGAGAAGAGCTGCTTGCGTGGAAGCTGAAAAGAAGGCTGAAGTGATATATAATGATTTCTGCGTGGACTGTGTATTAAAGACTACCTGAAGACTGAGCCAGAGCGTGAATAGCCTGCGTTGGAACCTATGTTCTGCTGCGTGGAGTTGCTGCGACTACTGAAGACAGCGTGAAGACTGCATTCTCTTGTTATGCTAGTGCGTGAAGACTGCATTCTCTCGTTGAATGATATTGTGGTTAAATGATATTGTGATATAATACCTATCAGTGGTATTATAATACCTATCAGTGGTTGAATGATATTGTGATATTGCTGACTGATATATATATTGCGTTGGAGAATAATGGTGTATACATGTTGCTGTCAGTGAAGACTGATCATATATTTTTCTGTGTGAGTTTTGGAGCTGAATACCGACTGCTGTGAGGATTGCTGCATCGTTGTGAATGTTGAAGGTTGCTGGTATGTTGAGCTGAATACCGACTGCGACTTGAAGACTGCTACGACTGGAAGACTGCTCTAATACCTATCAGAGGTATTGCTGCGAGCTATGAGCGTGGAGGTAAAACGTTTTTGTTCATTGAAATACAAAAACCCTAATTTTTTCCCTAATCTTTTGCATTGAAGAATAGTGTGCAAAATTTCTCATGCGAGTGGCCTCTCGTGGTTCGAGTTTGTAAGAGTTGTGACTAGTATTTTCATATGGTTGATGTGTATTGAAGATGCCCATGAGTGCTTTATTAAAGCTTTGAGTTAGAATGTATGTGAGTGCTGTGTTTTCTCCTTTCGATTTGAAGCTGTGCTTTGAGCTTGAGTGATAGATACAGTAGAATACTGTTGGTGTTTGTTGTATATTACTTCCATTTTCCTGAAGCTGCTCATATCCACCTGAATATTGTAATCGAGCTGGTGCTCTCCCTCAAGACTGCTTGTGAAGTGCATGGAGGCCGAATCTAAATATTGCTGCAAACATCCACTTGAAGACTGAAGTTGTGATCACATTCTATGTGAAACAAGACTGCTGAGACTGCCCATCATGTTGACTGCATAAAGTTTTGAAGAGCTGAGATAATTGTTGACTGTTGGTTGTAATATTTTCTCTGTCATTGTATCATCTTTAAAACTTGAAGTTGAGATTGTAAATCACCTTGGCAGAGACTGTAGACCTGCAAGGTTCTTATTTTTTCTATTTCTCTTTGTCATATCAAGTTCATTATTGTAAATTACACTAACAGTTGTAAAGATGCTATCTTTGGCATCTAGTATTGGTGCTGCCCTTGCCGGCAAAGACCAATCCAAAGACCATTCCAAGGGAGATTGCAGCAAGAGAGGACCAGGAAGAAGAAGAAACTTCAGAGGCAGAGGGGGCAGAAACAACTTCAACAAAAGATCAGATTTGCAGTGCAANTCTGGATTCCCTGATTTATTGTTGAAGAACGTTCTCTATCTTCCAGAGTTGCAGAGAAGCCTGCTATCCATGGTGGAGATTCGACAACAAGGCCATTCCATCCACATGTTCGATGGAATCGTTGAAATAAGAAAGTCCTCTAACAACCAAGTCATCATGACTGGATATGAAGATGGAAAGTTGCTGAAGCTCAAGGGTTCATCGCAAGATTTCAGAACTATGCCTACCTCTCTCAGCATGGAGAAGGTAATATGTCATCTAGCTCATTGTGGCATGCAATATTTGGTCATCTAAATTATAACAGTTTTCATTTGTTGAGAAAGAATGGTGTATTTGGTTTGCCTACCATTCCCAAAGAGAAGAACAAATGTGATGCATGTATATTAGGGAAACATAGTAAGCTGCCATTCCATGAATCTAATTTCAGAGCAAGTAGGAAATTAGAATTAGTGCATTCTGATTTATGTGGTCCAATGCCAACACCTTCAGCTCATGGGAATAAGTATTTTATGACATTTGTTGATGACTACTCAAGAATGTGTTGGATTTATTGTTTGAAGACAAAATCAGAAGCATTTCAAACATTCAAAGACTTTCATGGATTGATAGAAAAACAAGCACAATAAAAAATTGGTACACTTCGTACTGATAATGGAAAAGAAAACACTTCAAATGCTTTTGAAGATTATCTTCGCCAACATGGAATTGCACATCAAACTATAGTTCCCTACAATCCTCAACAAAACGGTGTAGCAGAAAGAATGAAC
>LPNX010141182.1:186870-208902 GCA_001517045.1 Pseudotsuga menziesii
CATGTACACAAAGTATCATTTGATTCGACATCATGTTGAGGCCAATCGACATTGTTCCACAAATGATCAAATTGCATACATCTTCACCAAAGCGCTTGGACGAGAAAAGTTTGAAAGATTCAGAAACATGCTCGGACTTACGAACACCCCTTCGGATTAAGAGGGGGATTGTTAGAATATAATCCGTCAAGATTATTGTAAATAAATAAATAAAATTGAATAGTTAGGAAGCCGAAAAGACTGGGCAGAAGATGAACCACAACCATCTCATGTAATGTATAAAAGAATGCATTAGCAATGGAATAATATCGAATCGGGAGTTATACCTAACAGGATGGATTCTTCCTAGGGCAGATGTGACTACTATGATTCTGGCCAATACTGCCAAGAAGGGCTATGCTGCTTACGTCCCTAGTTATGTATCATTAGCTTATCACTTACCAGAAGCCCAGGTTTACCTAACTGAAGATTGGCTGAAGGAGATTAACCTAGACCTGGTTGAAACAGTAAAAAGAATGATGATACCTGGTAAGAATTTTCGAACCAGGCCATCAGGGGAATATGACACAGCTACTCTAAGAACCCATTATAGGTTTATTGCGTTAATGCTAAACATAATTTTTGGGAGAGCTCATGGAAAAAGTTTTAAGTTAGGATGGGTTCCTATTATCTTCAGTGTATCCACCTAAGGGACTGTATTCAACTAGGAAAAGATTGTGTCTAACAGTATCTCAGCTTGCATTGATTCAGCTCTGGGAGGGGTGTCTCAGAAAAAATCTGATTTCTATATGAGCTCCATATTAATAGATTGTATACTATGCACCCAGCCATTTCCAAACCTAAGGTGCAGGTGGGACAGGGACAAAACCCCTGTGTACACATCCTACAAGTTGTTATGGGCACATACATATTACAGTCGTTATAAATAAATTTGTGAACAATTTATTATGCCCTTGTATATGTTGATTTTCTTGAAAGAATGCAATTGCATGTCTGAAGAGGCATTGAAATTCATTGAGGAGTATGCTAATTATTATTTGACCGATGAGGGGATGTATATTAGAATGTATGGTTGCTCCAGGGCACCTACGTTGCTCCCCAAGTATGCCATGGATTTGTTGTGCATAAAGAAGCTCTCAGGTAGGTTTTCTTGGATGGTATAGGGATTTTTTTGTTCGAGCACAAGAAGGCAACTTATCCCCCCATACATTTTAGGCTGGGAAGCTTTAAGTTTTCAAAATTCAAAAAAGCTGATGAGTTTGTACAGGAATTGGAGTATTTCCACTTTGGGGAAATGAACTTCCATAGAAATGATTCTCAAAACAAAGTTGCGGAACATTGCAAGGAAGCCAATGTGCATTTTGAATATACAAACCATTGGGATAAGGACGAAGAAAATTTCATAAATGCAGAAAATATGACTGCCTTAAAAAGAAGATTTAAAAAGAAGATCACCACTAAAGGTGGTAAGGGCCAAGCTGAGAAGAAGAAAGATGATGAAGAGGAGGCCAGGAAAAGAGAAGAAGATTCTAGGAGACTAGCACAAGAGCCCGAGAGTTGTCTTAAGAGTGAAGAAGAGGAAAGGAAGAAAGCTGAACAAGAAGCTGTAAAGAATGCAAAAGAAGCTGCCAAGAAGGAAGAAGAAGAAAGAAAAAAGAAAGAGGATGAAGAGCTAAAAAAGGAGGCTAAAAGTCTAAAACTGACAGGGTCTACAACAGATCAACAAACTTTTGATCCTACAGACACTCAAGAAGTGCAAGATCAGGATTGTCCTGATCCTCAAGAGCTTGCTGCAACTGCTGGCAGCAATATAGGGCAAGTTGTTGTTTCTAGATTAAGGCTAATAGATTTTGAATAGAAGAAAGGGGAATAAGTCCCAAATTTCAGCACCATTTTTTATGACAGAGAAAAGAAGAGAATTGTGAAAAGAACTGAGAAAAAGGTGGAGACCGGTGGACAATCGGGGATGATGGTCACTGATAAAACCTTGGTACATGGGATAGACAAGGACCCAAGGTTGACAATCTGAACTGGAGCAACATTAATCCATGCCTCTGAAGATAATGTAGATCGAATAATGATAGACCTTGAGTAATCAAGGAAAAATGTTGCCCAATTAAAGGACACTCTCAGGAAGGAGAGGGATGAAAGCAACAGATTGAAAAGAAGGTTTGAAGACATGTGTAATGAAGTGAAATATTCAAAAGCAGAGCTTCAATCCCTCCAAGCAGACAAGATGTCTTTGGAAGTTACCATTAAAAAGACAGGGAGAGATGCTCAGGATAGCCTAGCAAAAGTACAGCAGGATTATCATGAGCTAAAGATAGAAAGGGATGAACTGAAAACAGCATGTGACAACCTTAAGACAGAAAGAGACCAACTACAAAGCAAAGTTGGGGAACTAGAAACACAAAGGGATACCATGGAGGAGACAGAAAAATAGTTTCACATACAAGCAGCAGAGTTTAAGGGAAAAATTGCTTCACTAGCAGCATCTTTGAAAGAGGCTAAGGAACAACAAACTAGTATTTAGCCTTTCAAAGAGCATGCCCTAACACAAAGAAGCAAAACAACTTCAGGTATCCATAGAAGAAGAAAGATGCAGATTTTTGCATGTGGATAACAGATTGGAAGAAATTTTCTAAACCACCTCGTATTTTGTAGATAGGTCTTAGGACATTTTGGAAGTCCTGATGGGAAGGATAGGAAGGATGGAGGCCAATGAAGAGATTCTGGCAGAATTACCAGCAAAGGATTAGCAAGGCTTAAAGCATGATTATGAATTGTTTGAATTTGCAATAAACACAGCAAAATATTTCAAGAAGGATTTAAAGAAAATAAGAGGAGCTTGCACCGAGTATTGCAGAAGGCTGGTGATCACTTACAACCAATGCCAGGTGACTGCTGAGCAGAGATTAGATGCATTTCCAGAACATCAGTCGTTCATAGAAATGTTACAAAACAAATATCAAGAGGATGAGCAAAGGATCCAACAAGTCAAGGTCCTGGATGCACAAATATTGAAAGATGAAGTGGCTCATTCAGCAGTCAGTGTACAGTTGCTTAAGGATCAACTACGCCTAAGCTCAGCAAGAATTGAAGTGATTAAAAATTAGGCTACAAAGTTTGAAATCAACATTTGTTTTCTCGATCCTTCTAAATTTGAAAGCATAGCATCCAAAGCCCAAGCATGGAAAAAGTTCCCAAATAATCAAGCGGGGCCCTCTACCTAAAGTGCTTTATCAGTTTGTTTAAATGTAACATAGTGTAAATTGTATGAGCGCTCAATATAAGACAATTTTTGGAGATGAAACGTTGGGGAAGCCTAGGAGTCATTTGGGGCACCCCAAAAGTCTTGCCTTTTGTATAAGAATAGGAGAGTTAGATAGAGTGTGGACTTTTTCCCAGTGAGACTGGTGAGAACACATTGTAATAGGAACTATTTCATTTTGCAATATACTATTACAGTTTTTCTTGTTGGAGAAAGCTTTGGTGGAATGTTCAAATGTTGTTCAATGGATGTTGTTGAAGGGGAACTATTTCGTTTTCAACCTTTATTCATTAACCGTGAGACCGTTCTAACTCATTGAACCTATGTTCTTTTATGAATGTTCGTTGGTTTATTTTATGATAATTTCCACTATGAGTAATGAATGTTTTCACAGACAATGAGCTATCTTTTTGTTCATCCATCTATTCATGTTTATGTGTTTTGAATCAAAGAATAGCTACCTGTGATTTTTCTTAATGCATGAACAGTAATGCATTACTCATTAAATGATAATCTCACTCCTAGGCACAACTTAGTTAGTTTTATTTCTTGCTCTGTGTGGTTCAGATGCGAGAGAGTCTAAGATGAGATGTAAGAACCTACACATCACAATGTGAGCACTCCTCATATTCTTTTTCTATCTGCATTTTAGATAGGCACTTGCATATCATACTTAAAGTTAAAAACACAAAAAATATATACGGTGGACTAGGACACAACCAGTAAAACCTTTTAACTTTTGTTACTTGACCTACGGTAGCCGAACCGTAAACTAGACAGATTCCCCATACCAAACAGTCACAGGCTAGTTGGGAACATTGACTGGGGAGAATCCCTTGCTGTTGTTGCCTGCGATTTTCCAGGCCTCAACAGTTTTCTAGCACTAGAAGGAGGGCCATCAGTGCATGGCTAGCCGAGGAAACCCATTTACTCGAAATTACTTCACCAGTGATAGTTTTGAAAGCAGTTCATTCCCTAATCCATTTCCCAAAGAGAATAGAGAACATTTGTATTTTGTGAACAATGAAGTTGTTAATGATCTGAGAAGACACACTAGGGCTTATGTGAAGAATATTGGAGGATTACTGATTATCCCTGAATTACCTAAAAGAGAATACAAGAAGAAAGACCATCCTGTTTTGGAAGACTCTGTGTTAGTTGGAGATTGGGAAGAACATGTAGAAACAACTTAACAGGAAGTTGTTTAGCCTTTGAATCAAGTAGGCCTTGATTCACCTAACGGTTCACTTGTCCGTACTCCTATTCATTCTCCACCTCACTCTCCGCCCAGACTCATGGCAGGCGTAAAAGCAAATCAGCCACCTAACCCACCAAATCCACCACCTGCTTGGAAAGCCAAATCACCTCTAAACCTAACACCTCCTTTGCATGACTTACCTCATGCTTTTGAGCAGATGTTGCCCAATTTTGACCCAAGTGAGAAGATTTTAGTAGATGACCATTTGCAAAGTTTCTACTTAGCCATAGAAGGATTAAGGGCTGGAGAACATGAAGATGTAGTCTGCAGACTTTTTCCACATACCTTGAAAGGAGCAGCAGCCTCATGGTATTTTGGTATGCCTGCAAATTCAATTCTAGATTGGGACACTTTTGAAAGGATTTTCAGAAGCAAATATGCAGCCCAAAATACCCATGCAACACTATTGAAAGGTTTAGGAGCTTTGAAGAAAGAAAGAAAAGAAAAGAAAAGGTGCATAATTTTACTCAAAGGTTTTATGCTTATCTTAAGAATTTCTCCGCTACTGATAAGCTCTCTGATAAGGTTCTGATTGAATATTATACCTCAGCTTTGGGTCCTAACTTAGCTATGTTTGCAAAATCCCAAGTTAAACCTACGTTATCGGAGACTTATGAAGAAGCTGAAAGAGTAGAGGCTGAAAAAGAAAGCATAGAAGATTATCTAGAGGAATCTGGAGAAATTTTTTTTGGGAAGAAAGCCTTATTACTAACTAAACCTAAGGATGAGCAATCACATGATTTTGAGGGAATGTTAAAAATGATGCAGAAGCTTTCCAACAAAATAATAGATTTGGAAAAAGAAAAGGAAGCTCAGAAAGCCTATAAGCCTTACTACAAGAGAAGAGAGGATAACAATCAATCCAAACCTCCTCCACACAGTCTTGCATCAATGAACTTAACCGAAATTGGTATGGATAATTTTTGCACTTTTCACCAACAACCTCATTCTGAAAAAAGTTGTCCTCAATGGATAAACTCAATGACATTAGTTATGAATCAGCTGCTGGATTCCAAATTAACAGAGGACAATGATGAAGAAGAAAAGGGTGGTAAAGCCACAGAAAAACAAGAAAATGATGCCATGGTTTTATGGGACTGTGTTTCGCTTTTTGATACAAAAGAAAATACAAACATGAAGAGATATCAAAAACAAATATGTCAGCAAGAAGCCTAGATTTGGTGAACAAAGACAATTCAATACTCTCAAAGATCAAGAAATTGCAAGAAAATGTAAAGAAACAACCGAAGAACAACATAGATGATGAGACACCTAAAATTACCAGTCAAGATCTGAAACAGGTCAACATGCCTGCTAAGCCTATTGAAGAAGAAAATCTCAAAACACCTAAAGAACTAGGGGAAAAGATACCCACAGAAAACCAACCTATAGAAGAAGTTGTTGAAGCAAGTGTGGGAGGAAAGACTAGGTTTAAAACCCCACCTTTCCTATTGACTTTGGAAATTTTGAATCATAATGTGCACAACTGTTTGGTAGATTCTGGGTCATTAGTTAATGTTATGCCACTTGCAGTTTGCAGAAAGATTAATGGACAACCTAAACCTGCTTCCTGGGAGGTTACTCAATTAGACAGGACTAATGTGAAAGTAGTCGGGGAGATGGAGGATATTCTTATTCGTTTATCTGCAAATGAAAAGATATGTCAATATATTGATATTATGGTAGAAAACATACCTTATGGTTATGGACTTATTTTGAATTGAGACTAGTCAGTGAGATTAAAGGGGTATTTTGCTTCGGATTGGTCACATTTGTGGTTGCCTCATAAATGAAGCCCAAATCAGAACAAAATATTAAGAGAGCCCTACATGAAACACACTGTCACGAAATTGGAAGAAAGAAATGAATCAGTAAATTCTGTATTGGGAAATTATCTGATTGAACTTGAACTAGGACACTCTACATCAGACGAACCCAGAAACTTATCGGACACCTAGCCCGATCTCCTTAAATATTCACGGGCTGATAAGATTGATTGTAAATTAGTAGATGTAGTTTTTGTTTCAAGAATAGTAGAATTAAATAATGGTTAGGTCTTTCTCATTTTTTGTAGTCAAGCCTAGCCCCTTAACATACAAGTTGCTAGATCTTTAGGGGTGGGCAGAGAACTGGCCAGTTAGTGGATTAGTTCTCAATTTTTTTATTTTTCTTGGTTTTTATTTCTAAATGACTTTGTACATAAATAAATTGTTTTGGTTGATTGTTGCTTGTTTTTAGTTAAAATTTATTTTTTGATTTCAATAAAAGAGGAAAACTTTTGGTTGCATGGAAAGCATCAGAGTTCTGAATTAATTGAAATTTTTGGGTATAAGACTGTATACTATTGTTTGATCTGATAGAAATTCTTCTAGTAAGTAGTTTTCCTAAATGGATATGAACACATTGAAGTCCTACTTAATCCATAAAAAATAAATCAGAATCAAAAGGTCTGGAATACTATTTCGAGGCTCCATCCATTTCACATCTAAAATGTCCTAGGGGGTGACAAGAAAAGACCCACGAAAATCAAGCAAGGTAAACAGTATATTATGTATAAATGATCCCATGCCAAGAATTGAAAGCCTAAGGGCTAATAAGAGCCAAAACTCCTAAAAGAAGCAATATCTATCAAAGCAAAGTACCGAATCATATAAGTACAAAAATTTGCCAAGAGTTCTTCTCCGTCCGTGAGCTGAAAATTAAATACATCTCTCACACAAAAGGACACTCTGGATAGAGGAGCCTGAATAAAAATTCAGAAAGAAAGGCATGAGGAGGACTCAAAAGGAGAAAAATTTCACAAGCACACAAAGTGCAAAATGACATGGCAATGAGGAACAAATGAATATCTATGTTTACCATATGTTACAATCCTGTGGTGTCCAAGCTGGAAGTTACCCAAAGACAGAGGTAAAATGAAACTCATCTTCTTGGCCTCAAAAGAGTTATCTTGACTTTCATATTTTGGTTTCCATGTTCCTAAAATTGGACTATCATCAATGTTAAAAAGTACATATATTTGCCATTGGGAAAATCTAGACAACTAAAAGAATTCAACATGTTGTTTTTATTGTTAAACAGTTTGTTACTTGAGGAAGAATTGATTCAGAGATCTAGGTTCACCAGTTAATCATCAATTGTTGTAGCTGCAACTATTTCCCAAATTTCTAAAAAATTGGGACCCTCCTTTTAAATTTTGTCTTGCTTAATTTGTTGGGGTTGCTTACCTTTATTGCAAGTTTGATTTTTTGAGGTTGATTGTTGATTGAATATCTTTTATGCTGATGCTACCTTTTGACTTAATTTGTGACTTACAGTGATTTCTTATCTTCGCTGTCGGAAGTGGTTTGAGTTATGAATTGGGGCCGTAGTCACCTACACAACGGCTGTTGCAGAGGCTCAATAGAATAACGACCCGATCCAAAACCGTGTTTTCAGTCGATACACTTTGTTTTTCGGCATTTTATTTTGTCACCGTCGGAGCACTTGTACTTTGTATTGCTGACGTTTTGGATGGAAAATTGCGAAGCACCACGACGAAAGTTTTGACCTTTCCCGATCCCGCGGTCTGCGTTTGTGTTTTTGTTCTTTTCCCTGTCGGTGCTGTTTTGAACATTTGAATTGAGGATAAGTGTTTTCTTGCCATCAGTCTCAAAAGCCTTAGTCAATTTGAGTTCCCCTGTTGTGGCTCTAGAGCGGACTAAACTTCTACGTTATAGTTTTTCTTTCGCCGATGTGTATGATTTATTTTGCTGACGGTTTGCTTAACGTTAGTTCTTTTTTTTCTCTGATTTTTTGACTGGTCTACGGAACCTCTTGTCCTTGTAGCCTCCACCATTGTGGCGTTGTAACATACTAATAGTCCGAGACTATAGTCATTTCGAGCTTCGATGCTGGGATTTTTAATGTGTGTTCTGCCAATGGTTTTCATTGTATTGCAGAACTCGTAACATCTCCGTCGCCCGCCATTGCGGCTCTGTAGTAGGTTGATCGTCAATACCTTAGTTGTCCCACCGCCCGTTTTGTAATGTTTTTCCCACTGAATTTTTCACTGAGATATATATGTATATGTGGGATTGGACATTATTCTACTATTATCCATGTGTCCTCATGCCTGCGCTATCCTTGTCGTTTCGAACTGGGCATTATACCTAGCTGTCGGGAGCTCGTTCGTGGGTGGCATCATCGTGGAAGCTTTTAGATTTTCCTTTTTGACTGCATAGCTCATTGAGAGGTAGGCCAACCATGATTTTTCCCTTTCTTTTGAGTTTTTGGAACTAGGGTCTTGTCCTTGGTTAGGTTTTTCCTGCCATGGTCGATGGGCATATGTGTATGGGTTTATCAGCATATATGGTGGTTCACTTTGACAGTTAGCGAATGGGGGGTTTCTCGTTTTTCCTTGGTGATTATTGCAAAGCCATTATGAGTTTTTGAACCTTTTTCGACTGTTTAGGAAACTGGTGCAGAAAAGCGTTACAGTGTCTGCACCACTGTTTTTTGGGTTTGCATATGGCCATCCCGGGGGGGGATTTTCCTTTATTTTGCAATTGGTGGGCGTTTAACCTGGTTTTGTTCGAAATGGCGGAGGGTTTTTTTTATCGGTGATTTGGTTGCTCATGTGTTTTGGAACTAGGGTCGCATTTTTTGAGGATAAGCCTCACTTGATGGGATTTATTTTTGAGCAAGGAGTTAGAATGTATTCTACTGAAGTTGATAACGCCGAGGGTTTTAGTTTTGATCAGACTAGTTTTTCTTCACATATTGTCGTGTTTAGTATCGTCGATAGAAGTTCTAAAATGTTAGCGAGGTTATGACGCCTTTTGTCGATCATGTTGATTTTAATCGCAGGCATGACTTAGGATTTTTCAGGACCTATCTTTTTGTAGAAGTATTTGCTAGTTAGCCCTAGTTTTGTATCTACATAGATTTAGCTATGGCAAATATGGCTGAGGTAAATGCTTATATAGTTTTTCTTCATTCGCTGAATATTGGTTAACAACTCAAAAAGAAAAGCCTAAAGGCATTTTGTTTTGTGACAGGGCAACTTTTCCAAAGACGAGATGTCGAAAAGATAGAAAAAGAAAGCTCCCATTGCTGAAGGGGATCCTGAGGTGGAAATTATTACAAAGGTTAAGTACATTTATAAGGATACTAGAGCCACCACCGGTGTGGAACCTGACTACAAGTGGGGCGAGATTTACAGACTGATTTCAAACCAGGAGGTGCTTGATACTGGGTTTGAAGAGTTAACAATATATGCTAATATTGAAAAATCTGCCTTGATGAAGATAGCTACCACGCCTGAGCTTTTCCCATGCTCAGAAGTGATTGGATGGATTCTGCCTAGGGTAGACATGACTACTATGATTCTAGCCAATACTGCCAAGCAAGGCTATGCTGCTTACAGCCCTAGTTATGTATCATTAGCTTATCACTTACCAGAAGCCCAAGTTTACCTAACTGAAGATTGGCTGAAGGAGATTAACCTAGAACTGGTTGAAACAGTAAAAAGAATGATGATACCTGGTAATAATTTTTGAACCAGGCCATCAGGGGAATATGACACAGCTACTCTAAGAACCCCTTATAGGTTTATTGCGTTAATGCTGACCAGAATTTTTGGGAGAGCTCATGGCAAAATTTTTAAGTTAGGATGGGTTCCTATTATCTTTAGTGTAGCCACCCAAGGGACTATATTCAACTGGGCGAACATTGTGTCCAACAGTCTCTCGGCTTGTATTGCTTCAACTTTGGGAGGGGTGTCTCAGAAAAAATTTGAGTTCTACATGAGCTCCATATTAGTAGATTGTATACTATGCACCCAACCATTTCCAAACCTAAGGTGCATGTGGGACAAGGATAGAACCCCTGTGTACACAGCCTACAAGTTTTTATGGGCACATAAATATTACAGTCATTATTGTTACGGAGAGAAATTCCTATGGCTTGGGGTACCACAACAGATAGCTTGACTCCAGAAATCAATCCTTTCCAATATGCAATAGAAATTAAATATCTAACACTAAAGGATCATACCTCGTACCTTATTCTGGACGGTTGAAGTAGATCCCCATTGAGCTTTCCATCTTCAGCTTGAATTGATAGATTACTTCCTCAACAACAAGTAAACAATACAAGCATGCTATATATATTGGTGTTAGATCTATTCTAGCATATATCATCAACAATGTATAAGCATTTGAAAACATCCATGGATAAAATATTCATTCAAACACACATTATTGGACAGGAAAAGATATTTTTCTATTAATATAAAATCAGAGATTACAATGGATACAACCTCTGTCGGCACGTATGCGAATCAGAGAAACTGAATCCCCCACTTAGGCCTCCACCACCTCAATCCTCCATATCTCGATAGCAAGCTCACAAGTAAAAGGAAAGCTTGGGAAGAACACAAAAGTGCTCCAAGGGACAAAGGGATGCAGACTTAAGCATAAGTTTTGGCAACAATGGACTATAGTTTCTTTGCTTTCAATTCTCTCATATGCCTTCAATGTACCAGAGAGTTCCTTATATAGCTTTTCAAAGGGGTAATGAAAGGTCGAATCCGAGCGATCTCAAGGCATAGGGAAGGCCAGGAGTCAAGTGAGTTGGATCCATGTCAAGGAAAACTCCAAAAGTATTTGGATTATGCACACATCCCGATGTACGCAGTTTTAGCGGTCAAATCCACATATATACGCGATTAAGGGTCTAAAATTCACGTATAGAAATTTTCACATGTTTTTAGGGATGGTTTAGGAAACATCAAAGGACAAAAAATGGTCCAAGGGGTCTAAGGAGTCTGCAGAGGGACAGGGGAAGGCCATAAAAAGTGTGATTCACCTAGAGTGGTAAAATCAGCTATAACAAATGCCCCCTAATGTGTGAGGTCAGAGGGGTCATACGATGGCCGAAATACATTATAAGTCCATCCCAGAAGTGTAGATTTTGATCCATTGTATATATTGAACCATTATGGAGATCATGATCCTTTGTATATCTTCATCATGGAGATTCTGATCTATGTATATTGTACATGGCGATGACCACTTATGTGATATCTTGTATCATGCCTATTCATGGCCATTGTACTCTTATGTATCCGGGACTCACTGTTGATTGCTTGGGAAGACCCGAGTTTACTATAATCAACCAACAACACCCCTAGCTCACTAGCCCTTTCGGCGACAGACCGCACAGCGGCCTGAAGTCTCACCCGAAGTGATTCTAATGGGTTGGCCAAGGACTCAAGCATCTTGGACCAGTTTCCATGGAAATCCTACTTACTGCTCATAGCCTTTCTAGCCACGAGATCTCGGCCTCTGTGTGTCACATATTCTCTTCTACACGGGGCTCACCTAGCCGCGACCTCTCTGACTCTATGCGCGTTGCGCGGTATCTTTCCTCGCTGCGCGACTTCTCCTTACCTCGATATTCCCAATATTATCGTGTCGCGCACACAGTGCGATGCACACTTCCTCTGCCACACTAAGCCCTTAACTTACGGTATTGCGCACCGCAGCTCCTCTGCCGATGCGGTATCGCCTCTCTGTGATACTCTACCTCCGCGGCTCAGGGCACTTAGTGGGGTCGTGTCGACGTGCGGGGTTCAGCTTACTAGATTTTTATACTGCGACTAAGTAACTGCTTAACACAACTTCATAAATGAACTGCATACAATATGCCAAAGACTTCAATGTATAATTATCCTTCTAAGTTACTACAACTGATTAACGTATTCATTCCTCAACTGTAACAAAACTTCACGTGCAAACAATAAGTAACAGTAAATAAGCACAAACACACACATTCATCACATAACACGCAGGTTTTAACGTGGTTCACCCCCGGGATGGGAGCTACGTCCACCAAACTGTGTTTCTCTATTATATCTTGAGGGAAGGCAAACACAGTTCTGCTGCACCTCGCATGCAGCTCAAGATCTTCTCTCTTAGATCTTTTCTTCTCTACCTTTATGTTGTCGCTCTTACAACATACTCTTCCCTCTCATTCGATCCCTGCGGATCGTTACATGAATGCTCTATAAGCCAGCTACTGGTTTTAGTAAGATTGCTACAGCTTAGAACCAGAACCAGAGCTCGGCTTTTACAATAGTCTACGTATCCTTATTTCCTATTTCAATCACGACTGTCTAATTATCTAACCAACCCTTTATAATACAAAATTACATTCTTTTATAAGCAGCCCGAAGGTCTTGCTTTTACAACACTGTGGGCCTGTCCCAACAGTAACCCAAACCCTAATTAGTGACAGTCGGTCCTCTCTATCCTTGAGGTAGCCGCTTCTCGTCACACCACAGCTCTCTGCAGTCTTCCATGCTTCCCGACACTGACCATGGGTACTATGAACCGCTTCTCTTTTCTGTCCTTTGTCTTCAATGCTTGAGCCTCATTGCTCCTTCTTCTTTATGAGGGTCGCTGAGCCCTCCTGTCTTCCGCCACTGCCTTCAATGCAGTGGGTGAGCTCTCTCTTCTCGGCCGCTCAGGTACCGTTGCCTTTCTTTGACTTTCCTATCTTAAAAAGTCATGGTTTTCGTCTCTGCTCTGCAGCTGGAAACGTGCTACGGCGTCGTAGCTCTTTCTTATCTTCTTTCTGCCAAAACTTATCTCTCCGCTAAACTTAGCAGCTTCTTCTGTAGCTGCGGGACCCTAATCCAATAGTCCCCTAACACTTACTTATGGCTCGCCCTCGAGCCACTACCAACGGGCTTCTCCTGCTGTAGTTTTGCTTTGGCTTCCTGTGAAGTCCTCTGCAACTTCTGCCGAAGTCCTTCGACTTCGTTCTTGATCACCTCGACACGTCCTTTTGTAGTTTCGAGCGAAGCTTGATCAACCTTAGAGTCCTCTGTTTCATCCACTTTCTCGCTTATAGCAGTGAACTCCTTCACCTTCTGCTCAACCGTGTCAACTAATTCAGTGATTTGCTCCTAGTTAGGTTGAAGCAGGCTGTTGATGTGTATTTCCTGTGTTCTTAGCCGCTACACTTCCTACTGCAATCGGTTTATCTCCTGTGTCTTTCTCATCTTCTGAAGAGCTGCTAAGCTCTTTATTTCTTCTTTCAATGCTACTGCAATATTCTCTACCTACTGAATACTTTGCTGAACTGCTACTTTTTGTGGCGGCTCTTCTAACTTGGCCCATGTTCTTGTTGCCTCCGCGAGTACTGACATTGCTTCATCAATGCTAGAAGTGAGTTGAAAGGCTTCTATTCGCGCTTTCTGGTCTTCCTGGGAGATGTCTCGTACGCGGGCTTCAAGCTTGGTAATCTACGCGTCGTGGTCTACCTTCATCCTGGCCACCTCTTCGTCCATCTTAGCCATGGTTTCTTCCAGAGCCTTTGCTCTGTCTGCTATTCTCCTTAGCTTTTGTGGTGGCGGCAACGCGAACTCGATATTACATTTAGGTAGCTCTAGTGCGATGCTCTGTAGTACTTGGGATAGTTCCTGATCCCTATCTTGACAGATTTTTAACTCGTCTACCTTTTTCTGAAAGCTGGTAGCGAGTGCTACATTCTGTTGCTTCAATTGCGCATTCTGCTTGTAGGTCGTGAGCTCCCTGGTCCTGAGCTCTGTGTTTATCTACTGTTGAATCATCTGCAATTGCTCAATATGAAATTCTGCCAGATTAACCTCAATGGGTTGCTTAAACTGGACTGGCGAGTCCTTCGTTGTCGTAGGGAATCTGATACTCCCTGGTGGAATCAAAACAGTATTGAGGCGATCTGTTGCTAAGGTCTCCTCGCGGGGTACCGATGGTGTGGAAGTTTCTCCGACGGTTGCCTTTACCGGTGGAATGTGCATCATGGCAGTCTTCTCTGTGATAGCTTTCAGGTCTAGAGCCTGCTTTTCTACTGCGCTCTGTATCTTTTCCTGTGACTCCTTTACCGCATCAAATGAGTCCTTCAATGTGTCGCACGTCCTTGTTGCGATGAGTTCATAGTCCTCATCTGTTAATGCGGCCATCAGAATTGGCTTTGTAGCTTTCTGCTTTTTCTTCTTCCGTATTTCTGGGGTCTCTTGTTCTCCATCCTTGGTCGTGTGTTCTTTTGTCGGCCCTTCTGCATCTTTTCTCTTTTTTCCCAGCGGTGGCACTTCTGTTGTGCCTGGTGCTTGGGTCTCCATTTTGTCTTTGCCCTTTTCGTGTGGGTCTGTTTGCGCGATATCTGATGGCAGGGGGGTGGTATCTTCATATTCTTGCTCTCATTGGTCATCAAATCCTTTGATGACATTTTCAATATCCTGCACTATCATCCTGTACCAGCCAGGAGCCCAATCATCCCTTTTTGTTCTTTTTGGTCTAAGATAAATTGTATGGTTGTCTGCCATAAAATTAAGCCGACTATCTTATACGTCCACGAGCTCTGTACTGATCCGTGGTGATGCTTGGATAATTGTCTTCAACATCTTATAGTAGTCATAGAAGACTAGCGTATTAACCTGTTTCCTTGCTTGGCTGTTACTGTCCCATAAACTGGCATAGCGCACTCCTCAGGGCGCTCCTCCTGCGAGCTGTGGAAACTGGGTATTGGGCGGCTCCTTCCAGCTGACGAAGGCACATAGTATAAGTAGCCAAGAGAAATGGAAAGGGTGGTTTTCCTGATCTTGGGCCGCCAAACAGTCTTCCTGAAACATATTCAATAAAAACAGGGACCAGTTGAACTGCTCTCCCTCTGTAACTTGTATGGCCAAGTTGACCACAGATCCTGTGACTTCCTTTGGTCGTACCTTGGTTAGCAATATTCCTGCAAGCAGACTGGCTGTAAATCTGAGTGTTTAATTTTGTAAACTCGTGATGTCGTACCCTCTACCTCCTCTCTGCAGTTTTTACTTTTTGACTAAGGCTGCTGGAAGCTTGGAATCCTTGGTTTTTCCTGATGTCTGTATCTCGGGGGCTTTACCAATCTTAGACAGTCCAGTAATGCGGTGTATTAAGTCGACATTTAGGTCGAACCTGTGGCCTAACCAAAGATAACCTCCATGTACACACGACAGTAGGACACGCACCACGACATTGACCTCTGCACTACGTCCAAAATGGGGTAGTCTCAACAAGTTGAGCAAACCTGAAGGCTCAAGAATATGGACGTGTGGCAAGGGAACAAGTTCTTCTCTACCTGTCCTCGGGTTCCTCTCAATTCGAAGATATGTATCTGGCTTAAAGTGGGGGTACGTCTTGCCATCTCCCAGGTTGTAATCAATAAATTTAACAACACCATCATATCCTACGAGATCTCCATTTTCTTTTACTCGAGAATCTATTGGTGGAATGGGAACAGTAAGCTTACTAGTCTTAGGGAGCTTGTCCTCTGGAGCGCCTTCGACTCGTGGTATGAGGTAGTCTGTTGAACTTAGGATTTCCTCGTCCGGCCCCGAATTGGATTCTTCTGGAAGCTGAGACTGACTCCTCGTCTGTGGTGGTTGTCTGGCCTGTGAAGAACCTGGCTGGGTGTTCCTGAGTGGTGTCATCATGGGAGCTACAAAGCCAGTACGCTTGAACCATTTCAGTAGTGCTTCTAGTGGCTCGTCCTTGAACAGGACCCAGTCTGTGTGAAACGGTGGATGTGCAATGGTTGCAAAGTCTGAACAACTCGACACTCTGTAATGGGATGAACTCTGCACAGGGAGGACTCAAGAATGTACTCTACAGTCCTTGGTTCTTTGGAAATATAACCCCATTTGTTGATTGCTTGGGCAGACCCAGGTTTACTATAATCAACCAACAACACCCCTAGCTCACTGGCCCTTTCGGCGACAGACCGCACAGCGGCCTGAAGTCTCACCCGAAGTGATTTTAATGGGTTGGCCAAGGACTCAAGCGTCTTGGACCAGGTTCCATGGAAATCCTACTTACTGCTCGTAGCCTTTCTAGCCACGAGATCTCGGCCTTTGCGCCTCACAGATTCTCTTCTACACAGGGCTCACCTAGCCGCGACCTCTCTGTCTCTATGCGCGTTGCGCGGTATCTTTCCTCGCTGCGCGACTTATCCTTACCTCGATATTCCCAATCTTATCGCGTCGCGCGCACAGTGCGACACACACTTCCTCTGCCACACTAAGCCCTTAACTTATGGTATTGCGCACCGCAGCTCCTCTGCCGATGCGGTATCGCCTCTTTGCGATACTCTACCTCCGCGGCTCAGCGCACTTAGTGGGGTCGTGTCGACGTGCGGGGTTCAGCTTACTAGATTGTTATACTGCGACTAAGTGACTGCTTAATGCAACTTCATAAATGAACCACATACAATATGCCAAAGACTTCAATGTATAATTATCCTTCTAAGTTACTGCAACTGATTAACGTATTCATTCCTCAACTGTAACAAAACTTCACGTGCAAACAATAAGTAACAGTAAATAAGCACAAACACACACATTCATCACATAACACGCAGGTTTTAACGTGGTTCACCCCTAGGATGGGAGCTACGTCCACGAAACTGTGTTTCTCTATTATATATTGAGGGAAGGCAAACACAGTTCTGCTGCACCTCGCATGCAGCTCAAGATCTTCTCTCTTAGATCTTTTCTTCTCTACCTTTATGTTGTCGCTCTTACAACATACTCTTCCCTCTCAGTCGATCCCTGCGGATCATTATATGAATGCTCTATAAGCCAGCTACTGGTTTTAGTAAGATTGCTACAGCTTAGAACCAGAACTAGAGCTCGGCTTTTACAACAGTCTACGTATCCTTATTGCCTATTTCAATCACAACTGTCTAATTATCTAACCAACCCTTTACAATACAAAATTACATTCTTTTATAAGCAGCCCGAAGGTCTTGCTTTTACAACACTGTGGGCCTGTCCCAACAGTAACCCAAACCTTAATTAGTGACAGTCGGTCCTCTCTGTCCATGAGGTAGCCACTTCCCGTCACACCACAGCTCTCTGCAGTCTTCCATGCTTCCTGGCACTGACCATGGGTACTATGCACCGCTTCTCTTTTCTGTCCTTCGTCTTCAATGATTGAGCCTCGTTGCTCCTTCTTCTTTATGAGGGTCGCTGAGCCCTCCTGTCTTCCACCGCTGCCTTCAATGCAGTGGGTGAGCTCTCTCTTCTCGGCCACTCAGGTACCGTTGCCTTTCTTTGACTTTCCTATCTCAAAAAGTCATGGTTTCAGGCTCTGCTCTGCAGCTGGAAACATGCTACGGCGTCGTAGCTCTGTCTTATCTTCTTTCCACCAAAACTTATCTCTCCGCTAAACTTAGCAGCTTCTTCTGTAGCTGCGGGACCCTACTCCAACACTCACTCCAGGTGAATTGCACTTTGTATGGCCTTCCCTTGTCCCTCTACAGACTCCTTAGACCCCTTGGACCATTTTTTGTCCTTTGATGTTTCCTAAACCATCCCTAAAAACATGTGAAAATTGCTATACGCAACTTTTAAACCCTTAATCGTGTATATACGCGGGTTTGACCCCTAAAACCGCGTACATCAGGATGTGTGCATAATCCAAATACTTTTGGAGTTTTCCTTGACATGGATCCGACTCACTTGACTCCTGGCCTTCCCTATGCCTTGAGATCGCTCAGATTCTACCTTTCATTACCCCTTTGAAAAGCTATATAAGGAACTCTATGGTGCATTGAAGGCATATGAGAGAATTGAGAGCAAAGAAACTATAGTCCATTGTTGCCGGAACTTATGCTTGAGTCTGCATCCCTTTGTCCCTTGGAGCACTTTTATGTTCTTCCCAAGCTTTCCTTTTGCTTGTGAGCTTGCTATCGAGAGATGGAGGATTGAGGTGGTGGAGGCCCAAGTGGGGGATTCAATTTCTCCAATTCGCAGACGTGCCAACAGAGGTTGTATCCATTGTAATCTCCGATTTTATATTAATAGAAAATATATTTTCCTGTCCAATAATGTGTGTTTGAATGAATATTTTATCCATGGATGTTTTCAAATGCTTATACATTGTTGATGATATATGCTAGAATAGATCTAACACCAATATATATAGTATGCTTGTATTGTTTACTTGTTGTTGTGGAAGTAATCTATCAATTCAAGCTAAAGTTGGAAAGCTCAACGGGGATCTACTTCAACCGTCTGGAATAAGGTACGAGGTCTGATCCTTTAGTGTTAGATATTTAATTTCTATTGCATATTGGAAAGGATTGATTTCTGGAGTCAACCTGTCTGTTGTGGTATCCCAAGCCATAGGAATTTCTCTCTGTAACAGAATTGGCGACTCCACTGGGGAAGGCCATACAAAGTGTGATTCACCTGGAGTGGTAAAATCAGCTATAACAATTATAAAGAAATTTGTGAACAATTTATTATGCCCTTGTATACGTTAATTTTCTTGAAAGAATGCAATTGTATGTCTGAAGAGGCATTGAAAGTCATTGAGGAGTATGCTAATTATTATTTGACCGATGAGGGGATGTATTAATGTATGGTTTCTCTAGGGCACCTGCGTTGCTCCCCAGGTATGCCATGGATTTTGTGGTGCATAAAGAAGCAGTTAGGTAGGTTTTCTTGGATGGTATAGGGAGTTTTTTGTTCGAGCACAAGAAGGCAACTTATCCTCCCATACCTTTCAGGCTGGGAAGCTATAAGTTTTCAAAAGTTAAAAAAGTTGATGAGTTTGTACAGGAATTGGAGTATTTCCACTTTGGGGAAATGAACTTCCATAGAAATGATTCTCAGAACAAAGCTGCAGAACATTGCAAGGAAGTCAATGTGCATTTTGAATATACAAACCATTGGGATAAGGATGAAGAAACTTTCAGAAATGCAGAAAATACGACTGCATTAAAAAGAATATTTAAAAAGAAGATCACCACTAAAGGTGGTAAGGCCCAAGCTAAACAGAAGAAAGCTGATGAAGAGGATGCCAGGAAAAGAGAAGAAGATGCTAGGAGACTAGAACAAGAGGCCAAGAGTTGGCTTAAGAGTGAAGAAGAGGAAAGGAAGAAAGCTGAACAAGAAGCATCAAAGAATGTAGAAGAAGCTGCCAAGAAGGAAGAATAAGAAAGAAAAAAGAAAGAGGATGAAGAGCTAAAAAAGAAGGAGACTGAAAGTATGAAACTGACAGGGTCCACAACAGATCAACAAACTTTTGATCCTGCAGACACTCAAGAAGTGCAAGATCAGGATTGTCCTAGCCCTCAAGAGCCTGCAGCAATATAGGGCAGGTAGTTGTTTTTGGATTAAGGCTAATACCTTTTGAATAGAAGAAAGGGGAAGAAGTCCTAGATTTCAATACCATTTTTTATGACAGAGAAAAGAAGAGAATTGTGAAAAGAATTGAGAAAAAGGCGGAGACCGGTGGACAATCGGGGATGATGGTCACTGATAAAACCTTGGTACATGGGACAGACAAGGACCCAAGGCTGACAATCTGAGCTAGAGCAGCATTAATACACGCCTCTGAAGATAATGTAGATCGAATAATGACAGACCTTAAGCAATCAAGGAAAAATTCTGCCCAATTAAAGGACACTCTGGGGAAGGAGAGGGATGAAGGCAACAGATTGAAGAGAAAGTTTGAAGACATGCGTAATGAAGTGAAATCTTCAAAAGAAGAGCTTCAATACCTCCAAGCAGACAAGATGTCTTTGGAAGTTACCATTGAAAAGACAGGGAGAGATGCTCAGGATAGCCTAGCAAAAGTGTAGCAGGATTATCATGAGCTAAAGATAGAAAGGGATGAACTGAAAACAGCATGTGAAAACCTTAAGACAGAAAGAGACCAACTACAAAGCAAAGTTGGGGAACTGGAAACACAAAGGGCTACCATGGAGGAGACAGAAAAACAGTTTCACGTACAAGCAACAGAGTTTAAGGGACAAATTGCTTCACTAGCAGCATCTTTGAAAGAGGCTAAGGAACAACAAACCAATATCCATCCTTTCAAAGAGAATGCCCTAACACAAAGAAGCAAAATGCACCAGCTGTAGGTATCCATAGAAGAAGAAAGATGCATAGTTTTGCAGGTGGATAACAGATTGGAAGAAATTTTGGAAACCACCTCGTATTTTGTAGATAGGTCTCGGGACATTTTGGAAGTCCTGACGGGAAGGATAGGAAGGATGGAGGCCAATGAAGAGATTCCGGCAGACTTACCAGCAAAGGATCAGCAAGGATTAAAACACGATTATGACTTGTTTGAATTTGCAATAAACACAACAGAAGAGTTCAAGAAGGCTGTAAAGAAAATGAGAGGAGCTTTCACCGAGTATTGCAGAAGGCTGTTGATCATTTACAACCGATTCTAGGTGACTGCTGAGTAGATATTAGATGCTTTTCCAGAACATCAGCCGTTCATAGAAATGTTCCATAACAGATATCAAGAAGATAAGCAAAGGATCCAACAAGTCAAGGTCTTGGATGCACAGATCTTGAAAGATGAAGTGGCTCATTCAACAGTCAGTGTATAGTTGCTTGAGGATCAACTACGCCTAAGCTCAGCAAGAATTGAAGTGATTAAAAATCAGGCTGCAAAGTTTGAAATCAACTTTCGTTTTCTCAAGCCTTCTGAATTTGAAAGCATAGCATCCAAAGCCCAAGCATGGAAAAAGTTCCTAAATAATCAAGTGAGGCCCTCTACCTAAAGTGCTTTATCAGTTTGTTTAAATGTAACATAGTGTAAATTGTATGAGCGCTCAATATAAGACAATTTTGGGAGATGAAACATTGGGGAAGCCCAGGATTCAATTGGGGCAACCCAAAAGTCTTTCCTTTTGTATAAGTATAGGAGAGTTAGATAGAGTGTGGACTTTTTCCTAGTGAGACTGGTGAGAACACATTGTAAGAGGAACTATTTAGTTTTGCAATATACTATTACAGTTTTGCCTATTGGAGAAAGCTTTGGTGGAATGTTCAAATGTTGTTCAATGGATGTTGTTGAAGGGGAGCTATTTTGTTTTCAGCCTTTATTCATTATCCGTGAGATTGTTCTAACTCGTTGAACCTATGTTCTTTTATGAATGTTCTCTGGTTTATTTTATGATAATTTCCACTATGAGTAATGAATGTTTTCATAGACAATGAGCTATCTTGTTGTTCATCCATCTATTCATGTTTATGTGTTTTGAATCAAAGAACAACTACCTATGATTTTTCTTAATGCATGAACAGTAATACATTACTCATTAAATGATAATCTCACTCCCTAGGGATAGCTTAGTTTTATTTTCTACTGTGTGTGGTTCAGATGCGAGAGTGTAACACCCCGTTTTTGACCCCGTTTGCATGATGTATATAATGTAATTAATCATGGTGAGGAGAAAAAGGCAAAATCCCCACCATCAATTTGGTTGTGTATGTTTCGGCAATAGGGATAGTTGCAGATGGTATATCGCGCTATCTAGCACATTATAGTTTGGCATCATGTAAATATGCACATCAATTAAAATAAACCTACAACTAGCTACGACGGTGCAACGATAAAATGAAAAGGGCATGATTCCAAAGGATAAGGGGGGGGGGGAATGGTGAACCTTGAGTTATGGGGGGGGGGAATCCATGTGT
>LPNX010141182.1:209181-239273 GCA_001517045.1 Pseudotsuga menziesii
CTCACATAGCAAGCTGGGGAGCCATTTTCTGCCATCCATGATTTCGGCTGTGTATGTGAAGTAGCCGTGGTTTTCATTCACAATTCGGTATTGCTATTGGTTTAACCCGCGATTTGGGTTGCTGTCGTTTTTCTCACGATTTTTGGGTGTTGTTGAGAGTCCGAACTTCCTTCTTCCATTTTTGGACTATGTTTTTCCCCTTGCGCACAGGTTGAAAGTTGTTCTTCCCCATTTCTGTCTATGGCACTTTCTTCAACGTTTGAGTTGAGGAGATGTGTGCTGTGGGTTCGTGGATGTTGGTTGGCTGTTGATTGCCACATCTGTTGGTTGAGTTTCCCATGTCTATGCTAGGAGTTATGTTTCCTTCTCCTCTATTTTGGGATTGTGTAAGGTCGCCATAGTTTTCATTGTGTGTTTGTGGCTGTTGATGTACCCTGGTTTTGGGTTGCTGTTGAGTTGTTTTGGCCATGCTAGGGCCAAGAACAACTATGAGTTGTCTTGTGGCTTGAGTTGTGTTTCACCTTTTGGTTGGGATTGTCACCTGGTTGTCTTTTCCTTCTTCACAGAGCTGTGAATGGGTTGTTTTGCTGCGGTATGTAGTGGTTGGTCTTCGTACTGTTGTGAGTGGGATTAGAGGCTCGGTATACATGAGAAGACTAGTGTTGAGGCCACCAGCTTGGTATTTAGCCTATCCTAGCTCCTTGATGATCTGGTAAAACCCTACTATGTGGGTTTGGCTAATTGGAAAACCTTGGCTATGTGTAAGCCTGCATTGACCCTTATTCCTTGAGGAATCATGCCGAGCTCGGGGGTGGCAGTGTTTCTGAGAGATTGATGAGCACGCTGGCCTATGGTTGGGTGGAACATTGTAGCGACGTAGCTGGTTGCGGGACGAGTTCTTCATTAAAAGATAAGTACTCCTGATTATTTCATCTCTGCAATTATATATACTGTTTCATGAATTATGATGAACATGTGGAATGCTGAAAGGTATATGTTTGCTTCCGCTGAATGTTGAATAACTGTGTATCTTTGTATGTTTTATGCATCTTAGTATGCATTATGTTAAGTTTCTTTAATATTAGCATTTATCCTTGTTCGTGTTCATGGGGCTGTCTGCCTGTTTGTTTGGTGTTAGTAGCGTCCTGTTCACCCATCGGAGGGTCGGGGACATTACAGAGAGAGTCTAAGATGAGAGGTAAGAACCTGCGCATCACATTGTGACCGCTCCTCGTATTCTTTATCTATCTGCATTTTAGATAGGCACTTGCATATCACACTTAAACACAAAAATATATACGGTGGACCGAGCTGCAACCGGTAAAACCTTTTAATTTTTGTTGCTTGACCTACGGTAGCCGGACCATAAACCGGACGGATTCCCCATTCCAGACAGTCACGGGCTAGTTGGGAACGTTGACTGGGGAGAATCCCTTGCTATTGTTGCCTGCGATTTTCCAGGCCTCAACAGAACTAAATTGTTTTACTTGGAAAGGTACCACTCAAACGCTAAATAATTAACATTGTACAGGAAAGGGCTCTTAATTTGTTGAAAGACAGAAACCAGGCATGATCCAAGCTCATTTCCCCCAAAGTAGCATGATGTAGAGAATTGCTAATTCCACAGTAACTCTGAAAATAATTGACATTATACAAAAAAGGGCTCTTAATTTGTTGAAAGACAAAATCCAGTCATGATCCAAGGTCATTTCCCCCAAAGTAGCATGATGCAAAGAATTGCTAATTTCACAGTAACTCTGAAAAGCACGGTTATTGTAAGTTATCCTGAAGTTTCCTAGAAATTAAAATTTCTTAACATCATCTTCATCTTCTAGGTTGTTGCAAAAGGACCATCCTTGATTGTTGCATCACTAATGTGAAGGATGGTGACGCCATTGTCACATATAGTTTAGACTACAATTTTTTTTTTCCCATAAAGGCAGTGAATTCCAATAGCTGGTATTATGTTCTAATTTTACAATAAGATGCTTATGGTTATTAATGAGAAAGGTTAAACGCGCATGGTAGGTTTACTTAATTGGAAGCATGCTTTAAAATATAAAGTCGTAGATAGTTTTTTCGGGTTTAGACTACTATATTCTTTTTTTTCTTCATAAAAGCAGTGAATTCCAATAGCTAGTATTATGTTATAATTTGGAGGTTTACTTAATTGGAAGCCAAGCTTTAAAATATAAGGTTGCAGATAGTTTTTTTTAGGTTTAGACTTCTATACTTTTTTTCATAAAAGCAGTGAATTCCAATAGCTGGTATTAAGTTATAATTTGGTTCGTGAATTTAGTTATAATTTCCTTCACAACTACTGAAAGACTATTTAAGAAAAGTTTCCATAGTATAGAGAAAAAAAACCAGTAAATTTAACAGCAACAGGGAAGCCAGAAAAAAAAACCAGCAACAAAGAAGACATGACATGCCCAAGCTAGAGACTAAATAGAAAACTTACCACACTTCAAATTTGCAACTTGGCACCATTTCTCTTCTTGTAATGCTTTTCACAACATCCCTTGTATTTCATTGTGTCCATGACCTCCATCAAGGCCTTAGTCTTCTCTACCATATTTAATTTTTCTCTGTATGTTGTTTGGACAGTTATTTTTCGTTGGAGTAGCCTCAATGCTGCAAGGGTTGCAAGGCACTTTGTCCTTGTCCTTTACTGCAAACCTAAAGGAGAAGAGTGCTTGTATGAACTGTTTGATGAGTTGGTTTGACAAGGAATTGAAAATCCAGATCCTTGATCAACAAATACTGTGCTTGATACTTGTTCAGAGCAGGTGAGACCAATAACATTATCATCTCTATATTCCTCTTCATCTTTCATAAAATTCTGGCTTGCTTTTATTTGGGTCTTCTCACCTTATCCGAGTTTCCAAATTCGACATCCAATATAGGAGAATCCCAAACAGCTCTCTTCACTACAGATGAAATTTTTTTCAATAGATTCGGGGAGCTTGCAGGTTGCATGGAGCGAGCCCTCATGAGTTCTTGATCATACTTGTGAGAAATTCTAAGCTCTCTCGATAGACTTTTCTGTCCCAGAGATGCCCAAGAGAAGACCCGATTTGGTATTTTGCCGTGGATTTATATTTACAAGTGCAAAGATTAAGTTCCAAACAATCCATCTTGAATCATAAATTTTTTATTAAGTACTCTGAATATCAACCTTTGTGACAAGTTTGAGTGTTAATACTTATTGAGTTTTTCCCTAACTCATATACACTCCTTGAAAACAACATACATGCAATCATAGACATGCATAAATGTGTAACTATTCTAGACCTGTCATGGAAATTGAGATATCAAATAATGAAAGCTTTGAGAACTGGCTGAGATCAAATGGGATAGTGCCATTTATCATGTCTCTTGCAAAGATTAAGTTCCAAACAATCCATCTTGCTGCTTTTCAAGGAGATATAGTGTTCAAGAGATTTGAACTTAGAAAAGCTGGAATTCTCCACAAGCACCGCATTTGACATATATGTGGCAGATATAAGACAATTTGCTACATAAGACAGTTTGCAAGCAAAGCATGAGCATAATTCCCATTTGGAAACCTAGAAATTGAAGGCTTGCAGAAGGTGGAGGAAGGGCTATATGGGAACATTTATAATAATGGAGTCCAAGCTTTGCACTTCTAGACCCCATCAAAACTGTGAATTGCATTGTCATGCCATTTGTTTTAATGTCGTGCAGGTGTAACATTGGCATTGTTTGTAATGCCTTCCCTTACATTTTTTATTTTTCCAAATTGATTAGGTTATATTTTTTATATTTATTTATTTTTTCAAATTGATTAGGTTGAGTGATTTATTTTTCCAAATTGATTAGGTTGAGTGAGATGGGTTGACACTTGCATTGTTTGCAACGCCTTCACTTATAGTTTTTTATTATATTTATTTATTTATTTTTCCAATGAGTGAGATGGGGTCGACACAGCTTCTCTCGTAACAATTTGTCTTTTTATGATATATATATATATATATATTTCCAATGAGTGAGATGGGGTCGACACAACTTCTTTCCTAATAATTTGGTTTTTATTATATTTTTTATTTTTCCAATGAGTGAGATGGGGTCGACACGGCTTCTCTCCTAATAATTTGGTTTTTATTATATTTTTTATTTTTCCAATAAGTGAGATGGGTTCGACACGACTTCTCTCCTAATAATTTGGTTTTTATTATATTTTTTATTTTTCCAAGTAGACATGGCTTCTCTCATAATAATTTGGTTTGGTTAGTGAATTCCAATAGCTAGTATTAAGTTATAATTTGGTTCCATGAAACTTTTGTGTGAGAGTTTTATAATGATTTTAACTCTATAATATAATGATTTTAACTTTAAACTTGGTGTTGGATTTTATTTTTAAAAGTTCGATTCATTATACACCAACTATATGTTAACATATAGTTTGGTTCATTGAGTTTTTTAACATATAGTTTGGTTCATTCGTTCATTTACAAAGTATTTGTTTACATAGTACATAATTGTATCAAATAAGTAGGTGATTTATTTCTTATTTAGTTTTTCTTAGCATATAAGATGTTTTTATTCAATTTTTGAGAAATTTAGTTTATATTATGATACTTATTAGTGAAATCCAATGAATTTAAATGGATTCATAAATATTAGTTATTTTTCAATAAGTAGGCGATTTATTTCTTATTTAGTTTTTCTTAGCATAAAAGATTTTCTTATTCAATTTTTGAGAAATCTAGTTTATATTATGATAGTTATTAGTGAAATCCAATGGATTTAAATGAAATTCATAGGAATTTCCCTTCATGTCTAATGTACATAGGTTTTAAGAAAAATCATGGCTTGAAGGGTTATATTGCATGTGCATGTTTTAATTTGTTGTAGTTATTTTATGATTTTGGTTGAGTGGTCACCATGAAGGTTAGTTATTCTACCTATTTCAACTAAGCCATTTGTGTGTTTACCTGTATACTACACCCTTCTCCAATTTTACATGCATGTATCCATATTTAATATGCAATAAATTGGATCTTTGAGCATGAATAAGGATGCTTGGCACACATTTTGCATCTTTTCCAATTATCTTTGTTTCCTCAAAACATTGAGAAATCAATTGGATGGCTAAGTAGTGAAATCCATTTGATGGCTAAGTAATTTTTTTGGCAAAATAATTTTCCTTTTTGTTACAAATTTATGACAAAGTACTATATTTCTATAGCTTATATAGCAATAGTCTTTACCAACTGCAGTGACATTGCCACCTCTTTGCTCTTATTTCTTTAATATTTAAAATGACAGAATATTTTCACACTTAAATTTAACATATTTCTTTCTTTAAATTTGATCTCTATTTGGAAAATCTATCCCCACTCATATGAAGAGTTTCTCTCCAAATGAAAAACATTATTTATTTGATCTCAACATAAAGGGTTAGACCAACATAAAGGGTTAGACCAATCATAATCCTTCAAATTGAAATCTTTCACATCTAATTTTCTTTGATATAGATATTTTCATGCTCGACGTTGAAATGTGACTGTGTTCTTCAAATCTGATCTATTCTATGGAGAAGAACAGCTCCCACTCTGCAATGTGACATATTTTTTTACTGGTGTAATGAATGAGTCTGTATGAAAGGTCAACGTGATAGAGGGATTGAGGGTAAGGGAAGCAAAATAAAATAATTTTTTGGTACGAAAATAAGGTTATGAAAATTTTTAAATAAATTTAAATTAGTTAATGATTATATTATTTTAGACAATTTTTTGGTAAGATCGGTTATTGTATTTTTGATTTATGAAATTGCAATTTTGACTATAGAAATAGATTCAACACAACTCAATTACTTCTTCTCAATTACTATATAAATATTTTATGTAGAAAATCTTTACTCATTCATTCTCTAAAAATACAATTTGACATATTTTTCTACCCATTGCATGGGCCTGTATGAAAGGTCAATGTGATAGAGGATTTGAACCTAAGATAACCAAAATACAATTACTCTAAGGTATATGATGATAAGGTTTTTGGAATCTTAAAATGGACTCAATGGTCAAAATTCCAAAGGAAGTAAACTAATCGTTATACTATTTGTATTCTTTTTAAGTGAAAACTGTAAATGCATTTTTTTTTCACTAAAATAACCATTTTCAATATTAAAATTATAATTTTGATTGTAAAGATATATTGAAAATACCCTTTTAAGTAAACATTTATTATACAATAGCAACCACTTAAAACTGCTAACCAACCATTCAACTGATTTTTCACTGAAAAATGGCTAGCTTGTACTATGATTCCAATTAAGTTGCTAGCGCGCAAGCTGAAATAAGCTGGGGACCATTAACCAGTGTGTGGCAGAGCAATGATTATTGCTCCAGACTTATTGTTAGTTGTTGATTCTCAACTCCCGTTAAGATTCAAAAAATCCAACAACTAACAATAAACCTCAGGCAGCAATCATTGCTCTGCCACAGCCTAAATAATTTTGGCCAAATAAACTTATACCCGAAAAACTTTAGGAATCGACGTCAGCCATGATGAGATCAAAACGAACCTATGAACTTCTGACCTGCGCATTGATTTCTGATTTCCTCATTCAGTGAGATACAAGTCATGGATTGCGTGGATTTGAATACAATTATTATTGTTGACTAGCTGATCCCATTGCGTTCCGAAAAATTCCGGTTTCCCACGATAAGTCGCATTCATCTTTATTTAATGACATAATGTGCGCCCATTAAGCACAATTACTCTCCATACCAGAAACATGTAATGGTTGGTGGGAGTTAAATGCGTTTGAAGACAGCTGACACTATATTCAGATCTTTTAAATGAATGGCAATCTGTTTCTGCAGAAAATCTGTACAGAGAAGTATGAAGGAAGCCCGGCTTTTGAAGTCCGTTTGTCATTCCAAGCATCCCAGGCGATTTGGGTAAACGCTACAATGTTCTTCACTTTGTAATAGATTGTAGATTTGCTCCGAGTAATTTTCCATTGAAATAAAGTCAGGAATGATTGTAGATTTGTGATCTGCGTTCAAAGTCTTGAACCTTTCGTGGATTTTCAGGTGGTTTGCTTCTACTTTTTTAGGGTTTGTAACATGGTATGAAAAATAAGTGCTATTTGAATTCATATTTCCGTTTGTGTTTCTTGTTTTAAAGTCTGTGTTTCTTGTTTGTAACAGGGTATGAAAAATGAGTGCTATTTGAATACTTCATTGCGTTTGTGTTTCTTGTTTTAAATTGTATGATATATTTTTAGGGTTTGTAACAGGGTATGAAAAATAATTGCTATTTGAATTCATCATTGCGTTTGTGTTTCATGTTTTAAAGTGTATGATATATTTTTAGGGTTTGTAAAAGGTTATGAAAAATAAGTGCTATTTGAATTCATCATTGTGTTTGTGTTTTTTGTTTCAAATTGTGTGATATTTTTCTTTTAGGGTTTGTAATAGGGTATGAAAAATAAGTGCTATTTGAATTCATCATCGCGTTTGTGTTACTTGTTTTAAAGTGTGTGGTTTATTTAGGGCTTGCAACAGGGTATGAATATAAGTACTATTTGAATTCATCAATGCGTTTGTGTTTCTTGTTTTAAAGTGTGTGATTTTTTTAAGGGTTTGTAACAGGGTATGAAAAATAAGTGCTATTTGAATTCATCATTGCGTTTGTTTTTCTTGTTTTAAAGTGTTTTGATATTTCAGGATTCAAAAGAGCTCTGAACTGCATATTGTAAGAATGGAAGTAAAGCAAGCAAATCAGCCTCGAAGGAATAAAGGAGAACTGCCCAGAAGGGAATTTTTATGAAGCACTGAACATTTCATGCAGCAACTGCGTTTTGTTTATTTTTGGGTTTGGAGGCATGGGGAACCATTTGGAGAATCTGGTGTCTAGTCTGAAATCGAAGATAAAGGGATTGAAAATGAAGAAGCCTTACAGGAAGATGGATAAGAGTGACAGCATGCGAATTGAAGCTCGAAGCAGACGCGCACAGAAATTGATTTCCGAAACCCTGAAGGTAGCTGATGAGCCTGGCAAAAGGGCCATTGCTTTATGAATTTATCTTTTGCAGGCCTGTGGTTTCTCTGTTCTGGTTATCGCAAATATTCTGGAGTGAAGAAATATCTCGAATTCTTTCGAGCTAGATGAAGAAATAGAATATAGATCTTTCAGAACTATTGTAAGTATGCTTTTGTATGGATTTCATAAGCAAATTTTGATTGAATGTGCAAGTCATTAGAAATTATGTAAAGAGTATGCTTCAGGTTTAAAAGTTATGGAGACAAATGCTTTCCAACTCATTGTTTGGCCAGTAAAGCAACCAATTGTCAATATTTTGCTTTATTTTGTTATTTTGTTTTTTCTCTCAAAGTAGAATAATTCTGTAATACTCAAGTCTAAAGGCTTCAAGCTTGACCTGCAAATACACATCAATTGTATTTCAATAAAATTTTAACATTTAAAATGATATTTGTGGTGGTCCTCAAAGATTAGATTTCGACTTTTGTTGGAGGTATGTAGGTGTTGGGTTGTCTATCTATTTTTTTATATTAAAAAAAGACAAGTTTTTGGCTCATTACAATTAGATAATATAACTAATAAATAAAGTAACTTCTTATATTTTATTTGGTATAATTAAGAAACCAGTGTTTGTAACTTATAACTTTTTATATTTTATTTGGTATAATTAAGAAGACCCGTTTTTAAAAACGCTCATTACAATGAGATAATATAACTAATAAATAAAATTTTATATTTTATATTTTATTTGGTATAATTAGATAATATAACTAATAAATAAAGTTATTTTTATATTTATTTGGTATAATTAAGATTATATCAATATATCTATTTAAAATTATATCAATATAATTAGTTTAAATCTTTATCAAGTGAAAATGATTTATAAGCATGGAGTTTGACTTTTATGGTTTTAATTTATGTTTTTCAAGTGGAGGTTTTTAGAATGAAAATATGTAATTTAATTTTTATAGTTTTAGTTTATTTAATTTATGTTGTTATATATATGTAATTCTAAATAATTTAAATTTAATTAAGTGGACAAATTATTTTAATATTTTTTAATAAAAAACATACACATGATTGTAAAATAAATCTCTTCAATACAATAAATAAATTTTTAAATAACATTCTAACCTTAATTTCTTACATAAATCCACATATTACTTTATTCTACATACTACTTTCTTAACCTCTTACTACTTTCTTGACCTCTTGGCAAGAAAGATATCTTACTAAACTCTTTGTCATGAATATCTTTTTAATATATTTAAATGAAGTTCTTTTATATCTACATACTATATTTTTAAGTTTCAACTTCTTGCCAAGAAAGATAAGCTCTTATTTATTTATATATATATATATATATATAAACTCTTTATTGTCGGTATCTTTTTAATATATTTAAATGAAGTTATTTTATATTTTATTTTATAGTGGCATATATTTTTTTAATAATGAAAAGTATTTTTGTTATTAAAATATGTAAATTATTAAGCATTTTTACAATAGAATCATGTACCCAGTAGAATAGAGTATGGACTTGTAAAATATATGATTTAATTTTAAAGAAGTTTTAACGTCTAATATATTTGTTTTTGGATATTCTCATCATCATGTACTTAATCCTTACTTTTTCCAAGTGAAAGTGATTATAGTTGTTTCTTAAATTTTTAGGTGGATAGATTTTTTCGTCACTTTGTTTCAACTTTATATTCATAGGTGATGACAACGTGGTCAAATTGACAAAGCAAATGTGTTCTTTTTTTTAAGAAGAGTTGCTATTCAATTTTCTATTTTCTGTATGTTATACAATTTTTAGTATTTATTTTAACTTTTTATGATTAGGTGGTGATAACTTAGCCAAATTGACAAAGTAAATGTTTTTTTTATGAATAGTTATAATTAGACCAGCTTTAAGGTGGTATTGATATCAAATGATTTAAGATATGATGATATTTATACTTGGTTGTCCAAATGATTTGGGAAAATACAAGATACAAGATATGAATACTCTTTTGCCAATGAGGTTGCTGTCATGAGCTGGGATGATTTAAGATACTTATCCAATGTTGTTATGCGATTAATTGTGTGTAATGGTCATTTTGCTATTGTTGTAAGTGGTGCTTCTATTAATATGATAATTAGTTAATTTTGTAATAATATGACTTATATAATGGTTAATTAATTTTGAGATATGTATGATTTTTTCAAGGAGAAGAAGATCACCCTAGTTGATTGGAGGATGGGCAAGAGTCCTAGAAAGGTGTAATAATGGCATGTTCCCAGTTTTCTTTAACCTTTTAAGCAATGTGGATTGGGATGAGTGAGATTAGACTCCCATGTAAGTTTTCTTTGTCTAGGTGAAGTCATAACTCAATGAGAGTATAAAAAAATCCACTAGTGATTTTACTTTTCAATGATTAATTTAATAGATAAATTTATGATAAAACATAACTGGTTAATTTATAGGTGTGGTGTTCATTTTTATGTTAGTGGAATGTGTTAAGGAGAAATAATCTATTTGATGGAAGTGTTGTTAAGAGGTATACTTTTGAGTATATTATGTTCTAGTGTTTAGTGTTTATTTTTTCAATCATAAATTTATTGTTTATGAGAATTTTTTTTAATGTGGTAAATAGTTGGAATTATTCACTAATCAATTGATTGACGACTCTTAATTGATGGAAATGTTGTTAAGAGACGTGGTTTTGAATATGTTATGTATTTTTGTTCATTTTTCTATCATTAATTTTGTGTTCATGATAAATTTGTTTAATATAGCGAATGGTTGGAATTTGTTCCCAATTTGTGTTGGACCTAGAATATACCCACCTAGAAATCCATGTTTAATCAAGTATTACAATGTTATTGTTATCACACTAGAAAATCACATACATTCTCTCAAACCAACATTATCAAAAACACACAAAGAGCAATCATAATCAAATGAATACACTAAGACACAAAGAGCTCATTTACATTTAAAAGGGGAAAACACATTAAGATGAGAGTAAAATCCAATACACAAACAAGTAGAGAGAATATCTTATTCATACAAGGGTCAAGTACATCCCTCAACACTTTGTTCAGTAAGCTCAATGCCTCCATACATGCATTACTCAATAATGGAGATAGATAAAAATTGCTATGGTAAGATCCTATAATGATGATAATTTCCTAATGTAGATCCTCCTTATTTATACATGGATGAATAGATGACAAGGTAAATTGTGATTATAGGTTGAGGGATCAATTGCAAATGTGTACATGCCCTAGGAAGAAACACACGTTCTTAACCGTTAGGGCCACTCAAATTGTACTATTATCTTGAAAAACATTCTCTCATATCTTTTAGAACCCTAGATATCACAACTTTCTTCCCAATGTACATATACTTTATTTCTTTTGACTTTCTTCCCATGATGAAGTCCTATTCGACGGATGCTTTGTCCATATTTATAGGAATGCATTTTATCAAGTGCCTGTTCATGTTAGTATAGTCTTTCTTCTTTTGTAGTATTTCTTTTGGATGCTCACTAGCTTCTCGATGTACATTTGTGTAAATCATCCTTCATTGGATATCTCTTGTAAAATGTTTTGTCGTTTTGCTAGTTTCCCTTATAAATTATTTTTCTACTTAATTACTTATGTTGTAGATATCTAAGTTGCAATCACATGTTCTCACTAGCTTCCTGATGTACATTTGTGTAAATTATCCTTCATTGGATATCTCTTGTAAAATGTTTTGCCATTTTGCTTGCTTCCCTTATAAAGGATTTTTCTGCTTAATTACTTATGTTGTACATATCTAAGTTGCAATCACATGTTTATAACTACTCATAATTTGTTGAGGTTTGAGCAAAATGTGAAGATGCTTAAAGTTTAGAACTTTTATTAACTAATCACTCCTTATATGAATCTCATAAATGAATCAACGACATAAATCATTCAACCATAAGAGACAAGATATACACCGAGTAAACCCTCCAAATACAAAGGATGAAAAACCCAACAATTATTTGATTATGAAAGATAGATTTGCAGAGAATGGCTTACAACACATCAACGTATTGTTTGATAAGAGATATCACTGTAGCAATAGAGAAGAGAGATCCAATACAACATTGTAATAAGCTTACCAAATTCCCAACACTTTAATAACAAGTCAAAACACCTAGCATGCAGAGGGTAGTGAATGGAAGGCTCAAGTAAACTCTAAGAGCATCACATAAGGCATAGAGAAGGAGGAGCTAACTAGAACTCCCTCCATGCAAACATTAGTGCCTTCTCTAGCACTAGTGCCAAGCTGGCACTTAGGATTCTCGATCATGCATGACATATGTGCCCTCCTTTCCATAATTAGATTTAACTAAATGTTCAGACTTGAATTGAATGTGCACTGACAGAACTGAACTCAATCCTTAACTAAGTGCATGAACACCAAGTTAGGATGTTAATTGATTGTCTTTAGTGCTTCACACTTAGTGCCATCCATGCAATTCACTTTGGATGAATCAATGAGACATTCCTTATTTAACTAATATATTATGTATTTACATAGTGAGGGTTTACATAAGCTTTTACAATTCAATTTCATTGGAGGCATGCATGGGCAATTCAAATCCTTTCTCTAGGATCTATGCTTATCTCATTATCTATAATTATTTACTAGAAGGTCCACATGTGTATTAATTATTTATCCATATTATATCATACTGAGAAAAATTATCGCACATACTGATGATCATATATATTACCCTGAATCATCTAGTCATATGCTCAAGTAATTCACTCTAGGGGTAGCTAATCCCTAAAGAAGACTTATAACACTTAGTACCATGACTAGTAATACATCACATTGTATAACCATCTCAACAAATGGAGGTTGATCCATATGGAGATCGATGAACACCCATCTATTCCACTGACTCAAAACAATTGTTCATTTTGACAATTTCCTAGTAATTTTTCTACAGTTTTTTGGGTCTTAAACTTTTGGGGCCATTTTGAGGCCCTAAACGACATGCATTTGACCCCAATCAGAAGATGCCAGCTTTGATAGACCATTCCAATGGGTTATCGAGTGCCCAAATTGAAGATCGTGTGCAAACATTATGACCCCGAAAAGTTGATTGTTCAAATAACTACCTTGGGGCCGCAAAATTTATGATGCTTAATATTCTAGGGTTATGTTTTGGGCGCTTAGGGTTTTCGCCATCATTCTTATTATAAATAGGTTGTTTTGGTCTTACTTTATATTCATCCTGGCACGAATGAGTGTAGCAACCACATCTTTTCTTAGAGATAGATACCACCACTCTAGTGGATTTATTGTACAGCTTGTTCTATTTCCACCATTTAATATACTGTGTTTATTGTATCTATGTTTTCCTTGCAATATGTTTTTGTTTATGATTTTATATATGTTCTTTCATTTTGTTCTCACATAAATCTGGATTAGAGATCCACCTGAATCCATTCTATGGATGCCTTCATTAGGATAATTGCTTGATATAACAAACAACCCCATCTCCATTTAAAGAAATCCATCTCATAAGGTACCGTCTATGAGAATCATTGACTTAATACAACACAAGTCCAAACTTGATACAACACAAGATCACAATACTAACATCTCACCTCAACACATAAGTATATAGATAGGGTTGGATTCAACTCAAGTACTTACTTGATACAATACAAGTTTAGAGGATGACTCCTAAAATTGTACAATCAACATTATTCACATATAACTACTCATTATTCTTATAATCATATTGCTATTTTTATTCAATTATTAATTTAAATAAAATTAAATAAGATTTTTTTGTTAATAATTTTATTTTTAAATATTTAATATATAATACTAATATAAAATACCATTGTACTTTGGTGAGTGAATTTACTTCATCTTTTACTTTTAATTATTTACATTGATGTGCTTTTGGCATTCATGTAGGAGTTGTTGTAGCATTCACACATTTTATTATTCTGTTGATGTATTGTTTTTGTCCCATTAAGTTAATTTTGTGTTATTTGTGTTACATTAATAAACTTTATTATATGTATTAACACAAATTGAAACAAAATATAAAAGATACACACTTTATTTATTTGTGAATCTAGTAAATCCATGACTAAAGGTAGTTTTTTTATCAATATAATATTATGTATTATAAAGATCCTTAAACAATAGTCATTTAAGTGTTATATATATATATATATATATATATATATATATATTTTTTAATATAAGTCATAATTAATTATGTTTTTTCTCTTATCACATACAATTAAATTGAATCAAATCAATTTATTTGTGAGCCCATTCATAAAGTTAAATATGTCGTCATGAATGGTTATGGCAAAATGGTATGAGATTACGAATGCATTCCTCTAGTAACTAAGTGTTGACTATATGCAAAAGGTATAGATAAAGAGAACAATTGTGGACGTTAAGACTTTGTGTTGCAGTGGCGAGGACTATATGTTTAGGAAGAGTCCAAGGACAGATGAGTTTTCTAGCCAACTCATTAGTATAGTTTTTTGTTTTAGTTCTAAGTTGTTTTTATTTGAATGGTTAGAATTTCATATTTTGGATTTTATTTGTGGAAAGTTATAAACTATAAATATACAATTTCATGATTGGACTATATTCTTATTTTACATTAATGTTATTTAAATTCATCTATTTATTATTTTTTAAGTAATTTATTATTAAATAATTAGGAAAGTTGGTAAAGTCATTTTTTTTACATATAATGACCACTTATATTATGAAACGAGAATTTGGCAGAGTTCTCGTTTTTCTCTCTCCTAATTTAGTAGCTATTTTTACTTCCATTTAAAAAGGTTGATACTAGTATCACACATGTTCAATTTAAGGCATGTTTTTGGGCCTTTGAATCATCTTGGTCTTAAAATATTATTAATTTCTATTTCCAAGTGTGTTTTTTAGACATTTAACAAAATAACATACATTTAGAAGCAAGTTATATTGAAAAACATATACATTTTGGAATTCTTTCTTTAAAATAAGACATTTTTATACGCAAAATAAGATTTTTTATTGACAAAATTCTAAAAAATTCTAGAAAATAAAGATATTTATAGCCATTTTCAATAGATTTTCATAGATTTTTTGTATAAAAATGATACTATTTCATACTATGTTCCAAAATGCACGATTCACATAAATTCACGAAAAACTATACCATATATTTGTAAATAACATATTAAAAACAATATATATATATATATATATATATATATATATATATTTTAATTTCTAAAATAAAGTCTGAAAGTCAAAACAGTACTAATATATCTTATCAAAAAGTTGTCAAATTTAACATTTTCTTCAAGACATTAAACTAATCAACAATATTATGAAGGCCAAATTATTCATCGAAATTAGAATTTTCTAGAGCATTGCTTTCCTTAGGGACATCAATGTCCTCTTCCATTGGGTCTTCTATGTCTGCAAGATGCCCAAAGTGCTCCTTTCCAAACATCCCTCCTAATGGGGGTTGACGCTCTATTGACATCTTCGCCACAAGTGTTTCACTAAATTCTCTTTTCTTCAAACCAAATTCTTGCAATTCATCTGGAAGAACTTGAATATCATTAACTCTTTCCTTGATGTAATTGCATTGTAGTGGATCATTATCAATGGATATGCAATTTCTTCCTTTTTGTAAGAACATGCTATTGTTGTACATAATCACAAAAAACAAAAAAATAGTTAAGACCAATACCTTAAATAAGCATACTTTAAAAAAATTAATGAATAATAAAAAAACAATAAAACTTGAAATATGTATCCATATGTAATATATGAAATTTGACCTGAACCCAAGAACAAATCTAAGACCCAATATCCTTCTCTTGAAATGTATCTATGAGATAATTAATAAACGCTTGTGGCTTTTGATAGATATTTACAGTCACTCCTTTGAAATCCTTTTCTTCATATGTCAATTTTTTAACCACGACATTATAAGTCAACATCTGACTATATTTTCCTTCACTATTCTCATTGATTAAAAGAGATTCATAAGTCTCATCTTTTGTCCAAGTTGCAAGATGTATGTTTTCAATATCATTAAGAAATGGAACACTGCCGGAGCTACGAATATTAGGCTTTTGCCTGTAACCAAAATAAAAAAGAAATAAATTAACTTATCAATAAATATAATTGATTTATAAATTCAATAACTTGATAGTATAGTGCAAATATATTACCAATAAAGTTGCTTCTTTGTTTTTGCTTTACCCTTGAATGATGTCAACAACCCCCCTAATTGTGTGTCAGAATGGAAAACAACCATTAGAGGAAATTTGGGGTCTAAAATGGGCCTTATAAGAAAACGTGCCAAAATAAGTTTTTGTGAGTTGGAATTCAAGAACCAATAGAATTTCAATAAAATAAGTCAACCATAATGGTTGAATTGACATATTTGTCATTAAAAAAAAACTACTTTTTTTGTTCGTATTTTCGACATATCTCATTGTGTTTTTACTCAAATTTCGATCGGGAGAGCTCATTGGATGCGGAATTTGATTTTGCATCCAACGAGTACCCACACTACATACTTTTGATGGACCCCGCTACCCCAAAAACAAGAAATACTTGAAAAACTGTGATGATGACATCATCATCACGTTTTTTTAGGGATTTCTTGTTTTTGGGGTAGCGGGGTCTGTCAAAAGTATGCAGTGTGGGTACTCGTTGGATGTGGAATAAATTCCGCATCCAACGAGCTCTCCCGATCGAAATTTGAGTAAAAACACAGGGAGACATGTCGAAAATACGAACACAAAAAGTAGTTTTTTTCTTTCTTCCTCCAAAATTAATCAATATTATTTTATTATTTTAACTATTATTTTATTATTTTCCTTAGGAGGCCCATTTTAGACGCCAAAATTCCTCTAATGGAATCTCCATAGTGGTGATGTTGTGCCATCTAGAAATCCCAAAACCACTTTATTGAATGATTGGCAAGTATAAGGTGCACAATCATAAGCAATGTTTCGTATAATGTATCCATGAGGGATATCTTCAATAACTAGGGTGTACTCTTTTTTAGGAACAATTTTTGCAATGTCTGCACAATCACCTAAAATAAATTTATATTGCACAGTGTCAAGCCCATTCCAAATATAATGATAAAGTGTATCATCAAGTTCAATGGCTGCAAGACGTTGTTTCCTTTGTTGTTCTATTTTGGCTCTTTGGATATGAATTTTGAAGGACTCTGGTACTCCATCTATACCCCTCTTTGGCATCTTCAAATGAAAATTTTCTCTATAAGTAATAAAATAGAAATTAAATGAATTATGAAATAAATAATTCACGATGTATCATAGATTAACATACCTTCTTGAATGCAACAAAAAATTGTTTTAGGGTTTCTATTGAGTTTGATTTTGGATAGTTTCATTTGACATCATACCAACTTTTCTTATTCAACATTATAGCCATGTCCTCTTGTATTTTCATGTAAATCTTGTGAATAGATGATGAAACAATAAATAATGTTGTTGGGCCTCGGGATAGTAGAGAAAAATTCATGTGGAATTCTGCCTAAGTAAGAGGAAGGAGCATAAAAGAGTAAGAAGAAGGAGCTATGACAGAGGAAGGAGCATCAAGGAAAAGGGAAGGAAGTTGCAACAGAAGAAGGAAAGAGAAGAAGAAGACAAAGAGAAGGTGGAAGACAAAGAGTAATATCTAGACTCTTGTAAAATACTCTCAAGCTAGATTTGAGATATGTAATTTTGGTTAAGGACTCTGGATCGCTAAGTGCATTAGAGTAATGGTTATGCAGCTGAGTGCACCGATAAGTAGAGAAGGTTGAGTCAATCTAGGCTATGTACAGATCGCTAGTAGGAGTAGAGTAGAACGAGAAAGAGAGAAGATCATAGAGCATGAGAGGGAGGAAAAGTCTGTAAAGATAGAAGAGAAAATAATGAACAAAGTCTACATCTTTGTGTGCAAACAAAAGGTGTATTTTCTCATTCTAGATGAAGAGCACCTTATGGTTTTTTCCTAGATGGGTTTCCACGTTATATGTTGTGTATATGTGTGAATGTTGAAGTAGCTTAGTTATATGTGTAAATGTTGTGTTGAATGACTAGTCGATTATTGTGTTGAATTGGATAAATGTATGATTGCCACATTATATTAATGAATATGCTTATGTTGTCTATTCATAGTTTGTTCACGTAAGTCGCATAAAGAAGGGTCAGATCATAGTTGGGTATTGAAATACTGTGCATACAGGTAACTCACCTTCATGGTCTTCGTAAAAAAACTTGGCACAAAACCAAGGTACTGAAACACCCTCCCAAACAAACTGCGGAAACGTGGTTCTGGAAGCTACCCATAAAATTGAGATATCTCGGCTGAGACAGATATCTCGGATGAGATGGCATTTGTGTCGCAGGTACTATCAGCTGAGCTCCGCTCCATCGGGCCAATATATTGGGATTTTCCATGTGTGGAGCAGAAGGGATTGAAACTGACTCCAGGGGTAGAGAGAGGGAATAAATCCAACAAATAGTTCTGTTTCTGGAACCTTGAAGTGTTGTGGTGAGTGATTTGTTGTGGCATCTGACGAAATCGAAAATCCAAAACTAGGTGGACTTCAAAGAGCTAGAGTTTGTGTGAAAAGAAAGTAAAGGATCCCGGTGAAACCCAATAGAGTGGTTGTGCCGGGACATTTATTTAGACATTTACGAGATTTTATTTTCTAAGTTTCTCATCGTGTTTCATGAGTGGTTGTATAAGTTGGAAACCCAACAAAAGAATTTTCAAGGAGGAGAACCGAGAGAGTGGAGTCCTTTCTTGATTGAGCGGATAAAAAGAGTAAACAACCCTATATAAAGGGCTGTGGATTTTTGGGTAGATAGTATCCTAGAAGGATATATCACTGAGTTTGTTGTTGACACAATAACCTCATACAATGAGGCAAAGCGAAAAAAATTTCGAAGACCATGCAGCAGATACCTGTTATCTTTAAAGACGTGGATAAAAATGCTTTTATGTGAAAAAGGAATTCCGTGGATGCAAGATTGAAAAACAAAGGGCGACTATGTATCAACAGAACCCTAGAGTGAGATTTTCTTAGGGTATAGCAGAACTAAAATAGAACCAGGATTTTTAAGAAGCGAAAGAATATTTAAATATGGTAAAAGAAGAAAAACCCTGTTAGAATGAGGGAGTTGTAGCATAGATCGAGAAGAAGAAGGCTATGAGTTTGCATCATACTTAGACGAGGGATCTTGTGATGAAGAGGAGGAATATAAGCCGATATCAAAAGGTGACGAAGATTCATAAGAGTTGACTAAACCTCCAAAAGAAGAACGTGCATACAACTCTCCCGCAGTACCAGAGGTAATATTGCGAGACTTGTCTCCAAGTGATTCTGTAAATACAAGTACTACTAACACTGTAAATAGTGGACAAGGAAGTTCGACCAGTCCGAATTTTGTTACGACTGTACCACTAGTAAATACAATGGCTGGAGATAACATTAAGCTCCCAATATTCAATGGAAACAAGTTGGAAGAACCAGAGCAACATTGGTTTCTTTATGGCTCTGTCTGGACTGTATGATGGATCCAGGATGAGAATATCAAGAAAGCACAGATGATCACGACACTATGAGGTTGTGCACTGGACTGGTATATGAAATTTTTGTTAGAATAATCAACCCATAGTTACATACCTTAGACATTAATTAATCCAATTTTTGTCTTATTTGCCTAGTTTCCATATTCCACCTTATGCAAGTTGTCATCTACACATCCATAGTGGTCAAACTTGCTAATTTTGAGTCATGGAGCACTTGGGAAACCTCCTAGAATCAAATATGCTTTATTCCTGGCCTCCCTAGCGCATGTCTGCTTTTTCTTCTTTATTTCCTGCTTTTTCAGTGTTTTAAGGCAATTGGGAAAGTTTGACTAGGTGAAGTTAACTTGTTTTTTGTCCTCCACATCCTCCACTCTTTTCTCCTATGAAAAGCATGTATGAGTTGTCCTTCCATCCACTATTATCTTACCTAATTGATTTTGCCAATTCGTGAGCTCCTAGACAGTTTTGGAAACTGCTTTATGCACCTATGGGGGATTTGCTTAGATTTAGTAAGCCTACTTTTGACTAGATTCAAATGGCATCTTCATGCATTCGAATCCATCATGTAATTATTTATTGTGGAAGACTATGACTTCATAGGATTGGCTATTATACACTTATTCAATACAGTTTAGTGTTCAGCTCCATTATTCAGTCTCTTCTTTGAGTAATTTGCATGTGTAATTGGCAATTGTTGTGAGTGTAATTGTTCTAACACATGGTTTGAATTTCCACATGGTATCAGAGCCTTTGTAGATCGATTTATCTCCTTCCAATTTGTTTTGCAGGTTCTACATCATTGACTGGGAGCATTCTGCTGACTGACAAGACAATTTCTGAGCTATGGATCAATCTCAGAAGATCATCTTGACTCCATTTAACTTCTTTGAATGGAAAGCAGAGATGGAGATACTGTTGAGAGCGAAAGGCCTCTACAGAGTGACTATGGCAACAGAACAGAGCCCAATGTAGCTGCAGAGAAGATAAAATGGCACAACAGGAGGGATGAGGCCTATGGTCTCCTATGTCTAAGTATATCCAGAGACCTCCTTTTCCATCTTGATGGATTGAAATCACTGAATGAAGTATGGGAGAATCTTGTTGATCTTTTTGGAAAGACAGATGAGATGAGGGGACATCAAATTGAAAATGAATTGATCTCCCTGAGTCCCAATAGCTTTGAATCCCTGCAACTCTACTTTTCCAAGTTCAAAGCACTTGTTTTGCAGCTAAAACAATGTGGGATCGAAAAGAAGGATGATCAGCTGGTCTTGGCCATACTATCGAAGCTTGGCCCTGACTATTCAGTGTTTGTTTCGACCTTCTATGCCACAAAGTTGACAGCTCGAACCTGGAAGATGCCTAGCCTTGCAGATTTCATGGAATATCTCACACAAGAACAAGATAAATTGGTGATGATGGGCACCATCAAACCATCCAAAAACCAAGCTCTAGTTGTTGGAGATTCGAGGGTGGATTCAAAAAGCAAAAAGAAAGCTAAAAATCCACCTGAGCAAAAGAGAGACAAGAACAAGTCTCCAGAGGAGCCTTAAGGTTCCAAGAAGAACTACCAGAAGAAGAAGAACAAAGGAGAAATGAGCAAGTGCACATACTGCAGTAAGGGAAATCATTCTGATAGCTCCTGCATGAAGAAGCAAATAGACATGCTGACCCAACTCTTGGAGAAGAATGGCATCTCCCTTCTAGACAGCTCAAAGAAGAGGGAAGGAGGATCAAGTTCAGAAGATAGAGAGAGAGTTCATGCATTGGTTGCTGGCACATCAAGCTCACCTAGTTTCATCATTGATTCTGGAGCTTCAAGACATATGGTTTTGAACAAGGAGTAATTCACCTCACTTGACATGTCGAAAGGTCCACCAATAGTACTGGGAGATGACTCTCTCACTGAAAGTTTGGGCAAAGGGAGGATTGATCTTGATCATGGTATGTTTAGCAATGTGTTGTATGTTCCAGGTCTTTCCTCTAACCTCTTATCAGTGTATCAGATGACCCACACAGGGTCTCCAAAGAAGGTCATATTCTCCCCTGATGAAGTTGAGATCACAGAGATCTCAAGTGGTAAAGTCATTGCAAAAGGAGTTGCAAATCATACTTCGAAGGTATACATGTTCTCACACTTCCTACCCTACTCAAACCCCTCTGCTCTTTTGATTCATGCTAATGAGGCAAGCAATATTTGGCATGAAATATTTGGCCACCTAAATTACAAGTATCTTTTTGATCTTAGTGAAAAAGAAATGGTCATAGGGTTACCAAAGATTAAGTTTTCCAAAGGAGTCTGTCAATGTTGCATCCTAGGAAAACACCTAGAGCATAAATTTGAGAGAGCTAGTCATGAGAGAACCTCTGCACCTATTGAGTTGATCCACAGTGATGTTGCTGGCCCATTTCCTCATATGTTAATGAGTCAGGCCAAATATGCATTGAATTTCATAGATGACTTTTCCAGGTATTGCTAGGTTTACTTCCTGAAACACAAGTCTAAAGTTTTTGGTCTCTTCAAAGTCTTTAAGGCTTTGGTTGAAAACCAGTCTGGGAGGAAACTAAAGGTCCTCAAATATGAAAATGGTGGTGAGTATGTCAAGTCTGATTTTATTCAATATTGTGCAGATGCAGGTATTCAGATGCAACATTCTATTCCTTACACACCACAACAGAATGGTGTTGCTGAGAGGAAGAACAGATCACTGAAAGAGATAACAACCTGCATGATGGAGGCTAATACTTTGCCACCAAAGTACTGGGTTCAAGCTGTAAACTGTGAAACCTATATCTAGAATAGGGTGCCTCATAAACATCTTGATGGTATGACTCCTTTCGAAGCATGGAGTGGGCACAAGCCAAATGTGACCCATTTCAGGATTTTTGGCTCAAGGGCTTGGGCTAGAATTCCAACAGAAAAGAGAAAGGCTTTGCAGCCCCAAAGCCAAGAGTGTATATTTATTGGGTACTTTGAATATTCAAAAGGTTACAAGCTGATAAATTTGAGCACAAACAAAGCCTTCATTGAAAGGTGTGTTCAGTTTCAAGAAGAGCCCCTAGCAGCAGTGGAAGTTGGAGAATCCTCTTCACCACCAGAACCTATGAATGTAAGTGAAGAGATAGTTGAACATGATGATTCTGATATGTATGATAATGATGATTTGATTGTATATCCCAACATCCCTACAAGGCCAAAATGGGAAGCCAAGACCATTCATGCAGCTGGAGAACTAGCTGGAAATCCTAATGACCCTAGGAGGACTAGATCTCAATTTGAGAGTGCTCTGTGCATGAAAGATCATATGTTTGCTGAGAAATCCTATCTGATGGTTGAATCATACCCATATACATATGAAGATGTAGCATATGATCCAATATGGCAAGCAGCCATGAAGGAAGAGTTCATCTCACTCCAGAAGAGCAACACTTGGGAGCTGGTTGATCTTCCCCCAGGGAGGAATTTAGTTCAGTGTAAGTGGGTGTACAAAACCAAATTTGTTGCTGATGGTTCACCTCTAAAGTAAAAGGCCATAGTGGTAGCCAAGGGCTACTCACAGGTTCATGGCATAGACTACAATGAGACCTTTGCACCAGTGGAAAAGATGGACTCCATCAGGCTAGCCTTAGCCATTGCAGCTTCAAAGCAATGGGAAGTACATCACATGGATGTGAAGTGTGCTTTCTTAAATGGATATCTCACTGAAGAGATATACATGCAGCAGCATCAAGGATTTTCTACTAACCCATCTCTTGTGTGCAGGCTAAAGAAGTCATTGTATGGGCTTAAGCAAGCCCCCAGGGCTTGGTATGCAAAGATTGATAGCTTTCTGCTATCACTGAATTTTGTTCGATGCAAATCAGATCAAAATGTCCATTTGAAGCTGATTAATGGTTCATTAATGATCATTGTTTTATATGTTGATGACCTTCTCATTACAGGAAACTCAAAGGATGAAATTGCTTCCTTGAAGGATGCAATGAACCATGCCTTCTCCATGACAGATTTGGGGCTATTGAGCTAATTCTTGGGGCTCAAGATTGCTCAAACCAAAGCTGGAATCAAAGTGCATCAGTCCAAGTATGCCTTGTATTTTCTGAACAAATTCAAAATGAAGGATTGCAAGCCAAGCAAGACTCCTTTCCTTTCAGGAGTGAAGCTTAAAGAAGATGATTCTTCACCTATGGTAAACAATACACTGTATAGGCAATTGATTGGATGTTTGTTGTATCTTACACATACTAGACCTGATATTTCTTATGCAGTAAGTGTGGCTTCTGGATACATGGATCAGCCTCATGAGATCTATTAGAAAGCATCCAAAAGGATCCTTAACTTTGTTCACGGAAAAAGAACACATGGGATCTTCTATAAAGCTAAATATGATCTTGATTTGATTGCGTTTACTGACAGTGATTGGGCAGGTGACAACACAGATCGAAAGTCAACATCTAGATATGTGTTCATGCTTTTAGAAGGGCCAATCAGCTGGTCAAGCAAGAAATAGAGTGCCATTGCACTCTCATCTACAGAAGCAGATTACAGAGGAGTTGTAAATGCAGCAACTCAATGTTTATGGTTGCAGGGGTTACTTGGAGAGTGTGGATTTGAATAATAATAATCAAATACTATCTACTGTGATAATCAAAGTACCATTCAAATTTGCAATGATCCAGTTCATAAGTAGAGAACCAAACATATTGAGATCCATATGACTACATCAGACAACTTGTGCATGATGGCACCATTCACCTACTCTTCTGTTCATCTTCAGAACAAGTAGCTGATATCTTCACCAAATTTTTTTGTGAGAATACATTCAGAAATCTCAAATCACTGCTGGAGATTTCTGATCATGCTGTGAAGCATGAATGATGACAAGATTTCCAATTTTTTTTTTATAGTCCATGTTTAAGGGAGGATTTTTCCCACTGGGTTTTTGCCTCTTTCCTTGGTTAAATGGACATGCAGTATCTAAAGGGTGACTAAGCCTTGTTTCTAGGCCCTATAATTTTCTGATATATTACTCACAAGTCAGGCTTAAGGGGGGTGTTAGAATAATCAACCCATAGTTAGCTACCTTAGACATTAATTAATCTAATTTTTGTCTTATTTGCCTAGTTTCCATATTCCACCTTATGCAAGTTGTCATCTACACATCCATAGTGATCAAACTTGCTAATTTTGAGTCATGGAGCACTTGGGAAACCTCTTGGAATCAAATCTGCTTTATTCCTGGCCTCCCTAGTGCATGTCTGCTTTTTCTTCTTTATTTCCTGTTTTTTCAGTGTTTTAAGGCAATTGGGAAAGTTTGACTAGGTGAAGTTAACTTGTTTTTTGTCCTCCACATCCTCCACTCTTTCCTCCTATGAAAAAAATGTATGAGTTGTCCTTCCATCCACTATTATCTTTCCTAATTGATTTTTCCAATTCGTGAGCTCCTAGACAGTTTTGGAAACTGCTTTATGCACCTACGGGGGATTTGCTTAGATTTAGTAAGCCTGCTTTTGACTAGATTCGAATGGCATCTTCATGCATTCGAATCCCTCATGTAATTATTTATTGTGGCATCCTATGACTTCATAGGGTTGGCTATTGTACACTTAATCATACAGTTTAGTGTTCAGCTCCATTATTCAGTCTCTTTTGTGAGTAATTTGCATGTGTAATTGGAAATTGTTGTGAGTGTAATTGTTCTAACACCTGGGTTCAATTTCCACAATTTTCTATAGTACCTATAGGATTTTTCCTGAAAACACTCAACAAGATTCGAATGGGGTTTATAGATGAATTCAAAAATTCAAAGTCTGAATCACAATGCATCACTAAGATCAAAGAGATTAAGCAGCTATCGACAGAATCTATTTGGGACTTTGACCAAATATTTAAGACATTAATGGCCAAAATGAGTTTCCAAAAAATCGGATGTGTAACACAAGGAATAGTTTATTGCCGCCTTGATACCACATATCTGGACCGAGTTGATGTAACAGAAACTCATGTTGCAAAGGCTCTTGAAATAGAAATTAAGTTAGAATCCTTGCTAGTTGGAGACATTGACTTGGGAATGATGCAAATTCAGTCGTAGCTAGCCAATCTTATTGTGCAGCTCCAGGACATTAAAACAGGAAAGGAAATTCGGGAGGAACTATGGTGTAAAAGATGTAGAACAGATGGACACCATAAAGATAATTTTCGGGCGCTTATGAACTATGTTGCAACAGGTGTTCCAAACCCATTAAACACCCAAGGAATGCCTTGGTGTAGAATATGCAAGACTAGAGGTCACAAGTTCGATGAATGTCTGTAATTATAGAAGATTGTAAGTGCACCCTCTAGTCTGTATTGTAAATTTTGCAAGTTAGTATGTCATGATGAAAAAGACTGTAGAGCCCTTCAGTTGCTGCAAGAAAAAATTCTGGATACCCACTTAATAAAAAATGATGAGAAAATGGAAGCTGAACGAGCACAACCTCAGTATCAGCTTGCATAGTATCAACAACAACAATATCCTCAACTACAATACCAGTAGAATTAGTATCCCCAACAACAAAAATACTCTCCGCAAAGGGGGCATGGCAATTTTAGAGGTCGAAGACAACAACCAAGAGGAGGATTTGGTTAAGGAAGAGGCTAGATCGTATGTTATAATTGTGGGTAATTGCGACTTTTTTCCTGAGATTATCAAAGTCCTTCGAAAAATTGTACATATTGTAAAGCATTTGATCACACTGTTGAATAATGTCTGCATCTTATTGTGAAATGGAAGGCTAGAACTATCATTAACCCCAACCCGATGTAGACTCTGAATCCGAACTCCAATTTGAATATTCAGATGATTTTTTCCGAACCAAGACAACCTCACATTGTTTTAGTCATAAGAGGAGGTGATGCGATGGGAGTAGACCAAAATACATAGCAAGGAAAACCGCAGGTGAGACTTACGGCACAAAAGAAAGCTATGTTAGATGTCTAACAAGAGAAATAAGTCTTCTTGAATGTGCAACAAGACTTTGTTGATACCAATCAACCGTCAACTTCTGGACAAGTTAGAGCTATGCTCGAACGATTTTAAAAACTAATCAGGAAGCCTCCAATGAAAAATGTTGGTAAGCTTAAAGAATTTTTCAAAAGTTGTTTATCACTAATCCATGATAAAGATGTTGTTGCAGAACTCACAACACTAATAAATGAAACAACATCAGATGTGCGACCTGAGAAAAGAGTTAATCATATTGAGAGAAAACTGAAGATAGGCTGAGAGCTGCGAATGACACGGGGGCTTCACTTGTTTACCGATATCCTATCACGTTAGTTCAAATTGTGGGTTTTAAAATTATAAAAAATTGAACCAATATATTGCAGGTATTGGGGGGGATGAGGGGTTTAAGGTGGGAATGGGTAGGGTGCTTTATAAGGATTGAGGTATAAACATGGGTGGGGAGGAGGTTTTAAGTATTGGGAGGGGGTTTCAACAAAAGGAGTTTGGTTCAATATCTCTGGAAATTAAGGGTATTCTTTAATATCCCATGATCACACATGCTATGTGACAGGTTCACTAAGTGAAATCCCCGTGGCGAATGAATGCACAAAAAGGAGATCATGATATGGACTATATAATATTAGATTTGGGCTCGGATGTCAATATATTGACAATACATACATGGGAGAGAATGAATAATTCATGACTAGACTGGTCTCCTATTTAGATAAGGATTGCAAACCACTCGAAGGTTCTACCAATTGGTAGACTAACCCAAGTACCTATGGAAGTTGAAGGCTTACGAACATATGACGACTTCGAAGTTATTGACATTGTCGATGACACAAACCCATATCCTGCACTTCTGGGAATCAATTGGGAAATAGACAACCAAACTATTATAAAATTCAAGAAAAGGATCTTATATTTCAAAGATTCTGAAGTAAGAGAGGTTGTGCCGATCGACTCGCTTGAAGGACAATGATATGTCGAGCCTGTGCATAGCAAAGGGCAAGACAATTATCTAGAGCAGATTTACAGCATCATGTCCTCGAAGGAAGACTATATTAACCCAACAACTGATGGAAACCTGAGTTGGAGGAGTGTAATTTTGTGCACGTCTGACTTAGGCGATGCTCTGGAAAATTGGAAGAATATGCTACATGAAGTCCCCAGGTGCAGATGTGCGAGAGTCACAACAATTTTTTGAAGGGTAGGAGTCAAAGCAAGCACGCTGCCTACATATGAAGGATTACCTAATATTGCATCTTTTTTGGAATAATTTGAAGAAAAGGTCATATAATCATAGTGATTGTCCGCTTTCTACAATGTGCTGAAAGCTACACCCATTAGATGGTGGGGTACCCACAAACAATCTATCTCCAAATGGACACATTGTAGGAGATTAATGGAGATTGAATTCAGAGAAGAGATCAGTTCTTATGATAAAAAGTACAGAGGATTGACAGATCTTGAGAAACATATTAAGCATTGTAGTGGGATTTGGAAAGAATAGCCACGACAAGAATGGGTTCACTGATTCATCCAGACTTTGGAAATGGTCCTAAGAAGTTGGTACACCTCAGAAGAGATGTGACGAGGAACCATTGAATGAGAAAGCTTAGTTGTAAGCTTTACCCAGACATTTGAATTTGTAAGTGAACACCCAACCATGGATGTTGCGTTACAAGTCATCAAGGAGAATATCTTTGAAGAAATACCGGTTGTAGACACGAATTTCAATCAATCCAACATGACTACACATAGGTGGATGTAGTACTATAATATCACAAAAAATATGAGCAATAATGACCCATTTTCCATAATCTACATGTGTCAGAAGGAAAGTGTGAAATGGAAAGAGTTTGCACATACGAAAATACACGGTACCCTACTCGATATGACATTGAAAAAAAAAAACGAAAGAAGGAAGGTTGCTATACTAATTTTGCATAGTATTGAGAGAAGGAAAAGCAAGTCGTAAGTAGCGCGACAACAAGCTGGGAGAGTTTAAAAGAAAAGTGGAAGTTTCCAATGAAATCACACCATCATAAAGCGATGCCATGATTGGCACAATAATTAAGTAAAAGTATTGATAGGATACTTATCAGTTATTTAGTTGGAAATATCGATAGAATTGGGTGGTATACCTTGGGACCATGTACACCATAAATAAAAATAATCATCTGTATCAATATGCATAGGAGCTTCTCGTGACGAAGTTCCACTACTCATGGCTTTTGATTCTGATCTTGTTTACAACCTGGAATCCTCCACCAAATTATCAACCCATGGACATCCTAGTGGAGTTCCTTGGCATGCATTTCTAGAACCTCTGGGATCACAAAGACAGTAAGTGCAAGGCCGATACAAATATTTCATTCTTTCTCCAAGGAGAAAGACTTAGACAGATCGTGCGCAAGGAGTATAGATTGTTCCCTACGACGGTGGCTAGGTATCCTTTCATTAATTTCCACGCGGGGCCGCACAACATCATCTTGTATCTATGTAATGACTCCAAGAAGCAGGAAATCTCGACCTTCTTCATCATTAAAGATGCAGATATCGAGAGGGAAATCAAAGACTGGCCTAAATAATGGATTTTCCAGCATGTAGAGGTGCCTAGTACTTCCTCTTAGCGGACGGAGGAGGAGGAACCTTATGTGCTGCCGGAATGGGCAGTACAGTATTCTCACGTACATGACTACCTTGATACAATTTTCCCTTCGGATGAAGTGATTATTGAGGCTATGTCTGGAGTTGAGCCACCATGGGAGGTGTTATGACAATAATTTTTCTCTCCATTTTGGTTTGTTTTTTCACTTTCAATCATAGGTTTGATCACTTCTCAGTTTTGGTATTTTTGAAGAATTTATTGATGATTTATTAGTTTTAATAGTTTGTGAGCATTTTTGTTTTCTTTAGATTTTATTTGTCTTTTTATAGCCTTTTTGAGTTTTTTTCGAAAGAGGTAAAGAAGGTCTATTTCCAAAGTTGATTCAGTGACATGTTTAGAGAACAAAATACACTTGTTAATGACCCTTAAAAATCTTCTAAACATCCGACAAATTGTTCAAAAGCTGTAAAAGTGCGATAAAAACGCACAGACAGATTCTTGTAGCGCTGACAGGAAAATTAATGAAGACAGCGCTACAAGAAAATCGCGCTCCTCATTTTTTCAAATTTTTGGACAAATTCGCGTCATGGGTGTCAGCTAGCAATGATTAATGGTATTTTTCAGTATGATTTAACATGTGTGGTGGCATATTAGACGTGTTTTAAGCAGATTTCAATCACGCATACGAGCCAAAAGCCATCATTGCTAAAATCGTGGGAGCAGTTGAGAAGATGAGCTAATCTTGGCTTAACCGTCGAAATTTTTTCATTCCATATGCATTTTTATAGCAAGGTAAGTTCGTGGAGGAGAACAAATCGCTACAAAACTGGATTTT
>LPNX010141189.1:2681-101313 GCA_001517045.1 Pseudotsuga menziesii
GCGTGTAATTACATTTTCCAACACTCCGCTGCCACTGGATCCTTATACGCGCCTGAATCCGCTAGACTTGAATCTCCAATAGATGGACTTGGCTCTGCTACTATTGCCTTGCCTATGTATCGGACCATGCCTTTGCCCCTAGCAGCCTCCATTGCCTCAGCCACAGAATATGGATATGAATTTTTCTGGACTTAAAACCGGTTTAAAATTGAGAAACAAACATGTAATACTTAATTTAAAAACATAAAATATTTTATTTTTATTTTTATTTTTGAAAATCAGTTAGATATATCTATATTATGGAATGGATACATCTATTTTTCATTAAATTTCATAACTATCTTAATAAAACTACAATGATTAAGAAGAATATTGTATAACTACTATACACCCAATTTAATATTAAAATAGTAAATTTTATATTTTAATTTATGTAATTATCTTAATCAAGTTAAAATATATAGTTTATTAGAATTTAATTTATATATTAAATCTACCTTCAATATAATACAATAAAGTTTGAATTATAATGATAGTTGGATATTAAAGTTATTTCAATGGTGAGAATATTTTATTTGTATATAAATTCTTAATAATAATTAATCTTAAAATTTTATTTGCCATATAAATTTTTAATAATAATTAATCTTAAAGTTGAATAATAGCTTTATGAGTTATTTTAATTATTTACTTTCAAACTAAATTTGTTTTTCTGTATTTTATAATTTATTTAATAAAATTAATATTTTCTAAACACAAAATTAGATGAAATAGTTATTATCACAATATTTACGCTGTAAGGCATTTTTCTCTAAAGTTCTTCAGAAAAACATTATTCATTTCGTCGTTTATTCAACTAACCGTGCTCCTCTGCATGTCCTCTTCGCGATCCACTGATTTTCTGCGTGTCTCCTTCGCGATCCGCTGGTCCTCCGTGTGTTTTGAAATTGACTTGTATAAAACTTGGGCCTTCTAGATGTTTTGGAGGTAAAGGTTAGAACCCAATCCGATCTCCTTCGCAAGTGACAGCATTGATGGTGGGACCTGCCACTTAACCCCCATCCCCGCGTGTCTCCTTCGTGATCCGTTGGTCCTCCACATGTCTTCAAATTGAGTCTGTAAAAAACTTCCATGCTGATAGTCGGGCCTTCCGGATCTTTTGGATATAAAGGTTAGAACCCAGTCCGAACTTCTCCGCAAGTGACAACATTGATGGTTGAAGGTTTACGGTCACTGCGTTGCTTTGTCCTCCCATTTCGCTGTCCTCCCATTTAGCAATAAACTTTGGGTATTCACCCTACAAGTTTCAGTGTTCGCATGTTTGCCACCTCTTTTTTTTCCACCTCTTTGCGAAGCATTGTTCATAGGCTTGGCAAGAATAGCTGCACACCATACGATTCCACTGCAAATTTGATGGTGTCTATTACGTCGAATCCTTTCACATAATTGTTTTTTGGGAATGCAGTCTTTTCTCCCGTGAACGTGGAGTTATGCCATCGCAACCTTGCAAAAAACCGAAACCAAAATTGATCATGAGGCTGGGAACAAAAGGGATGGAATTTATCCTCACTCGGGTCGGGTCCGTGATGGATCATCCCGTGGAATAATGGCATAATGGCGACTCTCATCCTCAAATTATTTCGGTATTCACTCTTAGGGGTATTCACTCTTAGGGTTTGCTGCGATGGGAGTCGTTGTTGCTTCCTAGGGTTGATTTTTTGTTATTTTGACTTTGGTTGGGGTTTGAAGGTACTGAAAATGGGGTGATTTCTTCTTTGAAGAATTTTGAAAATACACAGCCAAGAACGTGGGGGAGGAAGAGGATGACTTTGTACAGAGGTATCATATGACGTCCACCGGGAAAATGGGCTACGGATATTAGAGATCCCAGAAAGGGCGTTATGGTGTGGCTTGGAACGTTTAACACAATGGAGGAGGCCGCCAATGCTTATGATGCAGAGGCAAAACTTCATATTGATACTTACTGCACCAAATTCAACATTAGTAGCAGGAGGAGGAGAAAGAACAACAGGGTATAAAGAAACCTTTGGGAAGCCATATACTCAGAGATCAGAGGATCAAATCCCCACACAAACCAAGCTCAGCTAACATTTATCTATGGTTGGGATACTTCTTGGGTTCCATTATGTAGTTGTGGTGGAGAAATCCCTAATCACGACACTAGTTTTTAAATTTATATCTTCTCACGTCGTCTGGAGCTCTTTCAGCACATTCGCTGCTTGATTTATTTTATCCAAGAGTAGGAGTAGGGTTTCAATATTTTTATTTATTTATTTTTTAGATTTTGTTCTACACAATGGTTTCGCCAATTAGTCTGGGGAAACGCGAACGGGATGGGAGGAATACTGTAAATAGGGACACTGGAAAAAATGTATTGAACAAAATAGAAACTGAGAGCAGGAAAGGCAATAAGGGGTCCAACAGAGATTGGAAAATATATTTGGCAGGTGACGGAGTTTCGCTTTCCTCACCCTCTTGTTGTTTTCCTTGCGAGGAGGGGCAGGGAAAGAGCTTACAGTATTGTGGGCAATGCAGGGGAAGCTTTCATTTGAGTTTCTTTGGAATGCCGGAGTAACCTAAGATCGATCCTTGGACCTGCCCTCATTTCCAACAGACTAATAAGGTTAGTATATATATATGTTTTTAAAATTTTGTATTTGACATTTATGTGTATTATTACAAGTAGGGTAAAAGAATTAACAGCAATTGAAAACATTATAGCATCATGATGCTTTTGAACATTTAACTCTGTAACATGCCATTGTCTTGGTTGTTTTTTGGAAAACATAAATATTTATATTAAATATATAAAATTGGTAAATTCAGGATTACCCCTACTCTGTTAGGATTTGGCGTTTGACGTTTGAATATGTTGTACATGAGTTACAGGCTTCCAGTAAAATAACATAAGCACTATATTTACGGAATTTACAAAGACATGGATTGTCTTCTTATGAGTGCGAGGGCTGACTGTCAAAGTTTCTGCTAACTGTAGATGTCTTTGATATACTACTATTTTTTACTTGTCGGGAAACTATGGTTGAACACATCAAAAGGAAAGAGCATATGATTATCTTGAAAGTGTTGCGAGAATAGTGGATTTATTGATTTTCCCTAAGTTAATCCCGAAATAGGAAATCACAATAAAAAACTTGTGAGTTTTAAAAACTTTAAAAAGTCACATTTTTTTGGAAAAAAATTGCTTGCAGCACAAAAATTCTGGTATTGAAGTCAAAATATTTCTCTCTTGTTGTTGTAATTTTATAGTTTAATATAATAATAAAAATAAATTATTTTCATTCCAACTTTGGGCTAAGTTATTCCCTTTCTATGGTCCGGACAAGTTATTCCCAAGTCCAAATTTTGCAACACTTGTTACTACTTTCCAGACCTCGGTATATGGTCCTAATTCTTAACCTAGGCGTATATAGCATACTGTATTTAGCTGACTGCATCCAGTAGCTTAAGTATGATAATAATCAATGACTTATCTTTAATTTGTTATTCATCCATTACTCATCATCAATCTCTAGAGGAGCTTGGATTTTTCTTTTGTTTTGAATACAGCTTCAGGATTTATGGGCTATTCCAACAAACTAGCACAAACATTATATTTATACTATATATATTTACAAAGACATGGATTGTCTTCTTTTGAGGGTGATGGCTGATTGTCAAAATATCTGCTAGCTGTATATTTTTTCTGCTTCCTTGGTTGTTGTTATACTATTGTTTTCTTCACTTGTTAAGAAACTATGGTTTCCAGATCAGAATGGAAGAGGATATGATTGTTTTGGAAATGTGAGATTACCTCCATTGCAAAAACCACTGATTTATCGCTGATTGTTTAATTTTCCTCAAGTTAATCTCCAACCATGAAATCGGAATAAAAGGATTGGAAAATTCACATTTGTTATTGAAAAAATTGCAAATTATGAACTCATGACCTTATATTTACAACTTCTCATTTCAGTTACTCATTACCAATTGCTCTGTTGGTGTAAGTTAATATTTTGATTTAATTGAAAAAAATGAAATATTTTGCATTTTGAATGCTTGCCGACTTTTGGTCAAGCCATTCTAACTTTTGGCCCTGTCAAGTTATTTCCAATTCCAAATTTCAACACTGATCTCGGTATATGGTCCTAATTTTGAATCTAGGCATATATGGTACCCTGTATTTAGCTGATTGCATCCAGTAGCATAAGTATATAGAAGAATTATTCAACATCGATCTCTAGAGGTGCTTGGATTTTTCTTTTGTGTTGAGGATAGCTTCAGGTTTTATCCATGCACAATCCCTTGTGACAATAATCTCCATGAAACAAGCAACCTCACCTTTCAATCCACAGGCACGGAAAACTGGGACTGTGCTTGATCCTTTCGCTTGTCAAATTCCTCAGTGGCATTAATATCCTTTTCATTTATATCCTCCTTCTAATCCTCTTTACTGATATTGATTCCCATGGCTTTGTTTTCAGAGTCAAGGGTCGATTCAGTGAGTTTATTTGCAGATTGTGGACTCCATCCGCTGATTTATCCAACGAGCCGAGAATGATGTCCTGAACAAAGAAATCCAGTTCCACGGTGGACTTATTCAAAATTTCCCTTCCAATGGTGTACCATGTGCCTTTCGGGGGGTTTATTTATACTGGTGGGCTAGCAAAAATTTTGTGTCTTTCTAAGTGGCACCCCACTCCTCCAGCTCTTCAAGGAACTTAGTCTGAGCCTTAGTGCACATGTGACATACTAGAACAATCAGCTACAAATTTGTTGCCCCTTTCCTTCCCCCTTCATGTTGACTGAGGCATCTTCGACATTACTGAGCTAGAAGACTCAGAAACAGTTTTAGACTGGGTCCTCCAGTTAGAGTCCCCCTCCTCATCAAAATCCAGACCAACCTCAGATTTGGAGTCATCAAACTCCACTGACAGGGATGGGAGTCATTCCAGAAGAGGCTTCACAACAATCATGTGGACTAAACTAAATTCAATCGCAGAAAACCAAGGAATCCCCTGGTGAGAATCCAAGGCAGAAGATCCTTTGAGAAAGGCAGGTTCCCTTTCAATCAACACCACACTTGTAGTGGGCAGCAAAATAAAAAAAAAATAATCAGATTGAGAAAGAGAAATCTGAAAAATCAAAACTAAACCAAAGGGAAGTATGGAGAGTCGTGAACCATTTTAGATTTGATCCAAGACTGATAGGAAGGAAAAGTGAGCCCTTCTAGATATCTAAAAGCAAAGGAAAAAAACCAAACTTCCAGCAGTATAAACTCTCTTGTCGGGCTCATTGAACAATATTTGATGTGCAACCAACTCAATAGCCATCATCTATTCGGGCTCCATTGTTTAACCATGATTGATCCTTAGGCTACAAGCTTATGTCATCATTTGGTTCCAGCTCTTTCCTAGCACCATTAGTTCATCTCTATGTTGTGTGGGAGCACCCCCCTCCCCACTCCCCTTTTCCCCCGCAACCGAAGCTCATTTCCGAAGGAAGCACTAGGAAAGCATGCTTCCTATGCTCCCGTATGGGAGCATTTTTAGGAAGCTTGCTTCCAAGAAAAAAAAATGCTCCCACCTTTTTTTCAAGTTTTATTCCAAACAAACCAACAATTTAAGTGATGGGTGGGGGGTAACTAACCCTAGGTCCATACTAATGCTATATAAAGGAGGCAAAGCCTACTCTAATAGCAAAAAAGTTAAAAACCTAACCTTAGTAATCATCAGTAGCATTAAATGGTAATATTAAATTCTTTAAAGTAAAATGAAAGATAAGGAGAATGCCAACTTTTACTTAAATTTTTAACATTACCATTAATTGTTTCAGGATGTTTGAGAGTGGTTCCAACCTCATCAGACTTCAAATGAAAAAAGTAGAATTTTTTATTCCATTCAAAATTCAACAAGCATAACAGTTTTTAGGAATTCAGGATTGCAATGTTGCCACTGATTCTATCATGTATGAGCCTATGAGGGTATGGGATTGAAATTTAATTAAATACATCAACCCCTCTATGTATCTTGATTCTAGTGGTGACCGGGAAAATGGGTTGCAGAGATTCGAGATCCCATAAATGGTGTTATGGCGTGGCTTGGAATGTTTAACACAATGGAGGAGGCCACAAAGGCTTATGATGCAGAGGCAAAAATTATTGGAGGTAAGAAATCCAAGCTAAACTTTCCTGATGACTCATGTTTTGTAAAAATGGACAGTAGGAATAAAGTGCAGGGAAAAAGTAAAGTCATGTGCACAAAACTATGATTTATTATTTGAGGCTTATAACATAATCGGTAAGGTACAGTCCATAAATTCACCAATTCCAAAGGGTTATTTATAAACAAGAAAGTGGAATCCTCTTTGAGTACAGGGACTCTAACTTCATACAACCTGGAAGCCCCATTTCGAAGCAATTCAGATACAGAAGATTCCAATCTTTGAAATTGGTTGGCAGTCAATTCAACGGTTATATAGTTACCATGGTTAATTGTTAGTTCTGCGATTCTTAATTCATGTTGTTCCTTCATAAATAACTAAATCAATCTGTTTTGCATTGCATCTTCTTTGACATGATCATTAACGCAAACAATTATCCCGAGTACCAATTTACAAGAGAAATTTGAAAAGCACAAATACTCCTTTCTTGAGTCACAAGCCCTAAGTAGAATACTATAAAGTTGAGTCATTAGAGATTGCATATTCCCTCAATTATTTTTGTCTGTAAACATTCCTAAAAATGAAACTTCTAGGAAACTTGGGGGATTAGGGGGAAATACCATTCCCACCCAAAAAAAACAAAAAACATAAAAGGAAAAATGAAGGGCATTTTCAATAAATTATTGCCCTGTTTTGTTGAGCAAAAGATAAATTTATGATACTTGTGTAAATTTGATACAATCAAAACGGTCTTCTGCATATATATGAAACTTATGTAAATGTTGCTTCTTTAGCACAGTTATTTCTCCCATAGGCTGTGGAACCGCAGGACGGTTGGACTCCTAGAGGTGATAGAGCCCCATGTTTTATGCATCCCCCATAAGCTTTTGTTGCATGATTTAGTGCTCTTGCTCCTAAGGAACTATTAGTTTCAACCTACAACTCAAGAAGTACTAGACCAAACTCACATATGATATATGGTTTTGTCACATGTGAATATGTGTGAAAATCCTTGTACATATGCCATATTAATTGTGATTTGTTTAGATTGTTACTGGCATTTTATGACTTGCATACGGAAAAAATATTTCTAATCTAAAAAAACAGTTTGAACTTGCTTCAGACAAGCGTGGCCACTGTAATGCTTGTTGTCCTTTTGTGTTGATCCAAGTTCTGACCCTAGAATATTGTCCTCTGATTAATAGGACCATGTGGTGATGGAAGAAACGGGACCAGTTCAGATTAATGCTTTTCAGATAATAGCTATGTCACCGAGTTTAGATCTGTCCAACTTATTTAAAAAAGAGGTATGGTCATTTATGTTGTCTAAAATTGGTAATATTATCTAAAATTTATACACTTTTAAATACATATACATATTTAAAACTAAAGTGGATGGTAGTGAAAAGCCCTAAACTCCGTAGTAATTTGGCTGCAGACGTTAAATAAGTAAATTTACAGCTTTTTATAATGTTGTTGCAGCCTTTTGAACCATAGAATCTAATTTAACTATTCATTGTTGGGTGCTTACAGGGTGTTGCGGAAAGAACAACGAGATTCATGTCCATGTATCCTGGCAAAGATATTATGCAGAAAATGGAAGAAACAGTCAAAGCCTTGGGGTTTCAAGTTGAGAGAAGGAATAGCAAGGTTTGTATTTGTATCTAAACGTAACTATTATAATTAGACAAAGTTCCTACAAGTAGAAATAATAAAAAACTAATTTATCTCAAATTTTTAATGTGAATCTACTTAAAATTGTACATCATGTGTATCATGTCGATCCGAAGTGGAAGTGGAAGGGGAAGGGACATCTCTCTGTTGCAGCGGAGATGAGTGGAAATTCAAAGATACTCATAGGAATTAATTATTTAAGAATTATTTTGTTCCAGGAAAGGAAATTGTTGCAAACTTGAGCTCCTTATGTTTACAAAGTCAGGTTTTCTATTATCATTTCATGTACCCATTTTGTTGGATAGCTACTAAACACTATCTGTGTTATATGATATCAGTTTTTTGTTAAATTTTAGAAATCGAGAGATGTGAAGGTTTACTACTCTCCATTTGGGAATAACTTGTTTTACATATATGGAAGGAAAACTATTTGGCTCAGGCCTCAACGTCCACATATAATCAACCTCAACACCTGGCTCTGACACCATGTTGAAAATTGAACAGGATAGGAATTAAACCAAGGACCCCTGCCCATAGTTGGTAGGATAGTCTAACACTAAATTTCATGACCATTTAATGACGAACATTGATTGGATTGATATCAAGGTGTGGGTTTCAACGTAAATTTCTACAAAGGAAATCTACCTTAATGTACCATTATGTAGAATGTGATTTTAAACAATTACAGTGAGAAGGTCATTTTTCTTAGTGCCACTTTGAATAACTGTTAAGTTAAGTTGAATTTAAGAAACAGTGATGAGATTAATCACTAAGGCAAAGTAGGGCTAAAGTATTAGGAAATTGAATATAAATATGTGATATCCCCACAACTAACCTTAATAGTATTACTATTTTGTGGATAGCAGGCCTTGGGAATTTGGGAGCTGCAGAAAATCAATGGATGGAAGCAAGTCCTGTTTTGAAAATGATTTATGCTGCTTAGTGATGATTCTTAGAACATGTTGTAACAAAGCATAGACTTTTCCTTTGATTTGCAGAAGCTACTAATTGAAACAAGCAGCATGGAATATATGGAATTTAATCTCTCTCTTTCCACCCTTTTGATGAGTGTATCCTTATTCACATATGGATTTCTTGGCCAAGATCATTTTGTTTATGTAAGTATATGATCCCATTCTTTCATTGTATTATATGTTAGAACTATTCCCCCATTAGAATGTAGGTTTCCCACACCTCATCCTTTTCAATGCTCATTAGAATGTAGGTATGAGCCACTATTATCCATGGACGTCATCTCAGCCTATCATTTTGCATTTAGATATCCTATGACATGTATTGTTGTTACTTTGACCCCTACCAAGTGTGCTTATGTCAATTTGATTTATATGCTACCTTATTATACCACACCAATTTTAAAACCAAAGGGGAAAATTAATTTTGGGTTTTCTTGGACATGGTGAAATTATCCAAGAGGGTGTTAAACTCTTGAATGGTATGAAGAAGTTCATCTAAGGTAGTGTGGTAGTGACTCATTTGTCTGGTAAAAACTTGAAGACGTGTCACATACTCTAGAGGGAAAGAACGTGTTAGTGAAGCAATGTCTCCCTAGCCAAGGCATCACTAACAACACTTTAACACATACCCTTGCCTACTAAAGTATACGACACTACTGGATACCATACATCAATGATTAGAAGAGAGCCTTGACTAGAAAGTTATTTGCAAGTCCTCCCCAAGGATTTTACATTCCTTCTAATTCTGATCTACAATTGTTGTTCAGTTCAGATCTTGTGAATATTAAGAAGCAACACTGTCAAGAAGAAACGTAGAACGTGAGAAATGAGTCTTCCCAAAATATCTTAAAAAGAAGGGAACGACGTATCTTAGGAAGAATACAATATTGAGACTAACTCGTGGTATGGTGAGCTGTTACATTAACAATTAGTATTGGTCCCTAAGAGAAATGTAACTCTGAAATTCACAAGTTGTTATACTGCTTGTATATACTGCTATTGTTTGTTAGAGGTTTTGTTTCTGAAAACAAGAGATTCTTGTTTTCCTCATAGTATAGGGTATGGCCTAATTGCATTTGAAAACTTATAGTATTTTCTCTGTTATCGATTGCAATGGAATGGAAAATTTCTTTCTTTAAAGAAGATGAATCTGTATTGCAAGGAAAAAGTTGCAGTTATCACTTTTCTTGGTTTGTTTTCTTATTATTTATGCACATCCCTCATATTGAGTTATGCTTATTTGTAATTTGTGAAGGAAAGAACAAATGCTTATCCGTAATATGTAATGAGTAGTCCTTCTAAATCTGATCTACAGTACTTATTAGGTTCAGATCTTGTGAATGTAATTCACCAGGATAGGAAGAAGAAACTCAGAACGGGAGAAACCAGTTTTTCCAATATGTCTTAGAAAGAAGGGAAGGGTATATTATATGAAGAATACAATATTGAGACCAATTTTTTGTATGGAGAGCTGCTACATTAACAATTAGTATTGGTCCCTAGGAGTATTGTAACTCTAAAATTCATTAGTATTTGTCCCTAGGAGTATTGTAAATCTGATTTTTTTTTAATGTGCTTGTATAGCTTGCTATAGTTTGTTAGAGGCTTTGTTTCTAAAAACAAGAGATTCTTAATTTTCTCAGAATATAGTATTGTCCAGATCTGTATAATCTATGGCCCAGTTTGCATTTGAAAACTTATGGTCTTCTCTCTGTTATTTGGTTACCGATTTCTCTATATTGTAAGGAATATGTTACATTTTTCACTTTTCTTGGTGTTTTTCCTTAGTATTAGTGCACCTCCCTAATAATTACTTATGCTCATCTATAATCCTAAATTTCAGACTGTTGTGAAGGAAAGAACAAATACCTGCAAATATAAAAATATGGGAAAAGTATGTCTCATTATATGTATGTCTACTGATAGTAACAATATTTTGATAACAGGATCCTCACAACCGCAGAATAAAGGATAATCCTATATCCGATAATCTGTAGCATTCTTCTCATCAGTATGTATAAAATTTTATGCGACTATTCCTACACTTGTTAAACATATGGCTCAAAAAATGAATTTTTAGACTTGCTCTCCATGTAGAATGCCTAGATTTCATCCCTGTAGAATTCTTAGAGTTAGGAAAATTATGAATTGTTAGATGCCCTCTGCATGTAGAGTGGTTAGATTTCATCTCTGTAGAATTCTTAGATTTCCTCTTGTTGTTTGTTTATTTCATTTTACTATTTTGTTTTCACATGAGCTTGTACTCTCTAATTTGATGTCTAAATGATGGACATATCATGGAATGCAGAATCCCTATTGTTCTTGTAAATTTTTTGCGTTCCTTTTTATCGTATTGGATAATTGTTTGATTGAATGGTTGTAAACTCTAACTCGATCCTGAAAAAAATTATGCATACTATCTGAAGTAGCTAACTTCATTAATGTGTTTTTATGTGGTATGAGTTTTTTAATGTTTTTTTATGTGGTCTGGATCTTTTTATGTAGTAAAGTCTTCAAATTCCGACTTCGACTCTTGGATAATTGAATGTCCGTCTATTCTCTATTAGGCATATTTTTTTACACGAATAGTTAGCTCCTATGGCTCTTGGGAGGAGGCTCAGAGCTACAGTGGTTTTTCTCTTCAATTGCTAATAGGTTTTGGAGTGGGAGTCATCTCATTTATTGTAAGTTGATACCTTCCTTCAAAACAATCCAAATTATTGAAGGTTATTCATTTTTGGTCTCTGCATGTATATGGGAGGGAGGGATCAGTGTTATCTCTCTATGTATGTATCATGTGCGTATTTATTCTTTTGTCAAGTCAAAAATTATTGGTATGATAGGAATCTGATAGACAAGGTGTGACATAATCACTTTAGGTACCGATATACATCGCTGAAATAGCTCCCAAGCACTTGTGAGGAAGCCTTGGCATAGTCACACGTGGTATTGAATAGCAAGACTAATTCATTATATGAAGAATCATTGAAACAAAATTGTGAATCTCTTTATTGACTAATTGTTTCCTTCTTAAAACAGTTCACTGTCACAGTTGGTATTATGCTGGCATATTCATGTGGGCTATTCCTTGACTAGAGGCCTTTGGCAATTGCTGGTATGTAGGCTTAGTAATCATAATTTTGCAAATTCGGTTCATTTTCCTATCTTTAGATTCTTTTGAGAAATCATCATTCATACTGTTACCCAAAGTGTAGGTATTTTCCCTTGCACTTTCCTGATGCTTGGACTCTTTTTCATCCCAGAATCATTATATGAAGAATCATTGAAACAAAATTGTGAATCTCATTACTGATTAATTGTTTCCTTTTTAAAATAGTTCACTGTCACAGTTGGTATTATGCTGGCATATTCATGTGGGCTATTCCTTGACTGGAGGCCTTTGGCAATCACTGGTATGTAGGCTTAGTAAGTATAATTTTGTAGAGTCGGTTCATTTTCCTATCTTTAGATTCTTTTGAGAAATATTCATCCATATTGTTACCTAAAGTGTAGGTATTTCCCCTTGCACCTTCTTGATGCTTGGACTCTTTTTCATCCTAGAATCTCCAAGATGGCTGGTGAGGTTTATATGAGTTATTTTTCTTCACCAAAGTCATCTGAATTTCTCTAACATGTCAGTATTCAATGTGACAAGCTTAATGAAAACTTAATTTGGGAAGTCCTTGTTTATAATGCTGAAGGCCAAGACTGCAAAATCAAGAGTTTGAAGCTTCATTGCAAACTCTATGTGGCCGTGATACCGATATCTCCTGTGAAGTAGTTGAATTCAAGGTTATAAAAATATTTTGCTATAACATTTATATTCCATATTCTCATTCAGTTCTAGTTTCTTGGACATATGCAAAAATAAATCTACATGGTGATTTGGATCTCTGAAATTGTGCTTTTTGTTGAAATTGTGTGACTTTTAATAGTAGATGTGCTTTTTGAATATGCAATATCCTGATATAGGTGGAATGAAATGCAATAAGAGACCTTGGCTCAATCATGTGTGATCTGCATCTTAGACTAGGTTTAATCTTAAAAATCTCATTTTTCACAAAGTTCTACTTGCTTGAAATAAGAAAATCTATCCTTCTCATCAGCAATGCTTTTCATATTGCATTAGCCTGGTCACTTATTTTTACTACATTCATTTTCTTCTCAATTAAACTTATACATGTTCTGATGAGTAAAATTATAATTCCTTTAGGTGAAAAATAAATTATTTGGATCATTTGGAGCCTCTGGCCTTTTGAGTATTGAAGACAGAAGAAAATTGATACTTTTATTTTGGTTTTGCAGATATTAGAGGCCAGGTCATTGTTTTCAGAGGAGTCAAATAAAATTAACAAGGCCAGATCAACCAATGCTGGAGGAAGCTTGGGCATTCCAGAAAGGAACATTCTCTTGATTCCTCCAAGAGCAGAAGTTTGAGCATTTTTCACCAGTTACAGAAAGCAGGGAAAAGGAAGATTCTTTCAAGTCTGTATCTCTAGAAATAGTGGCACCAGAACTTTCCAATAACTCTGAAGGTGATTATCATATTTCTAGGAAAAATAATTTGTATAATCACACAACATCCACTGAGGATGTGGAGCATAATGATGAGGATGCAAATGTAGATAATTGCCTGCAAGCACAACCAGGTAAAAGTGATGCATCTGTACATTCTGCAACAGGGTTGTCTAATGAGGAGGATGTTTCTTTTTGTGATATGGAAGATGAGGATGATACACTACTGCAAACGGATTCAACGAATAATGGGTTCACCTAATTATAATTAGTTGAAATGCATACAAGATGGAATGATAAAAAATACAGCTCCTTAATAAAATATGCAAATGATAACACTCCAAAGGTTTTAAGGTTCACTTTACAGATTTTCTCAAAACCTGATGGACCAAAGGCAATCCTGACTCTTGGAAGAGATGATGCTTGCAAGGGTAAACGAATACCTATGGTTTTGGCTAGCGATGTACTTATTGATAAATACTTTGCTTGCAATTGTTTCAATCATCTATTGATGGATTGGATGATAATGAATTGTGGATGGAAGCTCATTGTATCATCTAAAATAGTATCATGGGTACTGATATTGTCTTCAATTGTGTCAATTGATGTATGATGGATTGATAGTGGTTGGTTTGCCTACTTATCATACAGTGTCGAGAGTGTTCACTAATACTGTGTTATTACCTTGAATTATCAAATGTATATATATACTGAAATCTTTGCTTTTACTCTTATTCATTTTCTTTTCTGTATTTATGAAGTGCAAGAAATGTCTTCAAATTTGTACCATTTTTTCCAAACCATACAGTGCTATCATGTCTACTCCTTGAACATGACTCCTGTTAGAGGTATGCTAGTTCAGAGAAGAGATCTCGCTGCAGATCAGGAATCTGCACCTTGTCCCAAGATCAAGGTCAGGGCTACCCATGGCTCTTCCTTGGATGAAGTGTCTGTCAGTATGCAGGCCACATTTGGTATGTTTCTACGTGTCTTTCTCCTTTATTAAATGCTTCCTTTCTCAATTTGTAGTGCTTCTGGAGTCCCCAATCGAGGAGGAATTATAGATTGGATGCCTTGTTTTGTTGCTTTTCGTATGCCCATTTTAGAGGAATCAGAGATTGGATTCATTCTCCTGCTAAGGCCCGTATTATGAGCTTTAGGGGCCTGTATATTTGACATGAACCATAGAGATTGGATGCATTGTTGCTAATATTATGAGCTTGTAGTGTTTTTAGTATTTTCACTTTAAAGGAATTATGGTTTCTTTTTCTTTTTTTCCTCGCCATAGGTCTAGATTTTTAAGGAAGCCTTTTAGGTCAAGATCTGCAGCCTTAATAATGCTCATTTGCTATTAGTATCTATTATAATATGAGCACACGACAAAAGAATGCAAGAGAGTGTAGACTAGCTTAAAATAGAATGCTTGACAACGATAACTTTCCTCACACGAGGATTGCCCATGTATATCTTGCCACTTATTGTACAGATGAACAAGAAATCTTCGATTGTTGTTTGCCAACCTTGCTATTTGGGTTTGTTTGAACTTCTGTTTTTCATTGCCCTAAGTTACTGGTTAGGCATCTAAGATTTTTGGGCCTATGCCTATGCTACGCATGTGAAAATGTCTGACTGAATCAGATTTGGAACTCTAATCACTGCAATTACCAACTAAGAACTATTAGACCCAATGCACATTACCTGTTGACCTAGCTCACTGGGGCCTATACCATCCATGAGTCTGCTTTCCTTGTTTGTAATGGATTTGTATTGCATCATGAATGCGCAGAGGGGGAAAGTGTTGGACTTCCTGAATTGACCTACTAATCGAATATTTCGTGCAGGTGAGTTGAAAAAATTACTTGCTCCTATGACTGGATTGGAGCCACAAGATCAAAAGCTTATCTTTAAAGGAAAAAAGAGGGATGGCAAGGATTTCTTAGATTTAGCAGGTGTGAAAGAGAAGTCAAAGATGGTGCTTATGGAAGATCCTATGAGTCGAGAAAAGAAGTACATAGAAATGAGGAAGAATGCAAAAATAGAGAGGGCTAGTAGAGCTATTGCTGACTTGAGCCTAGAGGTGGATAAACTTGCAGCACAGGTATGCAGCTAATTATCCTTACTATGTTTATTCCCTGGCAAGCCAATGCATTTCTATCTGCTGCTTTTTTGTTTCTTTGGTGAATATGGCAATGCATATTAGGCTCTTACCAGTATTTCATGTGGAAAATTTCAGGTGTCTTCCCGGGAAGCACTGATTTCTAAAGGCAAAAGAGTAGCTGAAAATGATTTGGTTGACCTCATTGAAATGCTGATGAGACAACTAGTAAAATTAGATGGCATCACAGTTGATGGAGATGCCAAATTGTAGAGAAGAACGCAGGTAATATTCTAATTCCAAGTAGGATTTGGCTATGGTATGAACCACGAGAAGGCTTGTCTAATGTACTTGTTCTCTGGGAAAAAATGAATCTTTACATGTATTAAACACATAATTTTATGTAGGAATCTAGGATAACCAAGTCCTAATCCCTAGATGTTTGGATTCTCATGGCCTCAGCTAGCATAAATGTATTTCGAAATATGGTCTGAATAAGTTTTTGTCTTTGATGCAATCTTTAAAATTCATTTGTGTAGTATATTATTGTGAATTAATTAATTGGCCTTGTTACATCTCTTCAAAAAGTGATGACTCAGACATGGGGAGATTTTTCCCAGTTAGAAGGGTGAAAAAGTATTTAGAGACACTGGATGCTCTGAAGTTTCGCAATGCTACACAAAACTCATTGTCTCAATAGCCTGTGGTGGTGACAACAAAGTGGGAAACCTTTGAGACTTAATTTCCACCATTGACCTCATCTACGAGATCAAGTTGGGAGCTCTTTGACTAAGAATAGAGATAAAATGGTGGTGTGCCTGATTAATGGTACTGTAGACAGTTGTCTTGAGTGGCTTGTATTCTTTTTGTATTTAGTACCTATTCTCATTTGAATTCCTTTAAATAAGCAAGGACAACTTGCATACCCAATCAAATTTGTATTCATATGTAAAGTAGGGGACCAATCTTTGTAGGAGCACCTATTTTTCTTGGAAGCATATATATATATATAATATATCTAAGAAAATGGCCTAAAATACCTGCCTTCTCATGATTCTTGATATTCATTTCCCTTAGGCTTGCATGTTTGTGTGAGAGGAGGTGTAAAATTTATTGACACAGTTGTGCTTACCAAAAATGCCTATTTAAAGCATAGAAACCAATTTTATAGCTTTTAGTTGGTCCAGAGTTGGAGGTTGGCACCATAGTGATCCATTGCATACAGTTAAAGAACATTGTACTCTGTTCCTCGTTGCAGCTTTAAAATAGCATCGTAATGGATAAAGAGTTAGTCTGAGTTGAGAAGTGTTTACTGTATGCAATTCCTGAACAATTTTCCAGATCTCGAGTATGTTCAATTGCACAAGTCATCAGACAGTTTCATATGCAATTTATTTGAACTGAATAATCTGCCATTATGAATTCTCATTCAAATTTGTAAGAATTTTGAATAGTTTTGCATGCTTGTTTGGGACATTCAGTACAAGTAGTTTGCATTCTTTACAATCGATGGATATGAGCTGTTAAATGACTATGGATTTTGAGGGGATGGCATTTGAGTCATAGTATATCTAACATTGTATTATGATCTCACACATAAATGTTCCCTTTGTTGCCAATTTTTTTCAGCTAGGCTACATGATTGAATCTCGTACTAATTTGTTTGGTTTATGTGACACCCCCATTATATAGAGCCTTGTTTCCCACAAACAATTGGAAATTATGTAAGCCAATCATTTCAGAGTTTGTCTATGCCAATCCAATTCCACGTGCTGATCATTCATGTCTTACCATCAATGTAAATCTCACCTCTCTACTCTAATTTATAACAGAAATTAAAAGAAAATGCACAAATTTTTTTTGCATTGAACCTTACTGATAGAAAAACCTCGCTGACTGATCACTGTCTATGATCTTGACCCTTGAAGCATAACAAGAGCTAAAACTTATTTTATCATACATGCAAGGTATAGCTATTAAAAGTTAAAAATTGTACCCTAATAGATAAAACTTCTCTTCGAGAATTTTGCTTATTTTTTTTATTTCCTTTGGCTTTTGGTCAATATCTAACATTGCTTTCATTCCCGTGGCTTATCATAGCTACATGGTTGTTGTGTTCTATTGGTGAACAATGCATATTAGCTATATCACACTTCTTATCACTGAGAAACAAACAGTAAACAACGGGCTTATTACATCTTGTCTTTTCAGAATCTGACAACAAAAAAATATACAAGTTTATTTCCTCTTCTCAATAATATATGACCAAAAAAGGATGAAATCAATGCAAAACTACTACTTGCACATAACCACACACATACTCTGTGTAAAACACTTGAGGTTTAACAGCATGCACATTTTGTTCAGCATATTGAGATCATTGTGCATGGCTGTATATTTTGGTTTAAATGGCATGAACAAGGAGTGGCAATTGAATAGACAAACTGAAATGGGTAAAGCGACGTTTTTTTTCCTAAAATAGACAAAACAGAATATCTGTTTCGAGAAAGCATAGATAAATAAAATTATCTTGGTAGACGAGCATGCCTAAGGGTGATCTTTCATGATGGTAAGGCATGCTCAAGTGTTGGAGGGTTTGGCAATGCAATTTGGTCGAGTATAGCAGGAAGATCAGGGTTGACATTTGGGACTTTCTCTAGAAGTCATATGTTGTCTTGGACGACTGAGTATTCCTTGGTTCATGGGGAAGTGGATAGCAGTGGCTTGACTTGTGGGTGCAACACCTTTTCCCATGGGCACGAGTGCATAGATATTTGGATGTGCATAGCAAGTTAGATGACGAGATGTTTGGCATGAACAAGGAATGGCAATAAGTGCATTGGATGCTGCTCAAGTGGGATGGATTTGACCATTGGAAACACAAGACATTAAAAATGCGTTGGGCACAAGCACATGATTGGTGGGACATGCTAACCCAAGGGGCTAAACACTCCAAGACTTGGCAAATAGAGTGCATTGCATTTGGGTCCACTTGGACATGGAACATGGTGCAAGGCATCTTAGGAGGAGGAAATGAGAAGTGCATTGCATTTGGGTCCACTTGGACATGGAACATGATGCAAGGCATCTTAGGAGGAGGAAATGAGAAGGTACCTTTCATTATAAAAAGAGGACTCCTCCATTGTGCAAAGTCATTCAAGAAGTTAATTAAGGAATGATTGGAAAGAGTGTACAAGGTATTATAAGGTATAAAGTCTAGTGTTTTATGAACTCACTAAGTCTTAGGGAGTCTACGCGAATGATTTGGACAACTTAGTGAATGTTTAAGGCATTTGTAGCAATTATTGTGGCTATAGGTAGTTGTGCCTTAGATATTTGTATTTTTGTATAGGAGTCGTTGGTAGAAGGATAGACACCTCATATCTATGTAACATTAGTTATATTAATAAGTCAAAGCCTACTTGGAGATTGACTCACAATGCTGCAAACTTCAAAACTCTATATCAACGAGGGAGGCATTCTTTGCCACCCCAAGTTTGTCTGGAAAGTATGTAAACTTTGTCAAGGACAGAGGCTTTTTCAACATGTCTGCAATCTGTTCATTGGTCACAATGAATTTTAGGTTTATGGCACCTCTCTGAACCATATCTTTGATGTAGTGATATTTCATCTCAATGTGCTTTGATTTGTTATGAAATACCGGGTTTTCTAAGAGCTTTATACAGTTCTAGTTATCGCAGTGAAAGACAATAGAATTAAGCATCTCACCAAACAACCTGACTAGAAGCTTTCTCAACCAAATAGCTTCTCGGTTGGCATCACTTGCTACTATATACTCTGCTTTTGCGGTACTCTGAACTATAGATCTTGGCTTCCTGTTGGATCAGGATATCATAGTAGAATCCATGCTAAAACAGTAGCCTGAAGTACTTTTTGTGTCCACAGAGCTACTAATCCAATCATATTCAACATGACCATGAAGCAATACTCACCACTGGAGGTGTATTTGAGACCATAAACAAAAGTCCCATGAAGGTATTTAAGCACATGTTTGGCAGCAACCCAATGTCTGTGCCGATACATAGCGAGATCCACCATATCTGAACCAAAACCTGACATATCCAACTTCTTTAGATTCGATACCATGGGAGTGCTCATGGACTAACAGTCCATCATCCCAAATTTTTGCAATACATCAATTGAGTATCTTGTGAGAGGAAAATCTCATTTGTTCTTTTGCCAAACCTCTAGCCCAAGAAAATAGTGCATGAGACCTAGGTTTTTCATCTCAAACTTAGAAGTGAGCTCCCTCTTGAACTGGGTTATCAATTGTTCTTCTCCTGTAAGGAGAAAATCATCAACATAAAAGGCTAGGATCAAAGAATGGTTTTCCAAAATCTTAAATACAAGTTAGGATCAATGGAGCTCTTGGAAAAACCCAAGCTTTGAAGGTAGTTGTCAATTCTTGCATACCAAGCCCTCAGTGCTTGCTTAAGCCCATACAAGGCCTTCTTTAATTTGCACAGATGGACTCATTCCCATGAACTTAAAAACCTTTCAGCTGCTCTTTATATACTTCTTCCTCAACTCCGCCATTAAGGAAAGCAGTCTTCACGTCCATCTAATGAAAGAAAAACTATATAAACCGTCGTCAAATGTTTGTTTTCCAAGCTGCTTTGACAACCTATGCTAGCACAATTGTGAACTTTGGAACCACATGGACAACAAGTAATTCCAGATTATGACTACACATTAGATTCTTTTCTTCATCAGATATATTTCTCCTCTGCAATGGCATGTTCATTGTAAAATGTTATGTTAAACTGTTAATTTTTTTATTTTTCAATACATTGAAGTGCTCCATTTTTTTTGGGTATTACTTGCAATCTCCCACTACTTCACTTCAATGTTACATTTTTTTTCCTTTCTTACTCGCTAACAACTACCTTATTGGCATATTATTGCACCTTCCTTGAGATAATTGCTAGTTTAATAATCTAAAAACAATTTAAAAATGAAATCATGATTCCAGTGAATGACTTGACATACAACTACCATTCTACATATAATATATATATATTTTTAATGTTAGGGGATGGGAGCTTTGCAGAGGTACCTCCACTCAACACCATCCAATGAATGATTAGACACACAACAAACCCTTAACATGGGTTTGACATATTTTTCAATTTTCAGCTGACTCATTGACCTCTAAAGTAGCTTGATTCAATATCATCATGGTCGACCAATACGACAAGAAGAATCACAATTATACTAAAGGTATGGTATTACCCATGTGATATGTTTTAATTGTCTCGTGAACTAACATGTGAATGATGTGATAGGTTTCTTTTTTCTTTTACTAACATGTGAAGTACTCACCTCTTTAACATCATCCATTATCTTTATGTTCACAATTTTTTATTTCTATGGTTACCTAACACAATGAAACGAATATTTTAATAAAATAAAATCCTTATTATCTATTATTTAAAGTAGTTATGGGAAAATATTGGTTATACTACAGTAATAAAATAACCATTCAACATCATCTACTATCTTTATTTTTTAAAAGAAATTATTTTTATGGTCATCCACATAGATATGGTTTCATAAGCACATATGAGTATAGCCATAGTTTGTAGCATATCCACTATATGGTTAGAAATTAGTAGTTTTAAGAACATTGTATTGGACATGATTTGGGTAGGAACTAAGAAAACACGTTGATTAATATGGAGTAAAGAAAAAATGGGACCTAGTTGTTTTATTTTTTGGTGGTTAAGTTGGTTGTGGTTTATTTCCTTTCTAAGAACCAGTTCCTCCGATATCTTTCTCATTCCGAGATGAGGCACCATGTCTTTTGATTTGTGCAGATCCTACACGTCGTCTTGATTGTAGTTTCGATTAGACACAGGGATTGCAACTGGATTCAACATAAATTTCTCTGGGTAGAAAAACGTTTCAGGTATTACTAAAATCTCACTATCAATGCCACGATCATCCATACTGCCATATTCTCAATTGGATTTGGCCTAGAATCAGAATCTTCACTTTCTTTGTTGTACAGGAGGTCATCAACCCTCGCTTGAGTTTCAAGACCATAGTGCACCATATCTTGTTTCTGACATTTTTGTCCTCCATAGTAAGATCGAAAATCCTTCTTTATGACCAGGTGGCTTTTCCTGGAATAGCGTTGGGATCTCCATTAATTCTCGTTTTCAACAAGTGACCTCTCTCAATATTGGCACAGAATATATATTTATTCTCCATTTTTTTTGTCTCACTTCAATGTTACACTTTTTTTTCTCACTTACCCACTAACAACTACCTTAACATCGTAGTATTGCACCTTCCTTGGGGCAATTGCTAGTTTTCATTGTCTATGATTTAAATGAAAAGACTAATAAATAATCATTTTTATGAATGAGAAATTCTAGTTTGATTAAGTCACCCAATTATGGTTTTACTGTTTTTATTTTGAAATATTTCTATAACATGATTGTCTCTATATCGGTGGAGATCATAATTATTTTCCCCATTACTTAATTGTTCATCCATCTGGCCATTTTTAAATCATTGATCTGAAGCGGGAAAAAAAAGAAAATATCACCTAGCCTCATGCATGAGTGATGTCACTTAAAATTCAGAAACCTTAGCACAAGGACCGAACAAGAATCACTAGTCAAGAACCTCACCCTTTTTTCACACCAAATATGCATATATACTTAGTGACTAGGGTCAAGCAAAACATAACAATGTCAAGCAAAAATTTCTATGGTTCTTGGATGCAGCTCACACAACAATCCCATACACCAAATGAATCCCCTAAAATTCAAATATGCAGCCAACTATGGAGCCACACCAATGCATTCAGCAGGTAATACCTCCATCTAGACACACCCAAAAAATACCTCCATTATCTCCACAATCAGTCTCCACGTTGGTCTTCAATGTCAAAAGGGGAAGAGGCAACTTGACGCAACTGTGACTGTGAGCAGTTCGATTCTTTACTCAATGCAGATTGAACTTAAAAAAGGAGAGTGCTTACTGCAATTTGCATTGGTTCTAACCAAAAATATTTTATTGAATATCGAGGTCATCATGACTAATCATGCATTGTCAGTGCACTCATAATTACATATTAATATTGCCAATAAGATGAAAACCAAAAACCTCAGGTTTTTTTCTTTTACCCAGAACAATAACCATAAGAACCTTAATAATAGGTTCCAAAATCAATGTAAGGAATTTTTTTGACACTTCTTCTATGACAATCTTATTCCCTTACATAAACCTCACAAGGAATCTGAACTTAAAAAAGGAGAGTGCTTACTGCAATTTGCATTGGTTCTAACCAAAAATATTTTATTGAATATCAAGGTCATCATGAGTAATCATGCATTGTCAGTGCACTCAGAATTACATATTAATATTGCCAATAAGATGAAAACCAAAAACCTTAGGTTTTTTTCTTTTACCCAAAACAATAACCACAAGAACCTTAATAATAGGTTCCAAAATCAATGTAAGGAATTTTTTTGACACTTCTTCTATAACAATCTTGTTCCCTTACATAAACCTCACAAGGAATCTGAACTTACAATGTTTACAAACTAAAAGTATCCACCATTTCATTTCTAAACCAAAGAATTTTCCTCAACTTAGTCTCAATGGAGAACTAAACATTGCATATGTTTAAAGAGACATAGATGGAGATACACACATCTACAAAGACACCGTCATCAACAATCTTCTTTTCAACACACCAGTTGCAACTTTCCAGCACTCCTCCAACACATAACAACAATTCATAGGTTAATCCCTTTGAAGCAAATTTAGACGGTAGTAGAGACAAAAATACATAATCATAGAATGCTTGATCTTTTGTGCTACCATAAACTGAGGGATCATCTTAACTTAAATGCTGCTTTGTCAATGATTTTAGAGACCTGCACGACAAGCTTCCTTCATTGACAATTTCCATCTTCCTAGACAAATGTCTCATGGGATGTATATAAAAGTGATCTTTTACGCATTTCTAATGGAAACCCTAGAAGTTAGTTGAAGGAAAAAGCTCTTAGACATAATGGAATACTTTTATGACATGGTATTTGATATCTTGGTCAAAATATTTGATTTGATCATTGATTTCTATTTTTATTCTTATTTTGAGTTTAATATCTACAAACAAAAGAATCCAAAAAAACAAATTTCGTTATATTGTAAAGTGACTAGCACACTATGATATGCATTCTACATTATTAAAGTACAACCTTCAAATATACATAAGAAAATTACTAAGAAATCAAAGTCAAACTAATTAGTGTCATTTTCACAATTGTCACAAATACCATATCAAGTATGAATACCAATCTATTCATCATGTTCCAAACGGCATCATTACTATTAAGCTGAAATTAAGTTCACAGTTATGGATTGAAGTTAAAAAAGAACTCCTATTAAACACTAAATAGTTAATAATAGTATTGACCAACTTTGCAAAGACTATAAATTATAAAAAGGGAAAAATGGTGTCCAATTGGATCCAAGGTCTTTGTAAAATCTCTTGAAATGTTTGAACAATAAACTGTTAAGGTGATGTTATTGTAACTTTTGCGAAGTTATTGTGTTGACAACCCATTTACATGTTTTCCAAGTCAATAGCCCATTTCTACTCGTCTTAAAGCATTGGCTAGTTACAATTAAGAAGCTACTTTAGCTTATCCCAGGTGACAAGGTCGGGGACATTTCCACCTCATGGCTCTTGTTTAAAAGATAAATAAAATCAGGTATAAAGCTAACCAATCGAAGTCTGCAAGGTCCTTATTGGGGATGTAAAATAAGGTTTTTCACCAATCCACCGTAAGTCAAAAAGTTTATAAGCTAAGCCAAGCAGGTAAAGGGAGGTCATGGGGCCTAGAAAAGCCCGGTCTCCTCTCTTTACAGCCGTCTTTTGATTTAGCTCTTCCCTTCCTCCACATAAACTCCATCTAAATATGCACAAGGGTTTAAATACCCTTTAACGTCCTTAACTGTTTGTTTGCTTTACATTTTAAATTCTTTAGAACAATATTAATTTCTTGGAAAAGACTTCTCTATTTATTACTTATGGAGGACTGCTCCCTTTATGGGCCAAAAATCTCCAATTCATAACCAAAGTTTATAAATATAAAACATTCCAATGTCGGTAAAGATTTCTTTCTATGATTATACGGTTTGCAATATCCTCCTTGTTTAAAAGAGTTGTAAAAATATTGTAATTGTAATAATTAGTTTTAAATAAACAACTTCAATAAATATCACTTACAATGCTTTTACTGATAGTGGTTTTGTTAGGATGTTACAACTATAAGCATATAGATTTGTCCGCCAAAGGCACTTACATAAGTATAGTTAAAACAAAAACAATTAAAAAAGTCTCAAAACCACTAACACATAGTTGTGATCTCAAAAAGGTTGGTTTGATCATAAGGCACAAAACAACAAAACTAAATTTAAAAAAAAAAAAAATCTTTAAAAAGCGAGATGTGTATAAAAAGGCCAAACCTCATTCATTTCAACGACTTGCTTGAATAAGCTATCACCAAGAGTATTATGTTCCTTGGAAAATACTTAATGGAAAACCTATTGAGATTATTCAAATTATTTAGGAGAATACCAGTACTAGAACACCAATGATCTAGCAACACTTTTATAACTATAACTAATCACCCAATCCACTATGCCTATTTAGAGAAATAAATTATATACATATTTAAACATGGGTATATCTTCGCTCAAGCAACAACACTTTTATAACCAAAACAAATCACCCAATCCACTATGCCAATTTTAATATATATATATATAAACATTGGTATATCTTGTGACGTTATTTTTAACATTATTTTTCATAAAAAATCAGATTCATTGAAAACAACCAAGATTCGTTCACATTATCAATTTATTAAGGATTTCATTTACTTAAATATATAAAAACAAAAGAAAACTATTGATGTGGTGTGAAAGCTTAGAAGTGCCAATGAAACATTTCCATGGCACCCATATATTGTTTCATTTATTTATGATATTTTTAAGACGTCTACAAAGTTTGAGATTGGAAAAAACTATAAATTTCTTTTCATTATGAGAGCTTAATATAGTTTAACCTCTAGAGTTTGAAATTACTTAGAGGTATAACTCTCTCTCCTTAATGGGATAGGCATACACCCTAATCAACGTCATTTGTTGGAAATGCAATCTTTGTCATTTGTTTTAAATGCATCTAAACAAAAGAAAACTTGAGATCAATATCAAAGTAAATTAAGATAGGCGAATCATATTATTCCACTAGTTTCCTTAAAATTATAGTACACAAATGGGTTGATACTTACTCCAACTTCAAACGTTTTAACTTGATGTTGCTTCATATATTTGCAACAAGAATTCAAGGCATGTCTATTTCCTTAATATATCTCATAAAGGAAAGATTATTCTTACTCATTTGACAGCCACGTCTCAAAAAATACAACTAAAGTCAAACGAAATTCTTTCGCAACCTCGAACCATGGTCGTTGGAACAATTACAAGTATACTAATTGTCATAATCAATTGGGACTTGATTTCATTAGTTATAGCACATGGAGTCAATGATTCTCGAAGTTTTAGTGATAGCCATTTAAACTTGATAGCAAAAGGAGAAGCTATGGTGTCTCATAATAGTTTTTTTTGGCACATTTGTAGGGGAACTCAATCACTGGCGAGTGTCTTACTAGGACAACTTGGATGTATCCTCAGTGATTTTGCATAAACATTTGGAAATTTGATAAGAATTGAAAAATAAATTTAAAAATATCTACTGAACATAAGCTACCTGGTTTCAAATTCAAATGACAACTATCAATAGTGGAACATGAAATGAATGTTTGCTTAATGAAATACATGAAAAAGTTTCAATTTAAAATCTATGCAAAAACTGATAATGATGCAAGGGCATGTCTATGCCCAAGGTGACTAGTCGTAGAAAAAAGATTGAAGTCACCTAAGGGTAGTTGACATCCTCCACTCAAACACAGAACGAAGAATCGACAAAATGAAGAGTCGTGGGAATTTCGACTAGCTTTAGTCAATGATAGATGACGAGACAAAATGATGGTTGAGTTGCAAGTAGAGCAACAAGACTCAATCGAGGCTTAACGACTGGCAGAGTGAAAAGAGGCAAAGTGTGTATGGATCGTTGAGTCAAATGAAGACGTGAGTTAAGCCAACGACCATGGGGAGACCACCGAGAGAAATCTAGGATCCCAAGGTACTAAGCCATTGGGCTAGTTGCAACAATTGCAGAGTAGTTATGGTGGTTGTTGTAGAAGGAAAGATGGAGGATCTTAATGAGAAGAGTAATTTCAAGGATTAAAATGCAGATGGTGGTGCCTAGAAGCAAGTGATGCTTCTAGAGGAAGATTTGGGCAGGATATCGAACCTAAAATCATCTATAAATACTGGTGATGGAGAAAAACAAGGATTTTTTTTTTTTGCAAATCGGGATTAGACTATTGTTGAAGAAGAGTCGGTTTGTTTCAGGAAGAATATCTTTCCTTTCTTGTAATTTTCCAAGTGTTGTTTGGTAATGGTCAATGGTAATATCGACTGATTAAATCCTTTCATTTTAATCTAAATTCCTCCTATAAAGATAATTTTTAATTTAATTGAAAGGCATAATTGTTGGTAGATTTGAATACAGGGACACATCTACAACCTATCTATTCTTAACTACGAGGAGGGTGAATCTTGCTGGAAAAAATACATGCAATAAATGAAATCTTCCCAAGATTTCTAAACATTTTCAAAGAAGAGATAGGGAGGGAAGGAAGGAGATTACATCTTGAAGCGCGTCGTTTGTGGATGATCCTTTTGCTCTAGAATCCTTATCCTTTAGGCCTTCATTAGCATCCTGCTAGCTAGTTCCTTACCTATAGATTTTGAAAACTTTAAAAGGCTTGAAATATATCTACCAAATATTGACAAAGAACATATAAAAATGCATAGATTCAAACACAACATTTGGGGGGAACTAGATTGCATCATATTAAAATGGGAGGAAAGTGATTACGACCCAATAATAGTTGAATCCATTTCTCCCTTGCTCTAAACTATCCTTCTCCATCAATGCCAATGATCACCAAAGAAACTATGATATGAAATAGACTCTATCTATCCTCCAATTCCTGCAACATGCTTTTGTTTTTCACTCTTGTTCTCCTTAATTCACCTCATATGCCTTCCATTTATAGAATTGGGCTTTGAGAATCCCATCTCTTAATTATGAATGTGGGATTAGTTTTTTTGAAGGTTTTGATTATTTCCTTTGAAAAACCCACTTTCCTTAGTTTTTAGGAATTTCAACTTGCTTTTCAGTGCTTCTAGGACAATTAATGCCCATATTAGGAATTTTCCACTATGTGAGTTATAGGAATTGGGATTTGGCGCTTAAGTGGTCACGGACTTGGCCTCTTTAGAGCCAACTTGTCTTCAGACATTGCTTCCTTTCTGGAAGCAATGGTCAATTTGTTCAAAAACTCTAATCTTCATGTTGCACGCGAAGTAGAAATATGTTTTCAAATGAACACTTTCAAGGGTGTTAATTTTATCGTTAACAAATTCCCCCTAATGTGTGAGGTCCGAAGCTATGATAAGGGCTGAAATACATTTATTTCTCTTTCATTTTGATACTCTTTAGATATCAAGGCACGATGGAAAAGGATGGTTTATGAACACCAAAGTTGGAAAAACACCTGCAAGTGAAACAAGGAAATTTCCCAAATATATGATATCCTCCTGAGGTGGTTATACCCATGCTCAGTAGTACACAAGCATGGCCACAAACAATACACAATGGATCCATGTCAAAAATAAAAAATGTATACAAGAACTTTTTGATGAGTGAAAAATATCTAGGTCTTTGTGGTGTTTTGACATGGAAGTCTAATCCTATGCAACTCAGGCAGTGCATCGATGGGTGATACGACTCTTTTTTCCATGGTCTTCAAATAAATCAAAGATAGTATGAGTGTATATCATGCGAATAAATGAGTCAATGTTGAGCATAATAAAACACCATTGGATTATCGATCATTGTTTTATACCGTTAATAGATGCGAGGAGGCCCACCGATAATGATGATGGACTCCAAGGTACTTGAGTAAAAAATGACAAGTGTGAATAGATGTGCTAAAGTTGAACACTTATAGAATCAAACAATCAAGGTTCATTGATGTATACCCACTGTCGTTTGCGAGGAAACCCACGACTAATGACTGCAATATCCAAGGTACTCACTGGGGTTCCTAGATCCATTTCCTAGATGATGATTTGGCGTCGATAGGAACAAATCTGTCAGAAGGAGGGAATTAATGCATCTCCCATCAGCTGACATGAAAATGAGATCAATAGGTGGATATAATTTGGTAGAGATGCGTGATCCAACACTGTATACTGACACATGGAAGGCCAACATGATTGGTAAGAAACATCTAAGGAATGGTCAACAGTGGTTTGATTTCCCTTGAACACATAACACGATGTAGAATGGACAATTGGAAACATAAGACTTGAGTAACTGGCCATTGTCAAATTCGTCAACTCCAGATGAATTAATGAAATCTCCATAGATGACAGGAAGGATAACCTATCAGTGGAGATCTGTTCAAATTACTGGTACAGTTTCCTAAGGAAAATGTAAATAGTGTACTAACATCGGATACAAAATTATGTTTCATGTTCAAGGGTGACTATTATTGATTGTTTCCTTTATCTCAAAGATTCAATATGACACGATTCAAGTTTCCCCTTTTTTTGTATTTTATATTTTATACTTTTTACTGCTTTTTCATGTTATTAGCTAGATAAAGAATAAAGAATGCTATAGTACATAAGAGGGAAAGATTGTTGCAAGGGAGTGTGTCTATGTTTCAAGAGCACAGGTCAGGACAAGGCAAGGAAATGTATTGCAAACATGGTTTTAGTTAGTTGTGCACACTCTTTCAGATTTTCCCTCCATAGGTAGGCTATTCGAGGTAGGAGTATGCATTGACAGATGGTGAAATAGAACCAATTAGCTGCGATTGTCATCCAATATGGGATTTTGGCCAAGTAGGACAAAATGAGTGATGGTTTTACTTCATATTGATTCTTGTGAAAAATATCAACATCATGGATCGTGGTATGTCGTTGAAATCCTAGATCAAATAGTTTGAAAATTTCAATTCCGCCAAAATCCTGTAAAAGTAAACATAACCCAACCATTTAGGAAACCAATAGGCTTCAACACATGCATTTAATATCTGAAATAACAAAGATAAGTAGATGACACAGTTTTTACCATTCTTATAGGAATCACCTCTTTCGTGGATGCATCTCAGAAGTAATGAACCATTTACTAGGTAATCTGTCGGTTGTAGAGGAGTCTTCATGGTAGATCAGGAAGTTGAAACAGTTCAAAAGTGTTTTTTGAATTTTCCATATATTCGAATTTTTATGGAATTATTTGGACATTTTCTGTTGAAGAAAAATATACAAAAGGAGAAAGCATTTATGCTACTCTTTTTGGTGTGTCCAAAGTTACTACAATTTTTTTTTTGAACTTTAACACACTTTTTGGTTCATGATGTAAGCAGTTTTATATTATACAAAGGAATGTTACTTTGAAATTTACTCATGCTTTGAAAGCTTTGTTCAAATTAGGTACCATGCATTCAAAATGCATGCTTTCTTTATCAGAATGATGTATGGAAAAGACACCAATCAAGGGTGTAGTTAGCCAAGGAATAAACTAGACTATTTGAACTTCTAGGAACATGAATGTATTCAATGAATTAAAACTAACGTTCTAGTAGATGAAATCGTAGAAACTTTCTAAATAGTATAGAATCACAAACCTGATACTGGCCATTTAACTGAGATACAACAAGTTGTGAGTCCAGTTTCACAGTTATTCGTTGGATGCCAAGGGCGTTGACCTTGACTAGAAGCTTAATGGTTGTGCTATACCTTGAACATTATTGGTCGCGGGTCCAAGAAAAGAGCCTCCCGAACTAAGGAATTGATTTTCAAGTGTGAGTATTACCCATGCAGTAGAAGCAATGTTCTGAGATCCATGGTTGGCGCCATCCGCATATCCAAAAATAAGTGAAAGGTTCCAATGACATATACCAAGTACAGGTAGCAAAGAAGTTAAGTGTGTGCACGAAATAACTATTGTACAAACGTTTTTTACATATTACACAACATAATACAAAAAAAATCCGCAAGGCCTCAGTGTCTATGCAAGGTATTTCTTCAGATAGAGACCATTTTTTATCTCTGACAAGGGTTACCCATCATAATTGACTAATTCATATGCACATCTTTTCAAAACTGTTTTGACAAAAAGTGGGCCAAACCACTTGGGTACAATTTTCCCTTTTCCTATTTTATCATTGTCTTCGTCATAAACCAAAACCAAATTTCCTTCTGAAAAGACTTGAGGAGGGGATTATTTTTCATCTTGGGATTTAACTCATTTCTTGTGTGCTTCTACGTTTAATGAGAATGAAGATGGAGGAGTCGTTCTTCTTAAGTGGAAGTGTTGGTTAAGAGTTCGATAGACAATTTTAATGACGAAATCTCACATTCAATTGGAAACATGGCTTCTTCTCCATAAACCAACTGGAAAGGAGTGAAACCAGTCACTGTTTTAGCTGAGGTACGGTAAGACCAGAGAGAAGAGAATAACATTGTATGCCAATTAGTTTTTTCCTTATTAACTGTTCGCTGTAACATGGTCTTCAAAACCTTGTTGATGGATTCTACTTGACCGTTGCAATGGGGATAATATGGTGAGAAAAAAACTTGTGGCAATCCTAACTTGGTCGTAATTTCATCCATAAAGGAATTCCTAAACTGGCTCTTGTTGTCTGTGACAATTTTTTTGTGTACACCGAACCTAGTTATCACATGATTGAATAAAAAATATGTTGCAGGTTTAGCCATTTTTTTGAATGTAGGAATTGCCTCAGCCCACTTTGTAAAGTATTCCACTACTAATATGATGTAGTTATGTCCATTAGATGAAGGTGGGTTCATTGTCATATAATCAATGGCCCATTTTGAAAATGGACCCACGATTACTACAGGGTGTAATGAAGCAGGATGGGTACGCATTTTTATTGTATAAATCTGGCAAGGATGACACTTTTTAATGACATTGATGCACTATTTGAAGATTGTGGGCCAAAAGTAGCCTACACGCAATATTTTATGGACGTTTTCCCACCTAGAAAGATGACTGCCACATGCTCTTGCATGACAATCATTCAATGCTTGCTCAACTTCTTCATGGACTAAACAACATATTATAAGTAAGCATATTCCTCTATGGTATAAAGTATCCCTAATGATGAGGTATCTTCGTGCCTGATATCAAATGCGGCGTCGTTCAATGCTAGAGAATTGAGCATCTATCCTTCGAGTTTGGAGATATGTAATTAATGTTCCATACCAAGGATCATCAATGGAAATGAGAAATAAATGTTCATATGCTCAAGACTCTTCTTTTATTTTTTCTTCTTTATTATCGGGTAACCCAGACACTAGTTCTGCAAATGTTAGAGACTTCTTGGCTTTAACATTTACGAATTCAAGATCAAATTCTTGCAAAATTACTATCCATTTTGAATACTTTCTACCGATGATTCGATGGGACAAAATGTGTTTCATGGGGTTCATTTCATCGACTATAGTCATTTTTCTTGGAAGTATATAATGTCTAAGTCTGCGGACAACATGAACTGCTGCCAGGGATAGCTTGTCTACCTACTTGTCTACCTAGGAATATTTGAATTCGGGGCCATCTAGGACCTTACTAAGATAATATATCACATGTTCTTGAGATGAATCATCCTATTGGACCAAAACCATCCCTAAAGTGGATTCGGTTGTCACCAAATTTGGTAGAAAATCTCTAGTATAGTATGGGGAACTAAGCAATGGGTTGACATGAGGGATTGTTTCACTGCATCAAATGAGCGTTGGTTTTTTTCATGCCATATGAAAAGTGCATCTTGTTTTAAGAGACACATGAAACCTTTATAAATTTCAACATAATTAGCAATAAATATTCTCAAGAATGTTTCTTTTCCTTATAGACTTTGAAGTTGTCTAATAGTTTTCAGGGAAGGAAACTGCAATATTGCCTCAACCTTAAGGGGATCTACTTGTATCTCATCCTTGGATAGAATGAAACCAAGTAATCTCCCAGACTCAATGCAAAATATGCATTTATGTGGATTCCATCTAATGTATACTGTTGACATCGAAGGAAAACAACACGTAAATGTGCATAATGGTCAGCTCTTATCCTATTTTTGGATGTCAAGTCATCGAGATAAACCTCAACTATTTTCTTAATATCATGAAAAGCATATGACATGACTCTTTGAAAAGTAACCCTGGCGTTTTTAAGGGCAAAATGAATTTTTTGATACATGAAAGGTCCCCATGGGAAAATGAAATAATTTTTGTGTTGGTATTCTTTCTTAATTTGAATTTGGTTGTAATCAGAGAATGCATACATAAATGAAAATATTTTGTTACCACAAAACTCGTCTATAATCTGATCAATGAAGGGTGTGGGATAATTGTCTTTGGGACAAGAAAAATTTAAATCCCTAAATTCGATACAGACTCGGATTGTCCCTTATTTTTTATTGGTTGGAACAGGATTGGATACCCATTCAGTCAATGGTATGGGGTAAATGAAGCCAACTTTCAACAAAATTTTTACTTTTGCTTTGATGACAACATATTTCTTAGGATTCATTGGATGTAATTTTTTTCATACATGTTTGACTTTTGGATAGGTTTTTATCTCAAGTTCGATGATGCTAGGATCGATGCCTAACATTTCCTCGTATGACCAAGTGAAAACATCATGAAACTCTTTAAATAAAGTAGTACATTGTGTGATTTATTCCGGAGACCAGTTGGAAACTATATTGATATTCTCAATGATGCCAGGTTTGATGGATATGTTGATAGGAATGGTTTTTGAAATTTTTGCCAAATTTCCTTTCGAAGGCACATTGTGTGTTTGGATATTGCATTGGTACCTTTCCATATCATCATCAAGGTAAAAATTCCCTTGTTTTACTTCTAAAAAATCTGGTTTAGAAAGAAATGAGATCTATGATGCATGTCTTCCCATGGTCATTATGAGATATTCATGACTTCCATGATAGCTTCATCGGATGAAAAGGTTTGATCTAAGATGTCATGACTGTTGGGAGTATTGATAGCCCATACAGGTGATGTATACAAATCATATTCCTCCAATGGATAAGGATTTTGATCCAATTCTGTTGAAGCATTTTGAATTGATTGATTTTATATATCTATAGTAGATAGTGGTGTGTTACTCCTAATTTAATCAAGTATATCTGAATGAATTTCCCTTCCTTTACTTGTTTGAACCTGGATGTCCGCTACCGAAGTTCCATCTGATGAATTGGAACCCATCATCATATTGGATTGGGTAAAAATGGTTAATGGAAAGTGAATTTATAATGTGATGGTGAAAAATACAGCAATTTCAGGGGTATATATTGGTGGAGGGATTGTGAAGGTTCCCATGAGGGAAGATTCTTTGAACATTCCAACTCCTACATCTTGAATCATGACTTTTGAATTCTCTACAAAAGGGACATTTGAGTGGATATTGGCTTCAAGTGTGCAGTAATCTAACTAATTGATTGTAATGATGTTTATGTGATGGGGGAATAAGACTACTCGAAAAAATGAAGACACTACTTTTGTCATTGCATGTATTTAACTACGTCCCGATAATATAGTGTAATCTATGAATGCATCCACTACCTCAACATCAAATTGAACAGTTTTGCCTCCTAATTCAATTGGGAAAATAATAATGAGTCCATGAGGTGGGAACGAGTGTCAATCAAATGCTTTAAGGAATTTATTTGGATGACAAAACCAATCACACCATCTAAATGAGGTCCTTTCGATGGCCTTGCTGGAACAGATGTGGGTCTCGCAGCAAGAGGTATTAAATCATAAAGTGTGCCCGATTGTGAATATATCAAATCCATTTGTTGGGCACTCAGAATGATTTTATCTTTGGTCACGGCTCCTCACATAGCTACATCTTCGGAAAGAGTAGAAATAGTAATTTTTCAAACCAATATGCTAATATTGATGGGGTATTTCTACTTTAATAAGCCTTCGACATCTCCTCCACTCATGTATATGATCAGAGATGTGAGTAGAAGTGGATTTCCTAAGCGAAGTCAATACTTCAATATCCCTCTCATAGTGGATAGGTAATTGAAAATTTGTAAAAAATACCATAGCTAAAGATGAAAAAATTTTGAATGTATTATGCGGCAATACAATGTACCATTTCACAATAGTTCCCATGAGGGTCCGCTGAAACAACCTCAACCTGATATTATCATCGACTAGGGAATTGGATGAAAACCATAAATGAAATGTCATCACATGATTTGATGGATTATCCCCTGATCGTCCATTGAACTTGGGTATGTCTGAAGGAAGTTTCGTTGGTATGGTTGGCCATCCATTCATATGTAGAACAGGATCATTGGCCAGTCAGGATAAATCTGGTAGATTCAATGTGGCTAGAAATGGTGATCTGATAGGTGCCGTCATAAGTGTTTGATATGTGGGTGGAGCTATGATAGTTCCATTGACCTGGGGTATGATTTATGTTTTGTGGTGTATTGAATCCCTGAATATAAGACCCCAAAAATATTGGTTATTCCCAAGAGTTTTCCCATTCCATTGCGGTTTGGAATTGAAAGGTGAATTACCTCCTTGCATATGTAGACTCCAACAAGGTTTATAGTTTTCTGGGATTTGACCATTCCAAGGATATTGTCATTGTAATTGAGAATTATTCCAATGTGGATTTACCCCCTATGGGGGTAGGTTCCTGAAAGATTGGTTACTTCTAATACCCATACTACTCAATTTTAAGACAAGATTCATAGGTGGAATGCCCCTGGCATAGTTGTCGTTGGAGGTGTAGGGTTACCCCCAGACATAATGTTAGGATTAGTAGGAGGATACCCTCCTTGGAAAGTTTCACTCATTTGTGGGCGATGGCTCTAATTGGTATTCATGTTCCAAGGTCCATTTCCTCCACTAGTAATATCACCATTCCAAGGTGTAGAGTTTCCTCTAGAAGTGGAACCTAGACAGGTATTAGATTGACCAAAAGGATTCAAATTAAATCCTTTTAAATTTTGACCTTGATAAGCCCCAACATATGGGAAACCCATGTTTGGAAAGGTACACCCTCCATTAGGGATACATGTATATGAAGTGGATATAATTCTAGGATTGGAACCTGGAACTATACAAATTGGCACTAAAGTGCTGGTTGAACTTATATTATTAATAGGCACAATAACTATTGGGATTTTTGTTGGGGTCGAATTGAAGGTATTACCTCCTTCAGCTACCATTTGGGGTTGAACCAATGTAGTTCCTAGAGTTTATGAAGAAACCAAAGGGTTAAGTGTCGAATTTTGCATGTTCTTTGGATATGTGAAAAGAGGGTTAAGGTTATCCAATGATTCGTTTACTAGAAGTATTACTGGGTATGAAAGATGCAGCGATGGGTTAGCATGATCACCTGTATGGTTTTCTATTGTTTCAATGTCAAATGGAGCAAGTTTATTAATTGTTTTTGTAATTGGTTTAGTATTGGATTGATGTTGATATTCTCTATTATTGTTAATTGAATTTAAAAATTGTTCAGTTTCAAAGTCTTTTTGTATCCTTCTCCATGTTTTATTAGGGCCTTCAATTTCTGGTGATGCACCTCATTGTCATCGTCATTGGCAAATCGGGAGAGAAGCCACTTTGAATTTTGAATTTTTAGAATTGAAAAATATATATGAAAATGTAATCAAACAATTCTAGAGGAAATATAGACTTGAAACAGAAACAAAAGGGTCCATACCACTAAAATTGTCCCTAAGGAAGCAACAAACAAGCTTCTTTCCAAAAACTAGAGGTTTAGTGGAAAGTTGTATTATTAGAGGGCCTTCCAAAACTAGTATCCCTTGAGGGACATTAAGCCTCAGGAATTACTAAATAGTGAAGGTATGCGAAACAAATACATTGTTCTTTAATCGTCGGGGGTGAAAGTGTTATCTATTGGTTATTCACCCTCCCAAGGAGTTGAAACAACGTTGTGTCAGTCTTAGGAATTGCAAGTTTCCCCCACTCACAATTGCCTCTTTGATGCCCTAGTTATCACTTCACAATCGGTGATCGAGTATAACAGTCATCAGTCCAGGATAACTCACATAGACTAGATATCTCAGAAAATTGATGTCAACCAGAGGACTTGTCACTTAACTGAGACACTGTAATGTGTTCATATCCCACCAAACAAGCAAGAGGGGGGTACCACCCTTACTAATTTGGATTGACCTCGTGCTTAAAGCTTGTGTTCAAAGCTCTTTCCCATCAAGCACTCATTGCTACTAATGGGTTTAACTATCTTTAATCAATGTAGTTTCAAATTTTTTTGGCTTTGGAGTGTTAACTCAGCACCTTAACCCAAAGTTGTAGCCTAATATTGTTGGTAATATCAAAGATAAAATATTGGTTGTTTTCATATTAAGCGTTGAATTCAAAGGTAATTCGATTAGTTTCGGGGAGTGGGGGTGAAACTAATGATGTTGATACTTGTGTTACTGAACCAAACCAATGCACAAATGCTTTTAAACCCATCTTTTCATTCGATGAACTTCTATACTATGGGAGAGTGAGAGGTTCATTGATATCCTTCATATGTGCATACTGCAAAATAAAATCACATTCAATTTTCTAGCAAGGGTTCAAGAGGCTAGATTCAATTATCACTAATTAGAAACAAAAAATGTTTGAATATTCAATGTTTTTCTTGTTTCCAATAAGTCTCTTAAACTGATGTGTACATGTAGGAACATGATTCAATTTTTTTTTTCATTACCAGAATTTACACTTGAGATCCAATTTCTCATTCACAGGACCACCCGAAAGCGTAAGTGAAGAGGATACTCGTGCCTCGACAATATGCTTCAAAATTTCAGAGGATTCCTTTTACACCTAAGAACCACTTTCTCATTCAAAGGACCTCCTAAAAGTGCAAGTGAAGAGGATACGCGTGGCTCAGAATTTTTCTAAAAAATAAACCTATCTATTACACTTGAGATCCACTTTCTCATTCACAGGACCTCCTGAAAGAACAAGTGAAGAGGATACTCGTAGCTTGAACACAACTTATCTTAAGAAACTTTACAATGACGAAAAATATCATCTCATTGTGTTTAAACTGATCTTGAGTGGTAGGTCATTATTTTGAGAATTTATGTGAATTTGATATTAAATGATGGTATGAATAGTGTCTTAATGGTGATTAAAATTTTTGTACTAGGTCATCAAGTGTGTGTGGATTCAAAATTCATGGTCACAAGAATTCATAAATTGAAACAATGTCATGTTCTTTAGTTTTTTCAACAAATTCCTTATGTCACTATGTGATAAAAATGACCAATTTAGTCCAAATTTGAGACATTCAAGAGTGAAATAAATGACTTAAAGGGTAAACATTTCATAAACATTCATATCTCAGCATTCTTTTCAAGGAAAACTTTGAATAATACTAAAAAAAACTACTCCTAAAAGTGATTTTTCCCTAGTTTTTTCTTAAAAAGAGCTTTCCAAGGCTTCCAAAATTGAGGGAGAATATCCCCAAATTATTCAAATGATCCTAAAAGATAATACTAGGATTTAACAAGTGTTTTAGGATGTCAATTAATGTTTTGCAAAGTTTCAAAAGAATTCATTCAAAATTCAAAAATTAGTGATCTCCAAAAATTTTAAACTCAATCCAAAATGCACGGCAAACTTAAAATCTTTCAAAAAATATCTAAATATTGATCAAAGGGAAGGAAATTATGTATAAAACATCTATTAGAATATTCATAAGACACCTACAACAGAAAAAATCATTAAAAATGACCAAAAATTGAAGATCTCACCATCAAAAATCAAGAATCATGCCTTTTTCAAATTTCAACCATATGCATACAAAAATTCAAAATTCTTCAAAGAAATCACTTAAGGCTTGATAAAAAATAGGTAAGTACTATCTAAAAAATATCTTAGAAGATTCCTAAGACACCTATAACATCAAAAATCAACCAAAATGACCCACAATTGAAGATCTAAACCTAAAAAAATTCAAGAACCGTGAGTTGTTTCACATTTTGGCTAGAACACCTTTGTTAGGATAGAATAAAGTAGTGATGGAACTCTTTCTACTCTTTGTAAGGGCACTTTGGATTTTGGCTCTCTGTCTAATGTGTATAAAGGTGCAAGCAATTCGGAGAGCGGAAAAGAGGCAGATCTAGGCCCAAATTTCTTGCAAACAACAAAATAAAAGGTGGATCCAGGCTGGTTTTGACCTCTAAGGCTGAATTAAAACCTTATAAGAACAATATGAAGCATGAATACTAATAATTGAAAGGTAAAAATCACCCTAAGAAAAGGGAATTTCTCAAGAAAACTTGTTTCAAGAGCATACCCCCTTAACTCCCGAGCGGAGTCGGCATTATGTTGGTAGATTTGACCGCAGAGACATGTCTACAACCTATCTATCCATAACTATAGGGAGGTGAATCCTGCTGACATAAATGCATGCAATAAATGAAAGCTTCCTGATATTTCTAAACTTTTTCAAAGAAGAGATAGGAACGGAAGGAAGGAGATTACCTCTTGAAGCATTTTGTTTGTGGACGATCCTTTAGCAGCTTGCTAGCTAGTTCCTTACCTTTAGCTTTTGAAAAATTTAAAAAAGATTGAAATCTATCTACCAAATATTGACAAAGAACATATAAAAATGCATAGATTCAAACACAACATTTGGGGGAAAATCAGATTGCATCATATTTAAATGGTAGAAAAGTGATTACAACTCAATAATAGGTGAATCCCTTTCTCCCTTTCCCTAAACTATCCTTCCCCATCAATGCCAATGATCACCAAATAAACTATGATGTGAAACAGACTCTATCTATCCTCCAATTCCTGCAACATGTTTTTTCTTTTCACTCTTGTCTTCCTTAATTCACCTCATACTCCTTCCATTTATAGGATTGGTCTTTGAGCATCCCATCTCCTAATTATGAATGTGGGATTAGGAGTTTTGAAGGTTTTGATTATTTCCTTCAAAAAACCCACTTTCCTTAGTTTTTAGGCATTTCAACTTGTTTTTTAGTGCTGCTAGGACAATTAATGCCCATATTAGAAATTTTCCACTTTCTGAGTTAGAGGAACTAGGCTTTGGCCCTTAAGTGGTCACAGACTTGTCCTATTTAGAGCCACCTTATCTTCAAACATTTATTTCTTTGTGGAATCATTGGTCAATTTGTTCAAAAAATATGATCTTCATGTTGCGGGCGAAGTAGAAATATGTTTTCAGACCAACACCCTCAAGGGTGTGAATTTTATTGTTAACAATAATCCTTGGAAAATCCTTGAGATATGATTTGTATGTCCATTACATTTGTTGTGCACACTGATATGTGACATATCTAGGTAGTGTCTACATTAATTGATATAGAACAAGAAGTTATCCTATGTAAGAATTCCAGTTGTGTTTATACATGGGAGAAACTCTAGCTATGGTTGGGTAGAATTATAGAATATCTGGTGAACCCAGTTATGTTTGGGAAGTGGTGATTTAGTTGGGTGAGCAAGAGTTATGGATTATAGAGGCGTTAATGTCACTATTGACCATGAAATTCTTGAAGAGTATGTCCAAACCATGAGAAGTCTAAAGAGTGAGATAAAAACAATGAAGGAATCCAATACAAGAGGAGTGGGGATAGAAACTCTTGGTCATTGTGATGAGGAGATTGAGGATGAAGAAAATGCCTCTGAGATTGAAGAAGAAGAGGACCCAAGAGGCAAATGGTTGAAAGTACTATTTGAAATGAAGGGTAGGTATAAAATGGAGGTATCTACCTACACATGTAGTTTGAACCGTGAAGAGTTAATAAGTTGTGTCATAGAAATGGAAAAATATTTTGATATGAGAAGATATAAGATCCCCAAAGGATAAAAGTTTCTTATCCAAATATGAAAGGTCATGCATCATTGTGGTGGGACAATGTATAGGATGATAAAGTAAAGAAGGGAAAGGAAAAGGTGAATACTTGGGACATAATAGTGACTTAGATGAAGGATAAGTTCCTCCCCATTGACTACATTATTTATGTGTTCATAAAATTACAAAACATATGACAAAACGAGTTGAGTGTTAAACTATTCACTAAGGCATTATATTAACTATATATCAGGTTGGGGAAGACCAACGAAGAGGAAAAGGAATTATCAAGGTATGTGAATGGCATGAAGTATGCCATTTAATACAATTTGATCCATTTAAGGTTCAAGATGGTTGGATAATCCTATTAGTTATGTCTGGAGGAAGAGGAGAAACTATCCAAGAATACTTTGATGAGAAGGAGAAATTAAACGACTCAAAGTTATATGTTTGTTGTTTCCAGAGACCAAACTAGTGAGCCACAAGAGGGTGAAGTTTGTGAGGAGAAACGAGAAGAGGGCATGAGTAAAGATAGTACACCTAAATATGAACAAGGAGTCAAGAATTCTAGGATTCAAGGGACATACTAATAGAGAGGAGCATTCACAAGGAGACATGCATACTAACCCAAGGTCGTCTCCTATAAGTGTCAAGAACTAGGATACAAGCCATATGAGTTCCCAGAAAATGTGCATATCGCAAGTAGACAATATACCAAAAGTTAGGGACTTGATGACAAGACTGGTATGAATATGAAATGGATCTTAGTAGAAGTCACGTTGGAAGGAGGTCAAAAATTGAGGATCCAATAACACTGTTGCACCCAGGGCGATAGGAGGAGAGAGATATGACTCAAGGGAAATCTAATTTTTAGACAAAAGTGAATATTTGAGATAGATTTTGTATAACCATCATTGATGAAGGAAACATAGAGAATTTTATCTCGATAGAAGTGAAAAACAAAGTAGTTTTGAAGTGTCAACCAAACGTGGATTCCTATAGATTGTTGTAGCTATAGAAAGGACATCATGTCACGAGGACATGACAATTCCTGATCAAATTTAAGATTAACAAGATAAATGACAACATGCCATGCGACATGATTTCGATCAGGATTAGATAAGGTAATGAGTGGAAGACAACCTTCAAGTCGAAGGGTTGTATGAGTGGTTGGTTATTCCATTTTGGATGACTAATGCACCAAGTATGTTCATTACGATGATGAACAAAGTATTGAAACCATAGGCAAATTAGCCAAGGTGTATCTCAACAAATTTCTGATTTTTAGCAGGAAAAAGGTTGAACACTTGTTGCATCTACCACAGGTACTATAGAGGTAGAGTCAAGATAAGTTGTTGGTGAACTTGCAGAAGTGTTCCTTCATGCAAAAGGAGTTGGTATACTTGGGGCTTATAATCTCAATTTAGGGGTTCAAGATGGACTTAGAAAAGGTGAAGGTAATCATAGAGTGGCTTGAGCCAATGAGTGCCATCGAGGTGAAAAGTTTTCATGGACTTTCTAGTTTTTATCGAAATTTCATAAGATATTTTAGTCGGATATGTGTACCACTAATGTCGTTCATGAAGAAGGGTGATTTCAAGTGGATGGAGGCTTCTTAATGATCTCTTGAGAAGATGAATCAAAAGGTGATGGAGGGATTAGTATTTGATATACTAGATTTTGAGAAAGTATTTCAAGTTGACTACGACATAAGTAGGTTAACAATTGGAGTTGTGTTGAGCCACGAGGGTCGACCAATTTCCTTATTTAGTGAGAATTTGGATGATTCCAAATAGAAATTTGTGGTCTCTGACCAAGAGTTTTATGCCATTGTATATACATTGAAGAAGTGGAGGCATTATTTGCTACCCAAGGATTTTTCACCATTTACGAACAACCAAGCTCCAAGGTCAGAATACTCCAACAAAGTTGAATCAGAGGCATATGAAGTGGGTTGATTTCATGCATAGTTATACTTATATGTTGAAGCACAAGTTGGGGAATACTAATAGGGTCATCGATGCATTGATTCATTGCATTATTGGTAACGAAACTTGTTCAACTCACTGGGTTAAAGTTAATGAAGGACACATATGAAGTCTATAATTACTTTTTCAATTCTTGGAAGGTGTTGAAGGAACCATTGATTATTTATATAACCCCATACTTGGATTATTTCATCTAATAAGGATACATGGTAAAGAATAAATTAGTTTTCTCTAAACCATAATGTGTTAAGTGTAAAGAAAAAATTTGGGCGATAAGTGTTAGATCATAAATCATTACCAACAAAAATCATAACATATTTTTAATAATAGAAGGGTTTATTTAACAATACCATTGATATCTCATTTATTTAACAAAGAGTGTATTCAATGTATGGTTTTATAATTCCTATCACGGAGCTTAAATTCTACCTTTGTGTATAATTATCAAGTATAATCGTTTGTAGGTACATAATCAACTTGAAAACACATTAATTTTAAAGCAAAAAAAACTTACTCTGCAGTAAAAATCATACACTTTTTCAGATTGCTTGAATACCATTAATTTTTAATCTTTTAACATTAACCTACGCTCCAAAAAAAATATTTCAAGACGTCATTGGTAAAATATAGGTATATGAAAGACGGAGCATCAACAATTTTGTGCAATAAAACATTTAAAAAGACAAAAATGGCCAAACAGACTGACTTAGTTGCAAAAATCCATGTGCATAATCAGAGCTTGAATTATCTTGAATTCAAGCTCTGAATTCTCTTAAAAATACTCTTGAATTCTTCTTAATAAATGTAATAATCTTGAATTTTTCTTAATAAATGTAACTTATAACTGTAAAAACATGCACATCAATTAATTCCTTAAATCTAAATCATTTATTTTTAGGCACGACTAAGAATATTCTAGCATCATTGAAATCTAACCACTCATTTATCAAAAAATTAAAAATTGTGGTACTCTGTTCCAATTGTATTGAAATAGAGATGCATATCAACATAGTTATAGAATTGTTTGTTGAATATAAAAATTAAATACCCTCCATGGGGTGTTATCGAGTACACGGAAGATATGATTGGGTTCAGCTAGAAGGCTGCTTAGCGGCTCTCTCTCCCAGTAAGCTATGAAGACAGTGGTTTTAAATCCTCTCACATCACATGTCAAATATATTGCAATTTCCTTTCCACATTATGGAGATGATGATGAGTTTATCGTACATGGATGAAATGATAACTCTTAATGCACACCAAGCCTCATCAATGAATACTACAGTTGTCTTTCAACAGGAAAATACTTTGCATTTAGCACTATTGAATGGTGAATTTTAGATTTTTAAGATAGAAATCAAGGTCTTGTTGAATCATCTACTATCTTTACCATCCTTATGAATTTCACTCTAAACATGCCTAAGTTGCGTCTCAAAGGAATATCTTGTCGTGCTTGTGAGACGTGTTTTAGGGAAACTCACAACACTAGTTTCTCTTTAGGGTTTGAATTATACTCCATTAATTCTTCCTCGATTACAATGAATGATGAAAATGTGCATAATGATTCATCCAATTTGCAGGATGATTCTGAGTGTTGGGGATGGAAAATCAAATAATTTGACAAAGAGGTAAATTCCTTTGGCTACAACAATCCTATTGACTATCCTCATTATCTAGACTTTGTTGAAAATTGTGGAAAATGTCTACAATGATGCTATTAATTATTAGTATGGTGGCCACCATCCTATCCCCTCGCATTCCCAATCCATGGTTACGAAATTTTCAAGCCTCCATGACGATGACAGATTGTTTAAATCACTCTTTGGCATGGTCTTTGACAATTGCAAGAACATGGAGGACTTGAAGTTTGAGCTAGATCAAATGATTAAGAGAATATTTTTTCTAATCACCCACGGGGGGTTCACATCGAGGAAATATCATATCATGTCCATTCATATTGGGGGTTTGAATACTCCTAAAAACCTCAAAAATATATTTCCCTATATTAATGGGTCAAGGGAGGGTTTTTAATTTGGCATAGTAATATAAATATTGGGGTTTACTTTATTTGGGTGGGATGAAGAATAACCTCCAAATAGTGGGATGGATTCATACCTCGAAATTAATACCTTCAAATTGTGGGTTGGATTCATATCATTCCTAGTTTTTACTAAGGAAAAAATTCCAAATTGTGGTTTATATTTATACCTCCAAATCATGGAATGGATTCATTCAATTGTAACTGCTACCACAGAATATTGTCCAAATTATGGGCTATATTTATACCTCCAAATCATGTAATGGATTCATATCAATCCTAGTTTCTTGACTGCTCAAGTATTATTATCTAGCCAACTTTTTGTTATTCGAGAAAGACCAAAGATGCGAGTCAATTCAAAATGTAGTAGTTCATGCATGTTTATGTGTTGGCACTAACACTAGAAATAATTTTCCTTCCTTTGCATATTTAGTTATTAATTTGTTCCTTGTCCTCATCATTGTCTACATTCAATCCTCAAAGTTACGTTCATAATTGTAATTTCAATTCTTATATGCAACACATTCGTCTTAATATTTTATTGGAACTAACATGAACATAGGTGGAAATCTAAATCCTAATTTATGTACCATATGCATTATCATTACCATGAAATGGTATCATATAAGATTCACCTTCTCTGTATCTTTATAAATATTGTATGTTTGAAACTTAACAGTGACACAGGTCATGAAGAACCTCAGCAATGAATATCGTACTTCGTAGAACAATATTACATATAAAGGAAATCAAAACCGTCATCTACAGTTAGATAACCATTATCTACAATTAGATAACAAGATTATTAACGAGAATTTACTAACTAATAATTGAAATATTATTTACAATGAAATCCTGAAGGATTATTCAACATTCCCCCTCTTAATTCAAAGGGACATCTGACATGCAAAGCTACATTCTAAATTTTTCAAACTTTTCATGGCCCAATGCTTTAGTAAAGATATCTGCAATTTGCTCTGAAGTAGAACAATGTGTCAAATGAATGGTTTTGGCCTCAACATGATGTCGAATCAAGTGATATTTGGTGTTCATATGTTTAAATCGATCATGGAATTTGGGATTCTTGGCCAATTAAATTGCAGAAGAGTTGTTGACAAAGAGAGGCATTGAAGTCATAAGTTTCTCTTATAAGTCTTCAAGTATTCTACAAATCCAAATGATTTATTTTTTTGCTTGAGCTGTTGCAACATATTCAGCTTTAGTTGTAGAATCAGCAGGAACATATTTCTATTTTGATATCCATGAGAGAGTTGTTGATCCAAGGTTCATCAAATAACCTAAAGGAGAGACCCCATGCTCTTTATCTCCATCAAAATATGAATCTTAATAACTAGTGAGATGGAAGTATGATACTTTAGAATATTTGATCCCATAAGATTGAGTGCCTTTTAAATATTTGAGCACTCTTTTTGTTGCATTCCAATGACCTTCACAGGGATGATGCATAAACCTGGAAAGTATTCCTACATCAAAATTTATGTCAAGACGAGTAGTAGTAAGATAAATTAAACTTCCAGCAAGTTGTTTGTACTTTGTTGGATCTTCAAATATGCTACTTTCATTTGAAGTAAGCTTTAGATTCTTCTCCATTGGTGTAGAAACAAGATTACAATCCTGCATACCAAATTTGTTCAATAATTCTCCAACTTAATTTTTATGAGAAATAAAAATGTGCTTTGTTTTTTCATCTACTTCAATTTCTAAATAATAATGCAATAATCCCAAATAGGTCATATCAAAAACCTTTTTCAACTCTCTTTTAATAAAGGTTATATCATCATCATTATTTCCTGTGATAAGCAAATTATCCACATAGACAACTAGATATACAACCAATCTTCCAACTTTCTTGACAAATAAATTTGCATCATCTAGATTGAAATTCTTATAATTCAATCTAAGAAGATGTTCAATTAACTTTTCATACCATGCTTGGGGTGCTTGCTTCAAACCATATACAAATTTTACCAATTTGCATACCTTTTTGTCCTTGACCTTTGATAACAAAGCCTTTAGGCCAAGTCATAGAAACATCTTATTTCAAGTCTCTATTGAAGAAGTCGGTTTTAACATCCATATGATGTATTTTCCATCCTTTTTGTGCTGCTAAAGAAAATAGAGTTCAAATAGTGCCCCATTTAGCTATAGGAGCAAATGTTTTTGTGTAATCAACACCTTCTTTCTATGCATATCCTTTTCCTACAAGTCTCCCTTTGTGTTTTTTAAGTGATCCTATAATTTAGACTTGTTCTTATATATCCACTTGCAGCCAATAGGTTTGGTTCCAATTGGAGGGCCCACCAACCTCCAAGTTCCATTTTTTAAGAGAGCATCATACTCTCTTTGCATTGCACTTTTCCATACATCACTAGTTACTGCTTCTTGAAAAGATGCAGGTTCATCAAAAGCATAAAATTTTAATTCACAATCTGATGTGACAAAATAGTCATACTTTTTTGGAAATATCTTAGCCTGTATCGATCTATGAACTTGTAGTTGTGGTGGTTGTTTATTTTCTTCTTCAAAAGTAGGTTTTTCATTATCTATGAGATTTAATTTATCCATTCCATTAACAATATTATCAATTGCATCACTTTCTGTTTCATCAACTTGTGCATTTGAAGAACCTGTTGCTATAGAAGGAAATTCCAAAATTGACTTAGAACAGGAATCCCCCCTTCAAAATTTGGAAGTTCATTATCCATTTCATGATAAAAAAATTTAGAATGAAATCTATCAAGATGAGCAAGTTGTTTATCAATAGTGAGTGCATATTTCTCAAATTCAATAAATGTAACATATCTAGAAACAATAAACTTCCTATTATCTTCATACAATCTATAATATTTGGAAGTATTAGAATACCCCAAAAAAATACACTTTCAACTTCTTTCTCCCAATTTATTTCTTTGTTGCTTAGGAATCAAAGCATAACATGTGGAACCAAAATTTCTAAAATGCTTGATAGCTGAAAGATGGCCATGCCACATTTCATAAGGTTTTTTTTTTTGTAGTGCATCAAAAGGGAATCTATTCTTAATGTAGACATCACAAAGAATTGCTTCTCCCCAAAACATTAACTTAACATTCTTAAAAAACATCATTAATCTTACCATATTCAATAGTTTCCTATTCATACGTTCTGCCACACCATTTTGTTGTGGATTATAAGGAACACTGGTTTGATTTTTAATACCGTTATCTAGAAAATATTTTTCAAAATATTGAGATGTATATTCACCACCATTATCAGTTATAAGGGTTCCAATATTGAGTTGAGCTTCATTTTTAATCCACAAATGAAAATTTCTGAATGTATCAAAAGCTTCAAATTTTTCTTTTAATATATAAACCCAACACATCCTTTTAAATTCATCCATAAAAGTCATTATGTATTTGTTAACATTTTCTGATGGAATAAGCATGTATCCACATAAATTTGAGTGAATAAGACTAAGCTTTCTTGAAGCTCGAAACATAGAATCATGGAATGGTTGTTTACTGTGATTGCCTAAACTACAAGAATCACATTGGGAAATGTTCCTTGGAATAGTAGGAATCCCTTGAACTCCTACTTTTTCATAATTATGAGACTATCATAATTAATATGACCAAATCTAGAATCCCATAACAAGCTGGAAGATAAATTACTATTATGCTTAGCCAAATTTGCAAAATTTTGTGAATTGGATGAGGTACCATTCAACTTTAAAATATTTTCATCTTTCACTCCAATAATTACAATCACATTATCATAAGCTCTTCTAATCTCAATGATACCATCAAACATATGTATTGAGTGATCTTGTTGTCTAATTTGCACAAGAGATATTAGATTTCTCTTCAATTATGGAACATAAAGAACATCAATAAGTATGTAATCAGTAAGTCCTGATAATTTCAGTCTAACAGATCCAATTCCTTAAGGATTTAACTGAGACTTATTAGCTAAATGCACTGCCCCATCAATTTGATCACTAAATGTCTCAAAACATTATTTTCTAGATGCCATATGACATGTGGCTCAAATATCTAATAACCAAATGTCATTCCAAGAAAATTAAGTACTAAAATCTTCCTCAATTACAATATTAGAACATGTGCAACAACATAATGTGCAGATTCAAGGGGTTACCTTTATCGTTTCCTTTATCTTGTATTTGCCCTTTCTTCTTAACAATTTTCTCCCAAGAAGTTCTAAAATAACTGGCAGTATGACTAGTTTTTCCACATCTATATAACATTGTTTCTCTCCTCGATTAAATCTTCCACCCCTTCCTCTGTATTGTCCTCTTTTTCCTCTACCTTGACCTCTTCTTCTATTTTCATCCTTTGCAAATTCTTCTTTGGATTTGTGTCCTTTATGTGCAAGACACAAAGTTTATTCATTTGGATTAGACTCCTTCTTCCCAAATGCTTTCTCTCTTTCTGCAATTTTTTAAACAAGTGTTTCAAAGGTCATAGCTTTCATCTGGCCACTAGCTTGAAGTGATTCTAAATAGTGAGTATAGGTAGGATATAGAGATTTAATAAATGCAATAAGTTGAATGTCAACTTTTACACCAGTTGTAGCAATATCATGGAAAATATCTCTAATTTCAGAAACAAGTTTCATTGGATCATTATCTTTTAATTCTAAGTTAAATAACTTCATTAAACATTGTATCATTTTAAGCTCAGAATGTTAATCATACAAGTATTTTAGTTTCTTTAATTATTCCCAAGAACTTTTGCTAGAAACTAAATTTCTACTTACTTCTTCACTTGCAAAGGCAATGATCAAGGAATAATCCTTCTTGTCCCTGCTTTTTCGTAATGCTAACTCTTTGGTATTAGTAAATAGTACTGATGTACTTTTATCCACTTCATCTATTGCTTCTCCATCTTCCTTATCTTCAAAATTCTCATTTTAAAAAATTATATCCCACATATCATTAAAAGTAAGGGTATTTATAACTTTACGAAATCATTCATGATAATTTTCTCTACGAGACAGAATTGCTCCAACAATTGAAATTAAATAATTCATTGAAATTTACTATGTAGTAAATTTTTGTCTACAAATTACAATCTGATCTATTATTTTCCTCTCAGGTAATGTTCTTTAAAATATTTTTATCTTTTAAAAATATTTCCCCAATGGTTTAATAATTCAATTAAAAAAAACCTTGCACTCAAATATAAATGGTCGTTTAAAAACTTTTATTTTCTAAAACAAACTCCCAAAGATTTGATAATTAATGTAGAGTAACCATTGGAACGCAAATATAAATGACAACTCTCTTCCTTTTTATTTTTTTCTTAAAAAATAAGAAAATAATTCTTCTAAACAATTTACGTGCAGTCTCCCCTTTATGTGCATCCTTTCTTCCACAATCTTTACTAAGCAACTCTCCTTTCTTCGTGATACCTCCTTTGCAGGCTGCTCCTTCACGTGCTCCTTCTCTCTCATCAAGTGTTTCTCACCAATGCTTCGCTTCCTTATTTTGATATGTAATGTCACTTCTTTGAAATTTTACTAAAATGACTAATTTTTCACTTTTTCTCATGTGTCAACCTTTGACTAGTTTTGATGCTAGGTCTCCAAATTGAGCCAAATGCTCCCAAATATTCTGAGAAGGTGTATGAATTATATTAAGGCTTGAATATGATGTTCAGGGATGATTTATGACCCTCCAATTACTTATGTATACTTTTTAAATATTCCAATCAAAGCAGGAGTCTTTACTAGCAAATTTGGGTTCCAATTCCACGTGGGTAAATGCTGGAAATGGCTTCTCAAATGCTCTCAAATCCACTCAAATTTATGAATAGAGGAAATGGATGTTTAAGGGAAATTGGTAAGGTCTCATATGCATAATTATTTAGTTTATACAGGTTTTTATGACCCTTTCCCAAACAACTACAAAATCACTAATTCAACCCTTGGGGAAATGACACCAAATCTTCTTCAAATGAAATTAAACTGAGTAAAATGACCTCAAATGATTAAGTGATGAACATGAAACTTTTAATTCTCATAAATTACAATCCATTCATCATAAATATATCAGATATACATTCTTCCATTCGAAATAATCAGAATTACCATGGCATACATCAATATAGTGGGGAAATGGTCATTGTTTGCTCATTAATAGTCACTTTTAAATAAAAACATTTGATATTTCGACCTGATACTTTCTGAGAATGAATAACAGAGGATATTAAACTTATTAAAATTAGAAATGGATTAGGAGAATCTCTCCCAAATAGTACAATAGCTCACCGAAAGCGCAATCCCTCCTCGAGCAAGAATATGCAATAAAAATTGGAAATGGTCGAGAGGAAGTGTTGCACTATAAGGAACCACGAGCTTCCCTGTAGCTTACACCTACAAATAAAAACTCCATTAAAGCTCGATGAAAGACCTGAGTGGCCTCTCCAAACACCAACTTGGATGGGAATCTTTCACCCTCAAAATTGGCTAAGGCAAGAAACTTGTCATCCACTAGCTCTCTCAATTCACAAATGCAAATTTATCAAATGGTCAAAATCCCTTCTCTTGGTTGATCCCTGTATTTTATAAACATCATTATCCTTCTAAGGTTACAAATCCATCTACAAACTCAAGCCAATTCGAATTAGGGTGTGTCCTCAAGATTTTCCATGTGTCCTCCCTTTCCTAGCCTTCCATATTCCCCCAATTCAAGTGGGAACCCATTGAGCTTCCCCAACTCACATGAGCTCCCTCTTGGATGCAATATTTCAACCTAACATGTCATAATGGTTAGATGTCAGCCTTAAAGTCTACAATATGTCATAAATATCATAGCATCTTCATCATCAATGTCATTGATGTCATAGATGTTAGGGAATCTATCCCAAGTGTTCAAGAAGCTCCCATTTGACTCTTCCTCTCCCATGTAAGTTACATTTCCTTCCCAATTCATCCTATGAGGCATATGGCCAAGTGTATTAGCCTTCTAACTCATCCAAGAACATTAGGATTCCCATGGATTCGAAATTGCAAGAGGAGGATGCCATGTGGCATAAATATTCTGGCTTGTGTGGGCCCCATAATCTCCATGTGTATCCATGCTCCATTTCCACTTCAATTTTCTCTTGTATTTATTTAATAAGCTCCATTATCAAACATTTATTTCATTCTAATGTCTGAACATCATTTATTAGCTCCATTATTAAAATTTCAAATGTATCCATCAAACCTAGGGAACTAGTAGGATTTATGGAATTGTCCTGCTATGCAATTATTTGAATGGGGACATTACATGATACCATTGAAACAGACCGTGAAGAACCCCAACAATGAATATCTTACTTCGTAGAAGAGTATTACATATAAAGGAAGTAAAAATCGTTATCTACAGTTAGATAGCAAGATTATTAACGAGAATTTACTAACTAATAACTGAAATAATATTTACAATGAAATCTTGGAGGATTATTCAACAAACTATGGACATTTTCCCCTCTCCTATAGATATATAAAAAACCTAGATACAACCCAAGAAAACGTAACTAAATGTTGTTAATTCCCTTGATTGAAAGAATAAATGTAGAGGAAGTGGAGGAAATTCATTGCATCTTCTGAACGACCCAAATCCAAGGTATACACATGATCATATGATGTTGTTGGAAAGTAAGAGGAATTTCTATGTTCATTTGGGCTCAAACATTAATGATGTTTATTTTGATAGGAAGGAAATAAAGTCCATCCATGAAAGGGTTTCAGTTTTTCAAAATTTTGTAGTTTAATTTATTAGTCTTATAGAAAACATGATCTCTCTACGACTATACTTGTATTTACATGATACAAAATTGGCAGATTGGAAGGCTTGGTGTGAAACATCTAGAATTCTCATATCTTCTAAGCATTGCAATTACCGTTGTACTATCAATATTTTACATTTTTTATTAAATTGATCTCTTGATTGGGTTTCCTTTTACACATTTTTCCTTCCCCGTTACTATTATGTTAGGTCTTCCACTATCCAACGCTACAAATTGAGTGAAATCCCGGTGGGATAATTATTAGAATTATAATATTATTTTCTTTAGCATTTGGTTTGCTTATACTAAGATTTGTTAAGGATCATGTTTGTTACACCTTGATAATATGATATAAAGGGGGTATTGAAAATGAGTTGATAAAAATGGATACCTACAATATTTGGTGAAAATAAGGGTTTTCTTAATTGGAAAGGCATACTAGGAGGGGGTTCAACAATACAATTTTAGGAGGGATTTTCCAATATTTAGTAAAATTAGGGATATTCTTTAATATCCAACAAACGGTCATGTTGCGTAACACGTTCACTAGGTGAATCCCCCATGTAGTCACCATGCTATCTTTACCAGGTTTCCATACTCATATTCACACCATGATTGTTCATGATGTTATTCTCCTTAATGAAGCCATCCTTCTCAACATGGGAGCGGTTGGCTATTTCAAAGTGGATACAACTCTAAAATCTAGTTATCTTTGTTTCGCCATGAAAAAATACTTTGTCTTCCTAGTCTAGTTTTGTAAGTTTTTGTTAATTTCATATGTTCAAAACTGTGTTAGCTTTTTTTATGGCTTTACAAAGCCTCTTCATGTTAGGCTTAAACTCTATAAATTTTAATGGCTTAATATCTAAAGCATGGCTTGGATTAGCTCTCTATTAGATGCCTCTGTACATTAGCTATGTACATTTTTATTAGTTCTTGATCTAAAATATAATGTTAAATATAAAATTATAATGTAATATAAATATTTATCTATAAATGTATAAAATTAATTATTAAATATAAAAAATTATAAAATTAATTGTTGAATATAAAAAAGATTAGATACTTAAATCAATTAATTAAATACATTAGCTATGTACATTTTTTTAGTTCTTGATCTAAAATATAATGTTAAATATAAAATTATAAAATTAATTATTAAATATAAAAAAATCTAAAATATAATGTTAAATATAAAAGTATAATGTAATATAAATATTTATCTATAAAATTAATTATTAAATATAAAAAATTATAAAATTAATTGTTGAATATGAAAAAGATTAGATACTTAAATCAATTAATTAAATAGCAAGATTACTATTTTACTAATTTTTTTTATATGTTTAATTTAATTACAAACTATAATAGTTAATTGTTAACATTCTAATTAAATTTTTAATAAAATTAAAATTAAAATATAACGAACCAAATAATGATTCCCATTGCATTCTTGTATTGATTCATTAAGAATCAACATAACGCATTCATTAATGTTGAAATTCTATAATTTTATCTTTATATAAGTAACATAGATTTATATTATATTAAAAATAAAATAATGTATTTTTATTTTGGTTTAAAATGAATTTTTATTATTTTTTTTAATTGTAAAATTTAAATTTAAAATGGTACATTATGTTTAATAATTTTATTTAAACATTTTTTTATAAATATATAAAATATTTATTTACCAAAACATTTTACTTAGTGATCAAACTTGAAAACAAAACATAATTATTAAAAAAAACAACTAATTTTAACTATTATCTTCAATTCAAATGATAATTAACTCATCATTTTTTATTTAAAAAAACAAACCACTCAAAATAATCTCCAATACTAATTATTACTTATACATTGATTACATCTTACTTAAATATATCAAATTGATTACATCTTACTTAAATATATCAAATCAAGTAACAGCATTTCTCCAAAATGGAATATAAAAAATATAATTATTTTTTAATAACAAAATTTATAATAATTCAGTGATCAAATTTGAAAAAAAAAACAACTAATTTTAACTATTACCTTCAATTCAAATGCTAATTAACCCATCATTTCTGATTAAAAAAAACAAATCACTTTAAATAATCTCAAATGCTAATTAACTAATCGTTTCTTATTAAAAAAACAAAAACAAAGTAATGAAAATAACCCATGTTAATTATTACTTATACATTGATCACATCTTACTTAAATACATCAGATCAAGCAACAACATTTCCCCCAAAATGAAATATAAGCAACATAGTTATCTTTTTTAATGACAAAATTTATAATAATTCATTGATCAAACTTTAAAAAAAAAACAACTATCTTTAATTAAATGCTAATTAACTCATCATTTCTGATTTAAAAAAACAAACGACTTAAAATAATCTCAAATGCTAAGTAAGTCATCGTTTCTCATTTAGAAAAAAATGAAAACAAACCAGTGAAAATAACCCCATGATAATGAACTCATCCTTCCTCATGACAAACCACTTAAAATAACCAAGCATAAATGTTTGAATTTGCCAAATAAAATATGCTCCAAACATTACGGTTACAAGAAAACACGCATCTATATGTCGTAATATTAGTAAGCCTACGTGGCTTTTACTAATTGCCAGCAAGTTGTAATGTAAATTTGGCTTTGATGGCGTACAGGCGTTCGAATACCTTGGCCGGATCGGGCAAAGCTTGTTCCACTCCATCGGTCTTAAAGAATCGGTCCGTCCAAGCAGTTAACAGCGGCACCTTCTGTGGATCTATTAAAACTATATGCGTAATCTCTTCCACGGGTTTGATCCAAACCAACATCCCGCCCAGTGCAATGTCAAGCAACCCTATTTCATGTCCCCCAAAATAAGCATTTCCAGAGCAGCTGCTCGTTCGCAGAGCGTCCTCTAACAATAAAAAGTTTGCCAACGATTCTTCCACCGCGTTTTGCTGCTCCGCACCCTGCCTCGTCAAAACTTGTAGAAAACTTGGAAGGATCTGCAACCAGCTTTAATTCATATTAGAAACATAATAGAAAAAAAAAATTAAACGTTCGAAACCCCAAATAGCGGATAAATAAAGAATCGATGCAGGCAGCCATAGAATTAGCTAACAAAAATTAATAGGAACTTTCGAAAACCCGAAATAGCAGATAATGAAAAGATCGATGGGAATTGGATGAAGTTATTATGAATGAATCAAGTGACCTTATCGTCTACAAAAGCGGCCCAAAAGCGGGCAATGGCTTGGTCATATGGGTGTTTGGGCATAAGATTCGGCGCCTTAGTGTTCCATGTCTCGTCTATGTACTGCACAATAATCATGGACTCACAAACAGGCTTTCCATTGTGGATGAGCACCGGAATCTTCTTGTGAACTGGGTTCAACTGCAGAAGAAGCTCGCTCTTATTCTGATTCACATCCTTTTCTTCGATGAACTCGTAATCGATTCCTTTGAGAGCAAGGGCGATTCGAACCCGCGCCACGAAGGGACTTCGCCTTGAACCCAACAGCTTCACTTGCCCATCTTCTCCACGTGCCTCCATTGTCACTGCTATCGAATGAGTTATATGTATCTGCTGCCTCACCTATTTATGCTATAATATGCCCATCACCAGGCGTCAATAAATTGGCATCGCACAGCCAAGAGTCGTGCCAAGCACGAAAGCCAGGTACTTCCCCTCCAGCGACACTTTTCACGAAAGTTAAAGTAAATCATTTAGATAATATAAATAAATTTATATTTATATTTTAGATAAAATAAACTAATAAATTAAGATCAATATAAATCTATTTTTAATTAAATTCATCAAAATTGATTTATAATTTAATATAATACAGATCTGTATTGATAGAATTTCATGAATAATTAAATTATGTTTAAAATTAAATTATAAGTATTTTTTTTAGTTTCTATAAATGTATGCTTTTACTATCTAGTAGCCATGCAATTCAATCTTACAACACATATATAATTATTGTTTACTGTCTCAATGCATAAAGCAAAATTCAATTTTTATTATAGTTTCTAATTAAATAAATATATATTAAAATCAAATCTAGTAGAGTCAGTCACGACAAGTTATCTGGGTTATTGATTGAAAACGCAGATCGAATAGATTTGGTCCAAGTTTCAAATCACTTTACAATCAACACTCGTTATCATTTTCACTGGGCCAGATGGTTGGAATTTTAATTGTACTATTCAACCATGATGTGTTGTGTCGGATGTAAAGTCACTGGGTGAGATGGCTGGAATTTAAATGGCTAACAAAATAAAAATAATTTTTATTAATACTAATTATGTTTATTACATAAAAGCTTTCCCCAATAGGTCACCCAACTGTCCATAACAAGTCATCCAACATGAATAGCAAAAATTCTATTTTCGAAACGATCTCCGCATAGATAATTTTGGCCCCAAATCTTTTCATCAATTAAAAAAATAAACTTCCCAATGAAAATTGATAATGTTCCTACCATTTGTGACTTTCTCTAGGTCACAAAACAGTGAAATTGCTACATTTCAATCGATCGAGATAGAGAGGGAACACGCCCAGGGGGCATGTCGCATGGGAAAAGGTCACCCTCTCCTCCACGAAATTAGTTGACGGAGCCACAAAGGAAAAAATGCCTTTCTATTTGGAGGGAAATTCTTCTAATAATGATCCATACACCAGTTGCAAAAGGCTTGAGTGAGCTTTTACTTCTCAAGTTCTCTGAGAGCGAGGGATTTCTTCGACTGCTTTTACTTGCTTTATTGATCATTTAAAATGTCCTAGTTTGGATTTCATGATGACAAACTAGCAATGAACACTTTTCTTTGTCACATAATTTGTTTATATATATGGACTTCATCGTGACATAGTCGTAATGACACACTCAGCTTCTCATTTAGCATCCAATTTCACTTCTTTGTAGGCCACTAGTTTAGTTTCTACTTTGGCATCCAAAATAATATCAAAATTGACTTCCAACTTAGCACTGGGTTTTGATTCCAATGTTCATTTTAGATAAGTGACATAGTCGGATTCCATTTTAGCTTCTATTTTTGCTTCCTATTTTGTTTCCTTATTAGCACAACATTAGGGTTAAAATTTAACACCTACAACCATATCCAATTGTGTGCTAATATATTTATTATATCAAATTATTATAGTCATTCTTTTATTACAATAATTCTCATATATCATTTACTTAGTAATTATAAAATAACATATAATGAAACATTGAAATTAATTTTAGATACCATTATTGAAATGAACTCCATAGAATTTATGAAAAAATTTAACACAAACAAACAACATTTATCTAAAATAGTAATATCATTATATATATATTAATTTTCCATGAAAATATCATCAAGAACTTCCACTATAAATATATTTACATTATAATAATGATAACATCACCATTATCTTTCATCAAAGGAAGTGAAATTATTAAACATCATCACATCAATAACCTATCATAGAGATCACCATATTAAGGTTAAAAGAACAAGTGAACAATATATATAGTGAAAATACCAATATCACAAGAAATATTTTTTTATAGCTATATCTTGAAAATTCAAAATGATCAACAATAATCAAAGTTTATTTCTCAACATGAATCCACCATACAAATCAAAATGACCTAGAATGCAATATGAACTTGGATCATCACAAAAATAACAATACATGTCTAGTAGTGTGGAAAAAGAAAAAACATCTGCAAGATCAACAGTGGCATCAATGTCTACCATCATCATTGTTGTCATTGTCATCCTCATCATCCTCATTTATCCCAACATCATCTCCATCATCATTTTCATTTGATCCATCTACATCATTATCAACAATATTTTTGTTTGGTGCATTAGTGACAACATAATCTGGATAGTGATCTAAGCAGACATCTTCACCATTTTTCTGCAAATAATAAAAAATAATTAATTTAAAGCATTAGTATTATTTTCGTTACATAATTCATAGTTTGTGTTATTTTGCAAATATTAGTGTGATAATTTATGCATTCTCGCGAGTTTTACAACCATGAATATAAGCATCATCCCATCAACAGATAGTAACCACACATATCAAGTGTATCAACAACCATGCACACACTCACACATGTACACCATAAATTTTCATATTACAATAGAACAAGACATAGAGGCCCGAAAAAATAAACATCCCCATTATTATATATAAAGTGAAGAAAAATATGATATCACATATCCTATTTGCTTTGAACCATTTTCCCCAAAAGTTGTTATATTATTAAATCTAACAATCCTAACTTGGTCGTAATTTCATCCATAAAGGAATTCCTAAAGTGGCTCCCATTGTCTGTGACAATTTTTTTGTGTACACCGAACCTAATTATCACATGATTTAATAAGAAATATGTTGCAGGTTTAGCCATTTTTTTGAATGTAGGAATTGCCTCAGCCCACTTTGTAAAGTAGTCCACTGCTATTATGATGTAGTTATGTCCATTAGATGAAGGTGGGTTGATTGTCATATAATCAATGGCCCATTTTGAAAATGGACCCACGGTTACTAGAGGGTGTAACAAAGCAGGATGGGTACCCATTTTTCTTATATAAATCTGGCAAGGATGACACTTTTTAATGACATTGATGTAATATTTGAAGATTGTGGGCCAAAAGTAGCCTACATGCAACATTTTATGGTCAGTTTCCCACCCAAAAAGATCCGCCACATGCTCTTGCATGACAATCATTCAATGTCTGCTCAACTTCTTCATGGACTAAACAACATCTTAGAAGTAAGCATATTCCTCTATGGCATAAAGTATCCCTAACGATGAGGTATCTCCGTGCATGATATCAGATGCGGCGTCATTCAATGCTAGGGAATTGAGCATCTATCCTTCGATTTTGGAGATATGTAATTAATGTTCCATACCAAGGATCATCAGTGGAAATGAGAAATAAATTTTCGTCTGCCCGAGACAACTCTTTTATTTTTTCTTCTTTATTGTCGGGTAAGCCAGACACTAGTTCTGCAAATGTTAGAGACTTCTTGGCTTTAACGTTTATGAATTCAAGATCAAATTCTTGCAAAATTACTATCCGTTTTGAATACTTTCCACCAATGATTCAATGGGACAAAATGTGTTTCATGGGGTTCATTTCATCGACTATAGTCATTTTTCTTGGAAGTATATAATGTCTAAGTCTGTGGACAACATGAATTGCTACCAGGGATAGCTTGTCTACCTGGGAATATTTGAATTCGGGGGCATCTAGGACCTTACTAAGATAATATATGACATGTTCTTGAGATGAATCATCCTCTTGGACCAAAACCATCCCTAAAGTGGATTCGGTTGTCACCAAATTTGGTAGAAAATATCTAATATAGTCTAGGGGACTAAGCAATGGGGTTGACATGAGCTTGTTTCACTGCATCAAATGAGCGTTGGTTTTGTTCATCCCATATGAAAAGTGCATCTTGTTTTAAGAGACACATGAAACCTTTATAAATTACATTTATAAATTTCAACATAATTAGCAATAAATATTCTCAAGAATGTTTCTTTTCCTTATAGACTTTGAAGTTGTCTAATTGTTTTCGGGGAAGGAAACTGAAATATTGCCTCAACCTTAAGGGGATCTACTTGTATCTCATCCTTGGATAGAATGAAACCAAGTAATCTCCCAGACTCAATGCAAAATTTGCATTTATGTGGATTCCATCTAATGTATACTCTCGACATCGAAGGAAAACAACATGTAAATGTGCACAATGGTCGGCTCTTATCCTATTTTTGGATGTCAAGTCGTCAAGATAAACCTCAACAATTTTTTTAATACCATGAAAAGCATATGACATGGCTCTTTGAAAAGTAACCCCAATGTTTTTAAGGCCAAAAGGAATTTTTTGATACATGAAAGTTCCCCATGGGAAAATGAAAGAATTTTTGTGTTGGTTTTCTTTCTTAATCTGAATTTGGTTGTAATCGGAGAATCCATATATAAATGAAAAGATTTCGTTACCACAAAACTCGTCTATAATCTGATCAATGAAGGGTGTCGGATAATTGTCTTTGTGACAAGAAAACTTTAAATCCCTAAAGTCAATACAGACTTAGATTGTCCCTTATTTTTTATTGGCTGGAACAGGATTGGATACCCATTCAGTCAATGGTACAGGGTAAATGAAGCCAACTTTCAACAACATTTTTACTTTTGCTTTGATGACAACATATTTCTTAGGATTCATTGGATGTAATTTTTTTCATACAGGTTTGACTTTTGGATAGGTTTTTATCTCAAGTTCGACGATGCTAGGATCAATGCCTGACATTTCCTCATATGACCAAGTGAAAACATCACGAAACTCTTTAAATAAAGTAGTAGATTGTGTGATTTATTCTGGAGAATAGTTGGCACCTATATTGATATTCTCAATGATGTCAGGTTTGATGGATATGTTGATAGGAATGGTTTTTGAAATTTTTGCCAAATTTCCTTTCGAAGGCACATTGTGTGTTTGGATATTGCATTGGTACCTTTCCATATCATCATCAAGGTAAAAATTCTCATGTTTTACTTCTAACGAATCTGGTTTAGAAAGAAATGATGATCTATGATGCATGTCTTCCCATGGTCATTATGAGATACTCATGACTTCCATGATAGCTTCATCGGATGAAAAGGTTTGATCTAAGATGTCATGACTGTTGGGAGTATTGATAGCCCATACAGGTGATGAACACAGATCATATTCCTCCAATGGATAAGGATTTTGATCCAATTCTGCTGAAGCATTTTGAATTGATTGATTTGATATATCTATAGCAGATAGTGGTGTGCTACTCCTAATTTAATCAAGTATGTCTAAATATATTTCCTTTCCTTTACTTGCTTGAACCTAGATGTCTGCTACCGAAGTTCCATCTTATGAATTGGAACCCATCGTCATATTGGATTAGGTAAAAACGATTAATGGAAAGTGAATTTATAATGTGATGGTGAAAACTACAGCAATTTTAGGGGTATATATTGGTGGAGGGATTGTGAAGGTTCCCATGAGGGAAGATTCTTTGAACATCCCAACTCCTACATCTTGAATCATGACTTTTGAATTCTCCACAAAAGGGACATTTGAGTGGATATTGGCTTCAAGTGTGCAGTAATCTAATTGATTGATCGTAATGATGTTCACTTGATGGGGGAATAAGACTACTCAGAAAAATGAAGACACTACTTCTGTCATTACATGTATCCAACTACGTCCCAATAATAGAGTGTAATCTATGGATGCATCCACTACCTCAACATCAACTTGAACAGTTTTGCCTCCTAATTCAATTGGGCAAGTCGTAATGAGTCCATGAGGTAGGAACAAGTGTCAATCAAATGCTTTAAGGAATTTATTGGATGGTTTCAAAGTGGGTGACCCTAATCCTTTCCAACATACTAAAGACATGAAACAAGTGGAGTTTCCTTCAACTATAACAGTTCGAAAAATATTCACCCCATGTGACAACACTTTGATTTGAAAAGTGGCATGCAATCGAATCCTACGTGTGAGTTGTTCAAAATGAAAGGTGATCAAACTAGTATCGTTCAGGTCAACTGCGCCAATTGATGACAATAGTTCTTTTCTTTGAGTTAGACAACTTTGTAATACCTCCAAGGCCAACATGGCACAAGGTGCTTAAGCTAAGTCTTCCACTATACTATAGTTTTGAGCTTCTCTTGAATTAGGATTATGTTTTGATTTACTTAAGACCCCTTTTGGGGGTCGAGGCACTATGTCAATGGTGTGTTTCTCGATAGTGAGAGAGCCATTTGGTTTTGATCCCAATGATTCTGAAACACTAGGTGATGTGTCAAAGGAATGAGCCCTTTTTTGAATATTGACCTCATGATCTAGTCCAAAGATGTTGGCAATAGGTTGATTGCCCCCTTGCAGAGGGTTTGTTTGGTTACCTCCTTGAGGAAGGTTTGCTTGGTTTCCCCCTTATGGGGGTACTAAAGGTACAACAACTATTTGTTTCTCTTGTGCAAAAGGTTGAGTAAACATAGTAGGTTGTTTTTGGCCATTGCGTTGAGACAAAATTTGATGAATGTCACTCATATGAGGGAATAAGTGAGTAGGATGATCTATTTGACAAGTTTTGTAAGGATATTTGTTTTTCTATTTCTCTTGATTGCCTTTTGGTTGAGTATTCATTCTAGGTGCATCTCCTATCCAAACATTAGCATTTGGATTTTTTTTTGTTTCTTCTTTTTTCCTTTTTGGTCTGTGGACTAGACCATGAGGATTTCCAAAGTTTGGGTAGGATTTGCAGGTTGTTGGTTTTCCTGGCCATCTGTGTGGTGAGAAGTTTAAACCAACATTTGTCCCATTTTTTGGGTAAGTCGATCCATTTGGATGACAAAACCAATCACACCATAGAAATGAGATCCTTTCGATGGCCTTGCTAGATCAGATGTGGGTCTCGTAGCAAGAGGTATTAAATAATAAAGTGTGCCCAATTGTGAATATATCACATCCATTTGTTGGGCACTCAGAATGATTTTATCTTTGGTCATGGATCCTCACATAGCTACATCTTCGGAAAGATTAGGAAATAGTAATTTTTCAAACCAATATGCTAATATTGATGGGGTATTTTTGCTTTAATAAGCCTTCAACGTCTCCTCCACTCATGTATATGATCAGAGATGTGAGTAGAAGTGGATTTCCTAAGTGAATTCAATACTTCAGTACCCCTCTAATAGCGGATAGGTAATTGAAAATGTGTAAAAAATACCATAGCTAAAGATGAAAAATTTGTGAATATATTATGCGGCAATACAATGTACCATTTCACAGCAGTTCCCATGAGGGTTCGCTGAAACAACCTCAACCTGATATTAGCATCGACTAGGGAATTGGATGAAAACCATAAATGAAATGTCATCACACGATTTGATGGATCATCCCCTGATCGTCCATTGAACTTGGGTATGTTTGAAGGAAGTTTGGTTGGTATGGTTGGCCATCCATTCATATGTAGAACAGGATCATTGGTCAGTCGGGATAAATCCGGTAGATTCAATGTGGCTAGGAATGGTGATCTAATAGGTGTCTTCATAAGTGTTTGATATTTGGGTGGAACTTGATAGTTCCATTGACCTGGGGTATGATTTATGTTTCATGGTGTATTGAATCCTTGGATATAAGAACCCAAAAATATTGGTTATTCCCAAGAGTTTTCCCATTCCATTGCGGTTTGGCATTGAAAGGTGAATTACCCCCTTGCGTATGTAGACTCCAACAAAGTTTATAGTTTTCTGGGATTTGAACATTCAAAGGATATTGTCATTGTAATTGATAATTATTCCAATGTGGATTCCCCCCCTATGGGGGTAGGTTCCTGAAAGATTGGTTACTTCTAATACCCATACTACTCGATTTTAAGACAAGATTCATAGGTGGAATTCCCCTAGCATAGTTGTCGTTGGAGGTGCATGGTTACCCCCAGACATAATGTTAGGATTAGTAAGAGGATACCCTCCTTGGACAGTTCCACTCATTTGTGGGTGATGGCTCCAATTGGTATTCATGTTCCAAGGTCCATTTCCTCCACTAGTAATATCACCATTCCATAGTGTAGAATTTCCTCTAGAAGTGGAACCTAGACAAGTATTAGATTGACCAAAACGATTCAAATTAAATCCTTTTAAATTTTGACTTTATAAGCCCCAACATATGGGAAACCCATGTTTGGAAAGGTACACCCTCCATTAGGGATACATGTATATGAAGTGGATATAATTCTAGGATTGGAACCTAGAACTGTACAAATTGGCACTGAAGTGTTGGTTGAACTTATATTATTAACAGGTATAATAACTGTTGGGATTTTTGTTGGGTTTGAATTGAAGGTATTACCTTCTTCGGCCACTATTTGGGGTTGAACCGATGTAGTTCCTAGAGTCTATGAAGAAACCAAAGGGTTAAGTGTCGAATTTTGCATGTTCTTTGGATATGTGAAAAGAGGGTTAAGGTTATCCAATGATTCGTTTACTGCAAGTATTACTGGGTATGAAAGATGCAGCGGTGGGTTAGCATGATCACTTGTATGGTTTTCTATTGTTTTAATGTCAAATGGACCAAGATTATTAATTGTTTCTGTTATTGGTTCAGTATTGGATTGATGTTGATCTTCTCTATTATTGTTAATTGAATTTAAAAATTGTTTAGTTTCAAAGTCTTTCTGTATCCTTCTCCATGTTTTATTGGGGCTTTCAATTTCTGGTGATGCACCTCATTGTCTTCATCATTGGCGAATCGGGAGAGAATCCACTTTGAATTTTGAATTTTTAGAATTGAAAAATATATATGAAAGCGTAATCAAACTATTCTAGAGGAAACATAGACTTGAAACAGAAAAAAAAAATGGTACATGCCACTAAAAATGTCCCTAAGGAAGCAACAAGCAAGCTTCTTTCCAAAAACTAGAGGTTTAGTGGAAAGTTAGATTTTTAGAGGGCCTTCCAAAACTAGTAGCCCTTGAGGGACATTAAGCCTCAGGAATTACTAAATAGTGAAGGTACGAGAAACAATTACATTGTTATTTAATCGTCGGGGGTGAAAGTGTTAGCTCTTGGTTATTCACCCTCCCAAGGAGCTGAAACAAACTTGCGTCAGTCTCAGGAATTGCAAGTTTCCCCCACTCACAATTGCCTCTCTGATGCCCTGGTTACCACTTCACAATCGGTGATCGAGTAGAACAGTTGTCAGTCCAAGATAACTCACATAGACTGGGTATCTCAGAAAAGTGATGTCAACCAGACGACTTGTCACTTAACCGAGACACTGTAATGTGCTCATATCCCACCAAACAAGCAAGAGGGGCGGTACCACCCTTACTAATTTGGATTGACCTCGTGCTTAAAGCTTGTGTTCGAAGCTGTTTACCATCAACCACTCTTTGCTACTAATGGGTTTAATTATCTTTAATCAATGCTAGTTTCAAATTTTTGTGGCTCTGGAGTGTTAACTCAGCACCTTAACCCAAAGCCCTAGCCTAATATTGTTGGTAATATCAAAGATAAAATATTTGTTGTTTTCATATTAAGCATTGAATTTAAAGGTAATTCGATTAGTTTTGGGGAGTGGGGGTGAAACTAATGATGTTGATACTTATGCTACTGAACCAAACCAATGTACAAATGCTTTTAAACCCATATTTTCATTTGATGAACTTCTATACTATGGGAGAGTGAGAGGTTCATTGATATCTTTCATATGTGCATACTGCAAAATAAAATCACTTTCAATTTTCTAGCAAGGGTTCAAGAGGTTGGATTCAATTATCACTAATTAGAAACAAAAAATGTTTGAATATTCAATGTTTTTCTTGTTTCCAATAAGTCTCTTAAACTAATGTGTACATGTAGGAACACGATTCAATTTTTGTTTTTCATTACAAGAATTTACACTTGAGATCCACTTTCTCATTCACAGGACCACCCGAAAGCGTAAGTGAAGAGGATACTCATGCCTCGACAATATGCTTCAAAATTTCAAAGGATTCCTATTACACCTGAGATCCACTTTCTCATTCAAAGGACCTCTTGAAAGAGCAAGTGAAGAGGAAACGCGTGGCTCAGAATTTTTCTAAAAAATAAACCTATATATTAGACTTGAGATCCACTTTCTCATTCACAGGACCTCCTGAAAGAACAAGTGAAGAGGATACTCGTAGCTCGAACACAACTTATCTTAAGAAACTTTACAATGACGAAAAAGATCATCTCATTGTGTTTAAACTGATCTTGAGTGGTAGGTCATTATTTTGAAAATTTATGTGAATTTGATATTAAATGATGGTATGAATAGTGTCTTAATGGTGATTACAAGTTTTGTACTAGGTCATCAAGTCCGTGTGGATTCAAAATTCATGGCCACAAGAATTCATAAATTGAAACAATGTCATGTTCTTTAGTTTCTTCAAAAAACTCCTTATGTCACTATGTGATAAAAATGACCAATTTAGTCCAGATTTGAGACATTCAAAACTGAAATAAATGACTTAAAGGGTAAACATTTCATAAACATTCATATCTCAACATTCTTTTCAAGGAAAACTTTGAATAATACTAAAAAAAAAACTACTCCTAAAAGTGATTTTTTCCTAGTTTTTTCTTAAAAAGAGTTTTCCAAGGCTTCCAAAATTGAGGGAAAATATCCCAAAATTATTCAAATGATCCTAAAAGGTAATAATAGGATTTAACAAGTGTTTTAGGATGTCAATTAAGGTTCTGCAAAGTTTCAAAAGAATTCATTCTAAATTAAAAAATTAGAGATCTCCAAAAATTTTAAACTCAAGCCAAAATGCACGGCAAACTTAAAATCTTTCAAAAAATCTCCGAATATTGATAAAAGGGAAGAAAATTATGTCTAAAACCTCTGTTAGAATATTCATAAGACACCTACAATAGAAAAAATCAATAAAAATGTCCAAAAATTGAAGATCTCACCATCAAAAATCAACAATCATGCCTTTTTCAAATTTCAACCATATGCATACACAACTTCAAAATTATTCAAAGAAATCCCTTAAGGATTGATAAAAAATAGGTAAGTACTATCTAAAAACTATCTTAGAATATTCCTAAGACACCTATAACATCAAAAATCAACCAAAATGACTCACAATTGCAGATCTAAACCTAAAAAAATTCAAGAACTGTGAGTTGTTTCACATTCTGGTTGGAACACCTTTGTTAGGAATGAATAGAATAGTGATGGAACTCTTTCTACTCTTTGTAAGGGTGCTAGAGGAGGCTGGAACTCTATCTAATATGTATAAAGGCGCAAGCAATCCGGAGAGGGGAAAAGAGGCAAATCTAGGCCCAAATTTCTTGCAAACAAAAAAATAAAAGGTGGATTCAGGCTAGTTTTGACCTCTAAGGATGAATTAAAACCTTATAAGAACAATATCAAGCATGAATAATAATATTTGAAAGGTAAAAATCACCCTAACAAATGGGAATTTATCAAGAAAACTTGTTTCAAGAGCATATCCCCTTAGCTTCTGAGCAGAGTTCCCATTCTGTTGGTAGATTTGACCACAGGGACATGTCTACAACCTATCTATCCGTAACTATAAGGAGGTGAATCCTGCTGACATAAATGCATGCAATAAATGAAATCTTCTTGATATTTCTAAACTTTTTCAAAGAAGAGATAGGAAGGGAAGGAAGGAGATTACCTCTTGAAGCGTTTCGTTTGTGGACGATCCTTTAGCAGCTTGCTAGCTAGTTCCTTACCTTTAGATTTTGACAACTTTAAAAAAGATTGAAATCTATCTACCAAATATTGACAAAGAACATATAAAAATGCATAGATTCAAACACAACATTTGGGGGAAAATCAAACTGCATCATATTAAAATGGGAGCAAAGTGATTACAACCCAATAATAGGTGAATCCCTTTCTCCCTTTCCCTAAACTTTCCTTCCCCATCAATGCCAATGATCACCAAAATAAACTATGATGTGAAACAGACTCTATCTATCCTCCAATTCCTGCAGCATGGTTTTTCTTTTCACTCTTGTCCTCCTTAATTTACCTCATATGCCTTCCATTTATAGGATTGGGATTTGAGCATCCCATCTCCTAATTATGAATGTGGGATTAGGATTTTTGAAGGTTTTGATTATTTCCTTCAAAAAACCCACTTTCCTTAGTTTTTAGGCATTTCAACTTGTTTTTCAGTGCTTCTAGGACAATTAATGCCCATATTAGGAATTTTCCACTTTCTGAGTTAGAGGAACTGGGCTTTGGCCCTTAAGTGGTCACAGACTTGTCCTATTTAGAGCCACCTTATCTTCAAGCATTTCTTTCTTTATGGAATCATTGGTCAATTTGTTCAAAAAAATATGATCTTCATGTTGCGGGTGAAGTAGAAATATGTTTTCAGACCAACACTCTCAAGGGTGTTAATTTTATTGTTAACAATAATCCTTGGAAAATCCTTGAGTTATGATTTGTATGCCCATTACATTTGTTGTGCACACTGATATGCAACATATGTAGGTAGTGTCTACATTAATTGATATAGAACAAGAAGTTATCCTATGTAAGAATTCCAGTTGTGTTTATACATGGGAGAAACTCTAGCTATGGTTGGGTAGAATTATAGAATATGTGGTGAACCCAGTTCTGTTTGGGAAGTGGTGATTTAGTTGCGTGAGCAAGAGTTATGGATTATAGAGGCGTTAATGTCACTATTGACCGTGAAATGCTTGAAGAGTGTGTCCAAACCATGAGAAGTCTAAAGAGTGAGATAAAAACAATGAAGGAATCCAATACGAGAGGAGTGGGGATAGAAACTCTTGATCATTGTGATGAGGAGGTTCATGATGAAGAAAATGCCTCTGAGACTGAAGAAGAAGAGGACCCAAGAGGCAAATGGTTGAAAGTACTATTTGAAATGAAGGGTAGGTATAAAATGGAGGTATCTACCTACACATGTAGTTTGAACCGTGAAGAGTTAATAAGTTGGGTCAGAGAAATGGAAAAATATTTTGATATGAGAATATATAAGACCCCCAAAGGATAAAAGTTTCTTATCCGAATATGAAAGGTCATGCATAATTGTGGTGGGACAATGTATAGGATGATAAAGTAAAGAAGGGAAAGGAAAAGGTGAATACTTGGGACATAATAGGGACTTAGATGAAGGATAAGTTCCTCCCCATTGACTACATTATTTATGTGTTCATAAAATTACAAAACATATGACAAAAGGAGTTGAGTGTTATATAATTCACCAAGGAATTATATTAACAATATATCAGGTTGGGGAAGACCAACGAAGAGGAAAAGGAATTATCAAGGTATGTGAATGGCATGACGTATGCCATTTAATATGATTTGATCCATTTAAGGTTCAGGATGGTTGGATAAGCCTATTAGTTATGTCTGGAGGAAGAGGAGAAACTATCCAAGAATACTTTGATGAGCAGGAGAAATTCAACGACTCAAAGTTAGATGTTTGTTGTTTCCAGAGACCAAACTAGTGAGCCATAAGAGGAAGAAGGTTGTGAGGAGAAATGAGAAGAAGGCATGAGTAAAGATAGTACACCTGAATATGAACAAGGAGTCAAGAATTATAGGAGTCAAGGGACATACTAATAGAGAGGAGCATTCACAAGGAGACATGCATACTAACCCAAGGTCGTCTCCTATAAGTGTCAAGAACTAGGATACAAGCCATATGAATTCCCAAAAAATGTGCATATCACAAGTAGACAATATACCAAAAGTTAGGGATTTGATGAAAAGACTGGTATGAATATGAAATGGATCTTAGTAGAAGTCACGTTGGAAGGAGGTCAAAAATTGAGGATCCAATAAGCACTGTTGCACCCAGGGCGATGGGAGGAGAGAGATATGACTCAAGGTAATCTATTTTTCAGACAAAAGTGAATATTTGAGATAGATTTTGTATAACCATCACCGATGAAGGAAACATAGAGAATTTTATCTCAATAGAAGTGATAAACAAATTGGTTTTGAAGTGTCGACCAAACTTGGATTCCTATAGAGTGTTGTAGCTATAGAAAGGACACAATGTCACGATGACATGACAATTCCTGATCAAATTTAAGATTAACAAGATATATGACAACATGCCATGCGACATGATTTCAATCAGGATTAGATAAGGTAATGAGTGGAAGACAACCTTCAAGTCAAAGGAAGGGTTGTATGAGTGGTTGGTTATTCCATTTGGGATGACTAATGCACCAAGTATGTTCATTAGGATGATGAACAAAGTATTGAAACCATTTCTGGGCAAGTTCGCCAAGGTGTATCTCGACAAATTTCTGATTTTTAGCAGGACAAAGGTTGAACACTTGTTGCATCTACGATAGGTACTATAGAGGTAGAGTCAAGATAAGTTGTTGGTGAACCTACAAAAGTGTTCCTTCATGCAAAAGGAGTTGGTATAGTTGGGGCTTATAATCTCAATTTAGGGGTTCAAGATGGACTTAGAAAAGGTGAAGGTAATCATAGAGTGGCTTGAGCCAATAAGTTCCATCGAGGTGAAAAGTTTTCATGGAATTTCTAGTTTTTATCGAAAGTTCATAACATATTTTAGTCGGATATGTGCACCACTAATGTCGTTCATGAAGAAGGGTGATTTTAAGTGGATGGATGCTTCTTAACGATCTCTTGAGAAGATGAATCAAAAGGTGATGGAGGGATTAGTATTTGATATCCTAGCTTTTGAGAAATTATTTCAAGTTGACTACGACATAAGCAGGTTAGCAATTGGAGTTGTGTTGAGCTACGAGGGTCGACCAATTGCCTTATTTAGTGAGAATTTGGATGATTCCAAATAGAAATTTGTGGTCTATGACCAAGATTTTTATGCCATTGTATATACATTGAAGAAGTGGAGGCATTATTTGCTACCCATGGATTTTTTACCATTTACCAACCACCAAGCTCCGAGGTCAGAATACTCAAACAAAGTTGAATTAGAGGCAGATGAAGTGGGTTGATTTCATGCATAGTTATACTTATATGTTGAAGCACAAGTTGGGGAAGACTAATAGGGTCATCGATGCATTGATTCATTGCATTGTTGGTAACGACAGTTGTTCAACTCACCGGGTTAAAGTTAATGAAGGACACATATGAAGTTGATAAGTATTTTTTCAATTGTTGGAAGGTGTTGAAGGAACCATTGATTATTTATATAACCCCATACTTGGATTATTTCATCTAATAAGGATACATGGTAAAGGATAAATTAGTTTTCTCTAAACCATAATGTGTTAAGTGTAAAGAAAAAATTTGGGCAATAAATGTTAGATCATAAATCATTACCAACAAAAATCATAACATATTTTTTAATAATCGAAGGGTTTATTTAACAATACCATTGATATCTCATTTATTTAACAAAGAGTGTATTCAAAGTATGGTTTTATAATTCCTATCATGGAGCTTAAGTTCTACCTTTGTGTATAATTATCAAGTACAATCGTTTGTAGGTACATAATCAACTTGAAAACACATTAATTTTGAAGAAAAAAAAACTTACCCTGCAGTAAAAATCATACACTTTTTCAAATTGTTTGAATACCATTAATTTTTAATCTTTTAACATTAACCTACGCTCCAAAAAAAAAAAATTCAAGACGCCATTGGTAAAATATAGGTATATGAAAGACGGAGCATCAACAATTTTGTGCAATAAAACATTTAAAAAGACAAAAATGGCCAAACAGAGCGACTTAGTTGCAAAAATCCATGTGCACAATCAGAGCTTCCTCCAACTCCATGTATTTATTGTAGAATCTTTGAAATGTGCCTTTCATAACTTCTACACATACTCCAGCAACCCATCTTTTGCAAACGTGACTCCTCTTTTAACTTGGAACCTATTTAGCATAAATAGAACCAAATAAAAGTTACATAAATTAAAATAGTTCTATGACGCAAGTGTAGGACCACGTGATCCTAAATTAGGCTATGTAGGTGTAATACAACAACTTAAACTCAAACCTCGAATTACAAATAACTGGCATGATCAGGGCATCGGTCACACAGTGTTTGTAAAACCCTGCACATTTTAAAATATTGTGAATAGATCTGACTTGTGACCGTCGTGATGATATAACTTCCCTCCACTGGATTGATAATGGAGATAAACATCTGAATTTCCCTTCGACTTGGTATCCCGTTAATACAAACCCACGTGACCTAGCGATTCATTATTGTGCACAATGCTCCACTTCTTCCTATACATGGAGTGTAGTTATTACAATTAATACAAACATTAATTCCGTAATTGAATAGTTGATTGAGCAATGCCCCAACCCATTGTATAAATTGAATACAAAAGAGACAATAGAGGTAGTGCAGAGATGGGAAACAATAGAGGCTACTAGATCCATGTGGAAAAGATGCAAGTTACACTAAAACTATTGAAATACTCTTGAATTCTTCTTAATAAATGTAATAATCTTGAATTTTTCTTAATAAATGTACCTTATAACTGTAAAAACATGCACATCAATTAATTCCTTAAATCTAAATCATTTATTTTTAGGCACGACTAAGAATATTCTAGCATAATTGAAATCTAACCACCCATTTATCAAAAAATTAAAAATTGTGGTACTCTGTTCCAATTGTATTGAAATAGAGATGCATATCAACATAGTTATAGAATTGTTTGTTGAATATAAAAAATTAAATACCCTCCATGGGGTGTTAGCGAGTACATGGAATATATGATTGGGTTCAGCTAGAAGGTCGCTTGGCAGCTCTCTCTCACAATAAGCTATGACGACATTGGTTTTAAATCCTCTCACATCACATGTCAAATATATTGCAATTTCCTTTCCATATTATGGAGGTGATGATGAATTTATCGTACATGGATGAAACGATAACTCTTAATGCACACCAAGCCTCATCAATGAATACTACAATTGTCTTTCAACATGAAAATACTTTGCATTTAGCACTATTGAATGGTGAATTCTAGATTTTTAAGGTAGAAATCAGGGTCTTGTTGAATCATCTACTATCCTTACCATCCTTATGAATTTCACTCTAAACATGCCTCAGTTGTGTCTCAAAGGAATATCTTGTTGTGCTTGTGAGATGTGTTTTAGGGAAACTCACAACACCAGTTTCTCTTCAGGGTTTGAATTATACTCCATTAATTCTTCCTCGATTACAATGAATGATGAAAATGTGCATAATGATTCATCTAATTTGCAGGATGAGTCTGAATGTTGGGGATGGAAAATCAAATAATTTGACAAAGAGGTAAATACCTTTGGCTACAACAATCCTATTGACTATCCTCATTAGACTTCGTTGAAAAATTTTGGACAATGTCTACAATGATGCCATTAATTATCAGTAGGGTGGCCACCATCCTAGCCCCTCGCATGCCCATTCCATGGTTACAAAATTTTCAATCCTCCATGACAATGACACATTGTTTAAATCACTCTTTGGCATGGTCTTTGACAATTGCAAGAACCTGGAGGACTTAAAGTTTGAGCTAGATCAAATGATTAAGAGAATCTCTTTTTGTCATCACCCACAGGAGGTTCGCCATCGAGGAAATATCATATCATGTCCATTCATATTCGGGATTTGAATACTCCTAAAAACCTCAAAAATATATTTCCCTATATTAATGGGTCAAGGGAGGGTTTTTAATTTGGCATAGTAATATAAACATTGGGGTTTACTTTATTTGGGTGGGATGAAGAATAAATTCCAAATAGTGGGATGGATTCATACCTCGAAATCATGGCATCAATTAATACCTTCAAATTGTGGGTTGGATTCATATCATTCCTAGTTTTTACTAAGGAAAACATTCCAAATTATGGTCTATATTTATACCTCCAAATCACGGAATGGATTCATTCAATTGTAATTGTTACTACGGAATATTGTCCAAATTATGGGCTATATTTATACCTCCAAATCATGTATTTTATTCATATCAATCCTAGTTTCTTGACTACTCAAGTATTATTAGCTAGCCAACTTTTTGTTATTCGAGAAAGACCAAAGATGTGAGTCAATTCAAAATGTAGTAGTTCATGCATGTTTATGTGTTGGAACAAACACTAGAACTAGTTTTCCTTCCTTTGCATATTCAGTTGTTAATGTGTTCCTTGTCCTCATCATTATCTGCATTCAATCCTCAAAGTTACATTCATAATTGTAATTTCAATTCTTATATGCAACACATTCATCTTAATATTTTATTGGAACTAACATGAACATAGGTGAAAATCTAAATCCTAATTTATGTACCATATGCATTATCATTACCATGAAATGGTATCATATAAGATTCATCTTCTCTATGTCTTTATAAATATTGTATGTTTGAAACTTAACAGTGACACAGGTCGTGAAGAACCTTATCAATGAATATCTTACTTCATAGAACAATATTACATATAAAGGAAATCAAAACCGTTATCTACAGTTAGATAACAAGATTATTAATGAGAATTTACTAACTAATAACAATGAAATCCTGAAGGATTATTCAACATTCCCCCCCTTAATCCAAAGGGACATCTGACATGAAAAGCTACATTCTAAATTTTTCAAACTTTTCACGGCCCAATGCTTTAGTAAAGATATCTACAATTTGCTCTGAAGTAGAACAATGTGTCAGATGAATGGTTTTGGACTCAACATGATGTCGAATCAAGTGATATTTGGTGTTGATATGTTTAATTCAATCATGGAATTTTGGATTCTTGGCCAATTAAATTGCAGAAGAGTTGTCGACAAAGAGAGGCGTTGAAATCATAAGTTTCTCCTGCAAGTCTTGAAGTATTTTACGAATCCAAATGATTTATTTTATGGCTTGATCTATTGCAACATATTCAGCTTCAGTTGTAGAATCAGCAGGAACATATTTCTATTTTGATCTCCATGAGAGAGTTGTTGATCCAAGGCTCATCAAATAACCTGAAGTAGAGACCCCATGCTCTTTATCTCCATCAAAATATGAATCTGAATAACCAATAAGATGGAAGTATGATACTTTAGAATATTTGATGCCATAAGATTGAGTGCCTTTTAAATATTTGAGCACTCTCTTTGTTGCATTCCAATGACCTTCACAGGGATGATGCATAAACCTGGAAAGTATTCCTACATCAAAAGTTATGTCAAGACGAGTAGTAGTAAGATAAATTAAACTTCCAACAAGTTGTCTGTACTTTGTTGGATCTTCAAATGTGCTACCTTCATTTTAATTAAGCTTTAGATTCTTCTCCATTGGTGTAGAAACAAGATTACAATCCTACATACCAAATTTGTTCAATAATTCTCCAACTTAATTTTTATGAGAAATAAAAATGTGCTTTGGTTTTTCATCTACTTCAATTTCTAAATAATAATGTAATAATCCCAAATAGGTCATATCAAAAACCTTTTTCAACTTTCTTTTAATAGAGGCTATATCATCATCATTATTTCCTGTGATAAGCAAATTATCCACATAGACAACTAGATATACAACCAATATTCTAACTTTCTTGACAAATAAAGTTGCATCATCTAGATTGAAATTCTTATAATTCAATCTGAGAAGATGTTCAATTAACTTTTCATACCATGCTTGGGGTGCTTGCTTCAAACCATATACAAATTTTACCAATTTGCATACCTTTTTGTCCTTGACCTTTGATAGCAAAGCCTTTAGGCCAAGTCATAGAAACATCTTCTTTGAAGTCTCCATTGAAGAAGTCGGTTTTAATATCCATATGATGTTTTTTCCATCCTTTTTTGGTTGCTAAAGAAAATAGAGTTCAAATAGTGCCCCATTTAGCTATAGGAGCAAATGTTTTTGTGTAATCAACACCTTCTTTCTATGCATATCCTTTTCCTACAAGTCTCGCTTTGTGTTTTTCAAGTGATCCATCTACTTTAGAGTTGTTCTTATATATCCACTTGCAACCACTAGGTTTGGTTCCAATTGGAGGGTCCACCAACCTCCAAGTTCCATATTTTATGAGAGCATCATACTCTATTTGCATTGCACTTTTCCATACATCACTAGTTACTGCTGCTTGAAAAGATACAGGTTCATCAAAAGCATAAAATTTTAATTCACAATCTAATGTGACAAAATCGTCATAATTTTTTGGAAATATCTTAGTTTGTATCGATCTACGAACTTGTAGTTGTGGTGCTTGTTTTTTTTCTTCTTCAAAAGCAGGTTTTTCATTATCTATGAGACTTAATTTATCCATTCCATTAACAATATTATCAACTACATCACCTTCTATTTCATCAACTTGTGCATTTGAAGAACTTGTTGCTATAGAAGGAAATTCCAAAAATTGACTTAGAACAGGAATCCCCCCTTCAAGATTTTGAAGTTCATTATCCATTTCATGATAGATTTTTTTAGAATGAAATCTATCAAGATGAGCAAGTTGTTTATCAATAGTGAGTGCATATTTCTCAAATTCAATAAATGTAACATATCTAGAAACAATAAAACTCCTATTATCTTCATACAATCTATAATCTTTGGAAGTATTAGAATACCCCCAAAAAATACTCTTTCGATTTCTTTCGCCCAATTTATTTCTTTGTTGCTCAGGAATCAAAGCATAACATGTGGAACCAAAATTTCTAAAATGCTTGACAGTTGGAAGATGGCCATGCCACATTTCATAAGGTATTTTGTTTTGTAATGCATCAAAAGGGAATCTTTTCTTAATGTAGACATCACAAAGAACTGCTTCTCCCCAAAACATTAACTTAACATTCATCTTTCACTCCAGTAATTACAATCACATTATCATAAGCTCTTCTAATCTCAATGATACCATCAAACATATGTATTGAGTGATCTTGTTGTCTAATTTGCACAAGAGATATTAGATTTATCTTCAATTATGGAACATAAAGAACATCAATAAGTATGTAATCAGCAAGTCCTGATAATTTCAGTCTAACAGAGCCAATTCCTGAAGTCTTTAATTGAGACTTATCTGCTAAATGCACTACCTCATCAATTTTATCACTAAATGTCTCAAAAGATTATTTTTTAAATACCATATGACATGTGGCTCCAGTATCTAATAACCAAATGTCATTCCAAGAAAATTAAGTACTAAAATCTTCTTCAATTCCAAGATTAGAATGTGCAACAACATAATGTGCAGATTCAAGAGGGTTACCTTTATCGTTTCCTTTATCTTTTATTTGCTCCTTCTTGTTAACAATTTTCTCCCAAGAAGTTCTAAAATAACTAGCAGTATGACCAGTTTTTCCACATCTATATAACATTGTTTCTCTCCTCGATTAAATCTTCCACCCCTTCCTCTATATTGTCCTCTTTGTCCTCTACCTCGACCTTTGCTTCTATTTTCATCCTTTGCAAATTCTTCTTTGGATTTGTGTCCTTTCTGAGCAAGACACAAAGTTTCTTCATTAGGATTAGACTCCTTCTTCCCAAATGCTTTCTCTCTTTCTGCAATTTTCTCAACAAGTGTTTCAAAGGTCATAGCTTTCATCTGGCCACTAGCTTGAAGTGATTCTAAATAGTGAGTATAGGTAGGATATAGATATTTAATAAATGTAGTAAGTTGAATGTCAACTTTTACACTAGTTGCAGTAATATCATGGAAAATATCTCTAATTTCAGAAGCAAGTTTCATTGGATCATTATCTTTTAATTCTTAGTTAAATAACTTCGTTAACAATTGTATCATTTTAAGCTCAAAATGTTAATCATACAAATATTTTAGTTTCTTTAATTGTTCCCTAGAACTTTTGCTAGAAACTAAATTTCTACTAACTTCTTCACTTACAGAGGCAATGATCAAGGAATAATCCTTCTTGTCCTTGGTTTTCTGTAATGCTAACTCTTCGGTATTAGTAGATGGTACTGATGTACTTTTATCCACTTCATCTATTTCTTCTCCATCTTTCTTATCTTCAAAGTTCTCATTTTAAAAAATTATATCCCACATATCATTAAAAGTAAGGGTATTTATAACTTTACGAAACCCTTCATGATAATTTTCTTTACTAGATAGATTTGCTCCAACAATTGAAATTAAAGAATTCATTGAAATTTACTGTGTAGTAAATTTTTGTGTACAAATTACAATATGATCTATTATTTTCCTCTAAGCCAACGTCCTTTAAAATATTTTTATCTTTTAAAAATATTTTCCCAATGGTTTAATAATTCAATTTAAAAAAAACCTTGCACTCAAATATAAATGGTCATTTAAAAACTTTTATTTTCTAAGACGAATTCCCCAAACATTTAATAATTAATGTAAAGTAACCATTAGAACACAAATATAAATGACGACTCTCTTCCTTTTTCTTTTTTTCTTAAAAAATAAGAAAATAATTCTTCTAAACAATTTACGTGCAGTCTCCCCTTTATGTGCATACTTTCTTCCACAATCTTTACTAAGCAACTCTCCTTTCTTGGTGATACCTCCTTTGTGGGCTGCTCCTTCACGTGCTCCTTCTCTCGTATCAAGTGTTTCTCACCAATGATTCGCTTCCTTGTTTTGATATGTAATGTCACTTCTTCGAAATTTTATTAAAATGACTAATTTTTCACTTTTTCTCCTGTGTCAACCTTTGACTAGTTTTGATGTCCAAGTCTCCAAATTGACCCAAATGCTCCAAAATATTCTGAGAAGGTGTATGAATGATATTAAGGTTTGAATATGATGTTCAGGGATGATTTATGACCCTCCAATTACTTATGAATACTTTTTAAATATTCCAATCAAAGTAGGAGCCTTTACTAGCAAATTTGGGTTCCAATTCCACGTGGGTAAATGCTGGAAATGGCTTCTCAAATGCTCCCAAACCCACTCAAATTTATGAATAGAGGAAATGGATGTTTAAGGGACATTGTTCAGGTCTCATATGCATCATTATTCAGTTTATACAGGTTGTTATGACCCTTTACCAAACAACTACAAAATCACTAATTCGACCCTTAGGGAAATGACACCAAATCTTCTCTAAATGAAATTAAACTGAGTAAAATGACCTCAAATGATTAAGTGATGAACATGAAACTTTTAATTCTCATAAATTACAGTCCATTAATCATAAATATATCAGAGATACATTCTTCCATTCGAAATAATCAGAATTACCATGGCATACATCAATATAGTGGGGAAATGGTCATTGTTTGCACATTAATAGTCACTTTTAAATACAAACCTTTGATATTTCGACCTGATACTTTCTGAGAATGAATAGAAGATGATATTAAACTTATTACAATTAGAAATGGATTAGGATAATCTCTCCCAAATAGTGCAATAGCTCACCCAAAGTGTAATCCCTCCACAAGTAAGAATATGCAATAAAAATTGGAAATGGTTGAGAGGAAGTGTTGCACTATAAGGAACCACGAGCTTCCCTATTTATTACACCTACAAATAAAAACTCCATTAAAGCAAATAAAAAATCCATTAAAGATCAATAAAAGACCTGAGTGGCCTCTCCAAACACCAACTTGGATGGGAATCTTTCACCCTCGAAATTGGCTAAGGCAAGAAACTAGTCATCCACTAGCTCTCTCAATTCACAAATGCAAATTTATCAAATGGTCAAAATCCCTTCTCTTGGTTGATCCCTGTATTTTATAAACATCATTATCCTTCTAAGGTTACCAATCCATCTACAAACTCAAGCCAATTCGAATTAGGGTGTGTCCTCAATATTTTCCATGTGTCCTCCCTTTCCTAGCCTTCCATCTTCCCCCAATTCGAGTGGGAACCCATTGAGCTTCCCCAACTCACATGATCTCCCTCTTGGATGCAATATTTCAACCTAACATGTCATAATGGTCAGATGTCAGCCTTAAAGTATGCAATATGTCATAAATGTCATAGCATATTCATCATCGATGTCATAGATGTCATAGATGTTAGGGAATCTATCCCAAGTGTCCAAGAAGCTCCCATTTGACTCTTCCTCTACCGTGTAAGTTACATTTCTTTCCCAATTCGACCTATGAGGCATATGGCCAAGTGTATTAGCCTTCTAACTCATCCAAGAACATTAGGATTCCCATGGATTCGAAATTGCAAGAGGAGGATGCCATGTGGCATAAATATTCTGGCTTGGGTGTGCCCCATAATATCCATGTGTCTCCATGCTCCATTTCCACTTCAATTTTCTTTCGTATTTATTTAATAAGCTCCATTTTTAAACATTTATTTCATTCTAATGTGTGAACATCATTTATTAGCTCCATTATTAAAATTCCAAATGTATCCATCCAACCTAAGGAACTAGTAGGATTTATGGAATTGCCCTACTATGCAATTATTTGAATGGGGACATTACATGATACCACTGAAATAGACCGTGAAGAACCCCAACAATGAATATCTTACTTCGTAGAAGAGTATTACATATAAAGGAAGTAAAAATCGTTATCTATAGTTAGATAACAAGATTATTAACGAGAATTTACTAACTCATAACTGAAATAATATTTACAATGAAATCTCAGAGGATTATTCAACAAACTGTGGACATTTTCCCCTCTCCTATAGAGATATAAAAAAACTAGATACAATCCAAGAAAACGTAACTAAATGTTGTTAATTCCCTTGATTGAAAGAATAAATGTAGAGGAAGTGGAGGAAATTCATTGCATCTTCTGAACGACCCAAATCCAAGGTATACACATGATCATATGACGTTATTGGAAAGTAAGAGGAATTTCTATGTTCATTTGGGTTCAAACATCAATGATGTTTGTTTTGATAGGAAGGAAATAAAGTCCATCCATGAAAGGGTTTTAGTTTTTCAAAATTTGGTAGTTTAATTTATTAATCTTATAGAAAACATGATCTCTCTACGACTATACTTGTATTTACATGATATAAAATTAGTAGATTGGAAGGCTTGGTGTGAAACATCTGGAATTCTCGTATCTTCTAAGCATTGCAATGATTGTTGTACTATCAATATTTTACATTTTTTATTAAATTGATCTCTTGATTGTGTTTCCTTTTACACATTTTTCCTTCCCTGTTACTATTATGTTGGGTCGTAATAGTTGGGTCGTCCACTATCCAATGCTACAAATTGAGTGCAATCCCGATGGGATAATTATTAGAATTATAATATTATTTTCTTTAGCATTTGGTTTGCTTATACTAAGATGTGTTAGGGATCATGTTTGTTACACCTTGATAATATGATATAAAGGGGTATTGAAAATGGGCTGATAAAAATGGATACCTACAATATCTGGTGAAAATAAGGATTTTCTTAATTGGAAAGGCATACTGGGAGGGGGTTCAACAATACAATTTTAGGAGGGATTTTCCAATATTTAGTAAAATTAGGGATATTCTTTAATATCCAACAAACGGTCGTGTTGTGTAACACGTTCACTAGGTGAATCCCCCATGTATTCACAATGTTATCTTTACCAGGTTTCCATACTCAGATTCACACCGTGATTGTTCATGATGTTATTCTCCTTAATGAACCCATCCTTCTCAACATGGGAGCAGTTGGCAATTTCAAAGTGGATACAACTCTAAAATCTAGTTATCTTTGTTTCGCCGTGAAAAAATACTTTGTCTTCCTAGTCTGGTTTTGTTAGTTTTAGTTAATTTCATATGTTCAAAACTTTGTTAGCTTTGTTTATGGCTTTACAAAGCCTCTTCATATTAGGCTTAAACTCTATAAATTTTAATGGCTTAATATCTAAAGCATGGCTTGGATTAGCTCTCTATCATATGCCTCTATACATTAGATATGTACATTTTTTTCAATTCTGGATCTAAAATATAATGTCAAATATAAAATTATAATGTAATATAAATATTTATCTATAAAATTATAAAATTAATTATTAAATATAAAAAATTATAAAATTAATTATTGAATATAGAAAATTAATTATTAAATATAAAAAATTATAAAATTAATTGTTGAATATAAAAAGATTAGATACTTAAACCAATTAGTTAAATAGCAAGATTACTATTTTACTAATTTTTTTATATTTTTAATTTAATTACAAACTATAATAGTTAATTGTTAACATTCTAATTAGATTTTTAATAAAATTCAAATTCAAATATAACGAACCAATCAATGATTCCCATTACATTTTTGTATTGATTCATTAAGAATCAACATAACGCATTCATTAATGTTGAAATTCTATAATTTTATCTTAATGTAAGTAACATAGATTTATTTTATACTAAAAATAAAATAATATATTTTGGTTTTGGTTTAAAATGAATGTTGAAATTCTATAATTTTATCTTAATGTAAGTAACATAGATTTATTTTATACTAAAAATAAAATAATATATTTTGGTTTTGGTTTAAAATGAATTTTTATTAATTTTTTTAATTGTAAAATTTAAATTTAAAATGGCACATTATGTTTAATAATTTTATTTAAACATTTTTTTATAAATATATAAATTATTTATTTACCAAAACATTTTACTTAGTGATCAAACTTGAAAAAAAAAACATAATTGATTAAAAAAGACAACTAATTTTAACTATTATCTTCAATTCAAATGATAATTAACTCATCATTTCTGATTTAAAAAAACAAACCACTTAAAATAATCTTCGAATGCTAATTATTACTTATACATTGATTACATCTTAAATATATCGAATCAAGTAACAGCATTTCTCCAAAATGGAATATAAAAATATAATTATTTTTTAATAACATAATGGAATAAAAAAAACATAATTATTTTTTAATAACAAAATTTAAATATAAAAAACATAATTATTTTTTAATAACAAAATTTATAATAATTCAGTGATCAAACTTGGAAAAAAACACAACTAATTTTATCTATTACCTTCAATTCAAATGCTAATTAACCCGTCATTTCTGATTTAGAAACACAAACCATTTAAAATAATCTCAAATGCTAATTAACTAATCGTTTCTCATTAAAAAACAAAAACAAACTAATGAAAATAACCCATGTTAATTATTACTTATACATTGATCACATCTTACTTGAATACATCAGATCAAGCAACAATATTTCCCCAACCCCAAAATGAAATATAAGCAACATGGTTATTTTTTTTAATGACAAAATATATAATAATACATTGAACAAACTTTAAAAAAAAACAACTATCTTTAATTAAATGCTAATTAACTCATCATTTCTGATTTAAAAAAATAAACGTCTTAAATTTATCTCAAATGCTAAGTCATCGTTTCTCATTTAGAAAAAAATGAAAACAAACCAGTGAAAATAACCCCATGCTAATTAACTCATCCTTCCTCATGACAAACCACTTAAAATAACCAAACATAAATGTTTGAATTTGCCAAATAAAATATGCTCCATGCTCCAAACATTACGGGTACAAGAAAACACGCATCTATATGTCGTAATATTAGTCAGCCTACGTGGCTTTTACTAATTGGCAGCAAGTTGTAATCTAAATTTGGCTTTGATGGCGGACAGACGTTCGAATACCTCGGGCGGATCGGGCAAAGCTTGTTCCACTCCATCGGTCTTAGAGAATCGGTCCGTCCAAGCAGTTAACAGCGGCACCTTCTGTGGATCTATTAAAACTATATGCGTAATCTCTTCCACGAGTTTGATAGAAACCAACATCCCGCCCAGTGCGATGTCAAAAAATTAGAAACATATTAGAAACCAACCACTTTATTTCATAATAGAAACCAACCACTTTAATTCATATTAGAAACATAATAGAAAAAAAAATTAAACGTTCGCAACCCCAAATAGTGGATAAATAAAGAATCGATGCAGGCAGCCATAGAATTAGCTAACAAAAATTAATAGGAACTTTCGAAAACCCCAATTAGCAGATAATGAAAATATCGACGGGAATTGGATGAAGTTATTATGAATGAATCAAGTGACCTTATCGTCTACAAAAGCGGCCCAAAAGCGGGCAATGGCTTGGTCATATGGGTGTTTGGGCATAAGATTCGGCGCCTTAGTGTTCCATGTCTCGTCTATGTACTGCACAATAATCATGGACTCACAAACAGGCTTTCCATTGTGGATGAGCACCGGAATCTTCTTGTGAACCCGGTTCAACTGCAGAAGAAGCTCGCTCTTATTCTGATTCACATCCTCTTCTTCGATGAACTCGTAATCGATTCCTTTGAGAGCAAGTGCGATTCGAACCCGCGCCACGAAGGGACTTCGCCTTGAACCCAACAGCTTCACTTGCCCATCTTCTCCACGTGCCTCCATTGTCACTGCTATCGAATGAGTTACATGTATCTGCTGCCTCACCTATTTATGCTATAATATGCCCATCACCAGGCCTCAATAAATTGGCATCGCACTGCCAAGAGTCGTGCCAAGCACGAAAGCCAGGTACTTCGCCTCCAGCGACACTTTTCACGAAACTTAAAGTAAATCATTTAGATAATATAAATAAATTTTGCTATAATATGCCCATCACCAGCAGGGATCAAATTTGAAGGGTAGGGTCCCATTTCACTTTGAAGGGTTGTGAGAAATTGAACCCTTCAATGTTGACATGTAAAAATAAATTATTCATTTCATTTGAAATTGTAAGTGTACAACAAAATTTTATTATTTTTTAAAAACAATGTATAGAAAAAACTGACAATAAGAAGAAATCCCGAGTAATTCGACATTTACATGGAATTAGTGAGGTAAACCATGTATTCTCCCCATGCGTGGACCATATAGTTTATTGAACTGAGATAAGCGATAAGTCTGTTGGGCTGGTGAAATACTCAGTTGTTAGGTCGTTGATAAAATAAGGCAATGGAATTTGGAAGGACCTTTGAATGGAGGATTGATTGAGCTTGATGGTGGCTCTATTGGTCAAGTGTGATTGGGCCTACCTAAAAGAAAAACCCCAGAATGTAATACCTAATGCTTTCATGGAGAAACTTTTTTATTGACCCTAAATTCAACAGTTATTTTTAGAATTGAATCATGTCCTCCCCACATGCTCAAATCAAAGTGATCAAACAAAGGCCCCAAATTTAGGTGGATTATGGATAGTCCCTCCAATGTATATCGAGTTTATACCCCAATTTGAAGTGATCAAACAAAATCTCCAATTTTAGGTAGATTATGGATAGTCCCTTCAATCTATATCGATTTTATCAGCCCTATCGAAAAGTTTGAGTATTTATTAGTCCACTATAAGGAAGAACTTTAAATTCTCCAACAAATATCACTACAAGTTGGGTGTCTAGTTTATACCAAAGTCAACAAGGAAGACGAATCATAAACACACGTTTGGGAGGTTTGTGACAACGAGAATGTTGAAATCATGTTCTTCACTAGATCATTGCACTCCCAATCCCTAATTCATGAACGTCTGTCAAGGGATTCCCTTGTTTAGATATATTGGTACACAATTTGTACTTCTTGTTTACATTATTAGAAGGATGAGAGGAAAATGAAGGGGTCACAGTCTGTAAAATTTACAGTGTCGGTTGTTAAATATTTTATCCTTTCCACTATTGGATTTCATTAAGGAAATTGGAACAATTCAAACACTTATATTCAAACATTGTTCTTTCTTTCAACGTAATGTTTACAATTCACGGCGAATAAATAACATTGACAGATTTGGAACTCAAATAGAAGGCTCTTTCTTCTTGCTCCTCCGCCCAAACGAAGCTGTGGTCCTAGAATATGAAAAGTATACATTATTTTGGTTCTGATTTCATTTAAATACTGGGTTTTTTAAGGTTACATCTATTGAGTATTCGAGACTTAGTCTCGCAGAAACGCAATCGCATAATACATTACAAATTTCAAACAACATTTTGGATGGAGAAATTTTAAACCCTTATATTTATAGAACCAGAAGGAAATCCAACAAGAAACACATTTAACTTTTATTTGCATATAAAATGTTACGCAAGTGTAAAATTCTATACAGACCTATAAATTCACGACAACCAAGTCGACAGCTTAGCTCTACATAATCTTCTGGAGGAAATAGAAATTAGGGAGCCCCTAAAGCATAGAATTGGAGAGTTGAGAGTCTAAGTCTCGACGTCCGACTGTCCTATACTCGTAAACCCAAAATAATGTTTTTTTCAGAGACTTCACTAATCTCTTTAAGTTCGAGGAAGCTCAATCTAGCCTACCCAACGTTCTACCTTTGCTTCTCTTGCTCCTACATGTGAAAAAGGTGGAACCTTCGAGTTTCCCACTACAGAAGACAACGAGGAATTAGAATGTGCAACCGTTTCCTTCTATAGAAAGACAATTGGAAGAAACACCATCTCAGTGCCACAATATCCCGGTGCTCCTGAGTTGATTTACCTTGCCCAAGGTAGGCGAATGCATGTTTGTGTATTTCACATGATTACAAAAAAATCATTTTGTAATTGCTTCCACATAACATATATATATCTGTGTACATGAGGGAAAACTGGGTATTGTTTTCCCGAGGTTTCGAGAGACTTTCAGAGATCATTCTTCATTATGAGGGTGCTCGGGGCGTATACCAGAGAGCCCATGAGAGGAAGAAGAAGAAGAAGAAGAGGACTCAAGTCAAAAGGTGAGGTGACTAAGGAGGGGAGACGTAATAGCGATATTTGCAGGAGAATCCCACTGGTGCTATAATTATGGGAACGAGCCTCTCTGAATCGTAGCCATTGTAGACATAGGAAACCCTCATAAACCGCTCGGGCGTAAGAGTTACCATGTAAGCATCCCAACAAATCAAGTAATGATAATATTCAGTTAGGTATATGACAAATTCTTTCATTTTTTTTAGAGATGACTATATGCATATTGTACAACCATTCTCTCTGGCTGGCCCTCCATTCCAGTTTCCTTTGTCTCTACTTCCTAACCCCTTCCTCCGATGAGACAGGTAGACCAAGCGGCCTAGGTGGACCGTGGGAGACTGGGAGTGTTGATTCAAATGATTCTGACCTCGGTAAATGAATGGAAATTGGAATAAATCCCATAATCCAGGACTAACTATTATAGGATATGATTCATGAGCGCAAACAAAGGCTGGCGTGTTGATAGCCTGCTACCAAAGATCTGTCATCCCAATCTTGTGGTGGTCATAACAAAAATTTCTAGCACTGGGTGAAACCCTGGTCTGGAAACTTACATACCCATTAGACGAGGTTAGGTTCAAATCTGGCAAAGATTGCTCAATGTATTGTAAATTGCAACTTGTAAGTTGTAACCCAAAAAACAACATCATTAGTTTTTCCTTAGAGAGACTTGACAATGGAGGGTTATCAAATCAATTCACAATCCATAGATATGAATCGTATGAGTATTTAATTTCAAATCATCTACTCAAATACTCAAGTGACTTGTAAGTTGTGAGATCATGTGACTCGGTGAACAATACTTGATGACACATGGAAAATCGAGTTGGTAGGTGGCATCATCTCATACCAAGATTTAATGAAGTTGGTGAATCAATAATGCATGCTAATGCCATTAAATTTTTTTAAAGTGAACATCGAATCATGAGTCACAATCGTGACTCACCGACTTGAACTTGGCACTAGGCAGCCTAGTGGCCCACTGGTCTGTGTGGATTGGGACTGATATCGTCATCCATGCTCCGACTATTCAAGGACGCTTGGGAAGACTGAGTCCGGACTCTCCCATATTCCACTGAATCCCTGGATAGGTAAATTTTGTAGCAGGCTTACTCAATTTCATTATTGAAGTGCTGAAAATAAAACTATTTTTTTTTGCATGGTAAAATTTTTTGTGGCCTTCTATAAAGTTTAAAATGGCCTTTCTATGACATTTAAAATGGCCTTTTAAGGGCTCTAAAGTCTTCAAATTTGATTACCCCATCCAATTCATATGATATGTGGATGGCATTGGTAATGGCGGGAGGAATTGGGTGTGAAGTTCACAACCGCTGGTTACTCTCTGGACGTTCTTGGTTCAAGCTACAACACGACCTCTACTGCAATGGTAAGCTATGATCCAGTGTGATTGAGTCCATGGGTTGCTGTGATATTTTCACCCGTGATAGCTCGTCCTTGTCTACTATCTTCGTTCTTCCACGCTCTTCTTTCAAGTCAATGAACTTGTTGCAAGTTAATGAGCAGTATGAATTTATGCTCAGTTGTTTTCGTTTTCATTTGGATTCCATTTGGAAACTGTGTCTGATTGTCATTCAAACCATTCAGATTGTAGGAAAGGATTGTACAGAAATCAGTTCAAATTTTAGTAATTGGTTCGTTTTTCTAAATTGTTTAGATATGGGGCTGGTAGGGAAGTTTCGATGAACTCCTGGATTATGGAATTTTCTTTTGCAAAATTTGGATGCAAATGTTATTAAAATGGGTAGTAATGTTTTTTTCCAGAGATTGGTGTTTGGATTAGTGTATATCTTATGACATTGAGTTGGTGCTCTTGGTGGACTGGTTCTCTTAGCTCTTGCGGGGTAAGTGTTCTGGTTTTTATCTGCCCATCTATTTCTTTGTCAATATATTGCTTCCTGAAAGTCTGATAATCATTGAGTCACCAGATCTTAGTGATTTTAATATTCTTTTTTCCGATAATCATTGAGTCACCAGATCTTAGCAATTTTAATTTTCTTTCTTCATTGCAATTCAGACTGGGCAAATTAACCAGCTCCCTGGAAGTCTGATAAACACGGAGTAACCAATTCTTTGGGATTTTAGTCTTTTTTTTCTTCAATATAAAGTACAGTTGTTGAGATTGCAGTTCTCCTTTTGTGTATGTGAATCGTGCTGGTTAAAATTAATGGATTGCAGATATGCTTGTTTGTTTATATTCATGGATTACAGATATGCTTGTTTGTTTAAGTTACGTATTGTTGTACAAGTAAACACCATTCTCATTCCTATTGGCATGGATCCCTCATGGTGGATGAAGGGTTCGCCTCGATGCGATTATCAAACCCGTGTTAATTCTTCTTCGCTTGGATCCCTAATGGTTGATGAAGGGCTCATCTCAATGCGATTATCAAACCCGTGTTAATTCTTCTTCGCTTGGATCCCTAATGGTTGATGAAGGGCTCATCTCAATGCGATTATCAAACCCGTGTTAATGGGTTAAATGACAAGTATCTTGCTGCATTTGAGATTGTTGTTATTGCCTCGTTATATTGTATTGTTGATTGCTATTTTGATAACTCTGACCCTTCTTCAATGCAGATAAATTCCAAACCAGCGGTGAAATCTCCGGAGAGAAATATGGGAGGCAGCAGGGAGTGGCTCTGATTATAGGAAAATGCAGCCATTAAAAAATCATTAACGGCCACCTACGGAGACTCTAAACTTTTTGGCAATTTTGTCCCAAAAAAAAATCGTTTGTCACCGACTCCGGCCTTTATTTTTTCCAGGGTCCTTTCTACTTATCTAGCTTTGACATTCAAGCTTGGCTGGTTCATTGGGAACGAGCTTTGTCGACTTGAAACCCTTTAGTTTTCGTTTTAGCCCAATACTCTTCACATCATATCTTTAAAACTGGGCCACTACATTATAGGTTTACCTCATTAAAACTAATTATTTTTGGTATTCACTTTTATTTTTTTAAATAATTACGGTTTATAAAATTCCTCATATACATAATAGATGTGTTGAAACTAGTAGATTTACATAACAGAAACTTTAAAAAATAAAAATAAAAATTATTTCCTTTTCCTTTTCTGAAGGAAAAAAATTGGTGGAGTATGCAAATCATCTTCTTTTAGTTATTTTTGGGTCTTTACCCTCGAACTTGGTCTCTTAACTTAATCAGATTGAATAGGATGACAGTTCCTTATTACGGATCTGTATGATCGGAACTTGTGATCAAGTCACACATCGGAGTATACTGGGCATTCTAATTCTTTCAGAGTTTTAGCTAATAGATTTGCAATATAACTGGGAAGGCATTTCAATTTCAAATACCATACGTGAACCTCCGGACATGCCAGTTTAATGTATCCCATTCGATATCTTCAAATTCGAGAATCAACGAATTCAAACTGGGAAGGCATTTCAATTTCAAATACCATACGTGAACCTCCGGACATGCCAGTTTAATGTATCCCATTCGATATCTTCAAATTCGAGAATCAACGAATTCATGTGTGCAAAATGTTGAGTCTATCTTCTCATTTCCGATCCCTAGAGAATTTCCAAAAGCACAAACTTTACTTTTGATAGGTCCAAATATTCTTTCACAAAACGATCCATATAACAGATGTGTTGAAACTAGTAGATTTACATAACGAAAGTGTTGAAACTAGTAGATTTTAATAGTGTAAGTTAAATAACATATATAGATGTATAAATATGTATGATATTAGAAGTGTTGTTTTAAATAAATATAAAAATTTGTAGGACTAAACTATAAAAAGTAGAAATTTTATTAATATAAAAATATAAATTATTTAAATTTAAAAAAATAAAAAATATATATTTATTGCTTTAAATTTTTAAAATAACATCCATTTTTAAGTGTAAATAACTTGAATTATATCTCAAAATTGAAATATAACATATAATATAATAACTTAAAAATAGAGATAATTATGGACTCATGACGTAGTTGTAGCCTCTAAATCATGATTATAAATCATTCAACTAAATCATTTAAAAAGCCCCTCATACTTGCTATAGCTCATTCTTGTTCTTTAAGTCTTCTATTTAGTTGTGTAATCAAAGATGTTATCTTATTATTATCATTTAAAAATAAATTCCTTAATTTGATTTTTTTTAAGTAACTTCACGTTATAAAGATTTTAAAAATCTTATTTAAAATGATTTTTTTTGCTTGATATAAATATCTTATTATGTTATGTGAAAACATAAACATTTCAAAAATCTTATTTCTAAAAATTGAGCTCCAAGGACATCAAGAATGAAAATTTGGACTCTAATTTAGTGAGAGTGGTTTTCAATTATTTTCTTGAATCAAACTGAAACCATTTTTAGAGTCACACTTTGTTTTGAAAAGATAAATTTTGAAAATCCATTCAACCTGAAATTTTAGTCTTTAAAGTGCAAAGTAATTTCACACCAAAATCAATACAATAAATTTTAAAGTATTAATTTTATCAAGTATATAAATTTGAAAATTATACTCATTAATATTGGAAATATAGCAATAAATTTCAGATTTAAAAATTCATCTAATGCATATCAATTATTGCATTGACATCCTACTAAATCAAAACCAAAATAGCCATGAAACTTGCTTAAAACACATAAAAATTATATCTAAAAATCATATATAAAATATGAGAATTAGGACAACAATGATACAACTCTTTCTTACACATATGAAGATAAAGCACAATAAATCAGTTTTTTCTTCATTAGTACATCAAGTTCTTGATTCCAATCAAATACTTCTTCAAAGCTTCCTAAACCCTAGCTAAGGCATCTACAATTATTTCAAACCTTAACAAGAAACAATAAGGCCTATCAAGGTGTGACCGAATTACGCAAGACACTTTAAGAAGCTCAACAACAAGCTAACATCACACCAAATGTTTAACTCCAAGAACTTCCAATGCACAAGCTTCACATACTCTTCACTTGTGAATTACAACAACAAACCAGAAGGTGCAAGTGGCCTAGAACCCACTTGAATCTAGTGAGACAATTATTTTAGATGCAACAAATTGAAATATACACATACAAGAAGGTGTTTTGTATTAAACTAGATCAAATGACATTTCATTAACTTTTTTTCTTTTAAATTATATTATACTATAATTACTATACTATTTTAGCCATTTATTTAAAACAAAGTTTCTAATATCATTCATTATACTATAATGTAATTAAAAAAAAGTTACATTTATATAGTAATAGATTTCTTTACTATTATTCCATACTATTTCTCTATATTTCTTTAAAACAAAGTTTCTAATATCATACATATTTATACACCTATATCTATTATTTTATAATATATTTAAATATACCAAAAAATCCATTATTTAAAACAACAAAGTTTCTAATAAAAATTTTTACTGTTTACCTTATACTATTTTTTTATATTTATTTAAAACAAAGTTTTTAATATCATATATATTTATACACTTATATCTATTATTTTATAATATATTTATATACAAACGAATCTGTTATTTTCTACATGTATACTATTAAAATCTACTCGTTTCCCCACGTTATAAACCATGACTCTTTTAATAAATAAGAGGGAATTCCAAATAATTAGTTTTAACGAGGTAACCATATAATGTAGTGGCCTAGTTTAAAAGATATGATGTAGAGAGTATTGGGCTAAACAAAAACTGAAGGTTAAGTTGTATTGTTTGGGTCTTTGATTAAAATGATTTGAGATGGACAATTGGATGATGTCTCTTGCCACATCATTTAAAATTAGTCAACCACAACATGTTATAATGACAAGTATCTCTCATTATTAGATGAATTATAAGGAAACATTTTGAAACTTTCGAGATAAATTGGTTTTATTTGTCATTTTGTATGACATTCCACCTCAATGCATTTAGTTTAATGAAGCCACGTAAGTATACATTTAAAATATAATACACGAAAAGAACTCGGAATGTTTCCAAATGAACCAGCCAAGCACTCCATTAAAAAAAGATCTTGAATGTCAAATGAATTTGATCTTCCACAAATGCATATTAATTTAATGAAGCCACACAGGGTCTACATTTAAAATATAATACACCAAAAGAGCTCGGGAAGTTTCCCACTGAACCAGCCAAGCTTGAATGTCAAAGCTGGAATTTGATCTTCCACATAAGTAGAAAGGGTGGAGTCCGGTCCTGCTTAAAAAATAAAGGCTGGAGTCGGTGACAAACAAAAATAACAAAATTGCCAAAAAGTTTTGAGAGTCTCTGTAGGTGGCCGTTCATGATTTTTTAATGGCTGCATTTTCCATATAATCAAAGCCACTCCCTGTTGCCTCCCATATTTCTCTTCGGAGATCTCACCGCTGGTTTGGAATTTTATCTGCATTGAAGGAGGTCAGTTTGAAATTTTATCTGCATTGAAGGAGGGTCAGAGTTATCAAAATAGCAATCAACGATACAATATAACGAGGCAATAACAACAATCTCACATGCAGCAAGATGCTTGTCATTTAACTCATCTAACACGGGTTTGATAATCGCATTGAGGTGAGCCGTTCATCCACCATTAGAGATCCAAGCCAAGAAGAATTAACACGGGTTTGATAATCGCATCGAAGTGAACCCTTCATCCACCATCAGGGATCCAGGCCAACATGAACGAGAATGGTGTTTACTAAACTATATTTTCTTCTTAATGAAACATGCCCTTTCAGAACAGTTCCCTATAATTGCCAAGGTGTTGATTCACTCGATTCAGGTGTAATCCACTCAATGCCGGTACTCGAGAGTCAATGCTGCTACTCAATGCTGTCGATGGTCTAAACTTGCATAGATATGTTGCTCCTATAGCAGCTTTACTGTGAGAAACCAATTTAAAATCCAGATTTACGTTTCCCGGGTCCTTACTAGCTAGCTCTGCTGTAACCGGGTATCCAGGGCTATCTCTCCATCCAGGCCAAGAAGAATGAGAATGGTGTTTACTTGTAAAACAATACGTAACAAACAAGCATATCTGTAATCCATGAATTTTAACCAGCACGATTCACATACACAAAAGGAGAAGTGCAACTACTGTATTTTATATTGAAGAAAAAAAAGACTAAAATCGCAAAGAATTGGTTACTCCGTATTTATCAGACTTCCAGGCAGCTGGTTAATTTGCCCAGTCTGAACAATTGTACAATTGTATTGTACTGAAAAAAGAATATTAAAATCGCAAAGATCTGGTGACTCAATGTTTATCAGACTTTCAGGAAGCAATATATTGACAGAGAAATAGATGGGCAGATAAAAACCAAAACACTTACCCCTCAGGAGCTAAGGGAACCAGTCCACCAGATCAATGTCATAAGATATACACTAATCCAAACACCAATCTCTGAATACAAACATCACTACCCATTTTAATAATATTTGCATCCAAATTTCGCGAAAGAAAATTCCATAATCCACCAGTTCATCTAAACTTCCCTACCAGCCCCATATCTAAACAATTTAAAAAAATGAACCAATTACTAAAATTTCAGCTGATTTCTGTACAATTCTTTCCTACAATCTGAATGATCTGAATGACAATCAGAAACAGTTCCCAAATGGGATCCAAACGAAAACGAAAACAACTGAGCATAAATTCAGACTGGATCCCTGCAACAAGTTCTTATTAACTTAAGCAGAAACAGTTCCCAAATGGGATCCAAACGAAAACGAAAACAACTGAGCATAAATTCAAACTGGATTCCTGCAACAAGTTCATTAACTTGAAAGAAGACCGTGGCAGAACGAAGATAGTAGACTAGGACGAGCTATCACAGGTGAAAATATCACAGCAACCCATGGGCTCAATCGCACTGGATCATAGGTTACCATTGCAGTAGAGGTCGTGTTGTAGCTTGAACCAAGAACGTCCAGCTAGTAACCAGCGGTTGTGAACTTCACACCCAATTCTTCCCGCCTTTACCGATGCCATCCACATATCATATGAATTGGATGGGATAATCAACATCCATCCATTCTACATAGGTAAAATCGGGATGGGTGCATGATGCATCCATAGATTCATGAGGATATGCATGGCGAATAGACAATTAAATTAGTATGCCGGAAAAATCTTGCCCCGGAAGAGGGTCTGTCAGAAGTTGAGGATGTGGATATCTCAGAAGTTGAGGGGATGGAATTTTACGGATAAATGCCAGTCATGGATTAATTTATCCGTCAAATACAGTTAAGATTTTAACGAGACCGTCAAAATCTGGTTTAAAATACAGAAAATGTCTCAAATTTTGATTGTTAACGGCAATTTTGACGGGTGTTGGCCATTTGAAATTCCAACCTAGGGGATCAGAGTACCCTGCTTGTACGTGTTAGAGAAGGTCTCTTCAACCAGGCCAGAGAACCAATTCACGAGAGAAAGCCGGCAAAAGGAGTGTCTAATGGCCGATCGCCGAAGAAATCAAACCCCGGGCGAAATGGTCGCACATTTAGACAACTCCTTAGCCAAATACGGCAGAGAGATCCAATCAAATGCATGCAAGCAGGTGAGGTCAATCAAAATGTAGTTAAAGTTTGTATTTTAGGTTTGCAATCTCAATCACTTTGGTAAATGGATTGGCTCGTATTGATTGGTCTTACCTCCTTGTCTCTCTCTCAATGTTAGGCTTTTTGAAGTTGCGTGAAGAGAATCTGGCTGGAGCATTCATTCTCAGTGCAAAACAATGTGACCGGTCTTTACAGGGCATTCTAGAGAGCTGTCAGAGCTTTTTCAAAAGCCCAAAAGTACCCCGCGGGGAATTTTACACAATGAATGAATCAGTGGAGAAGGGATCAAATTTGAAGGGTAGGGTCCATTTCACTCTGAATTCATTCTCAGTGCAAAACCATGTGACCGGTCTTTACAGGGCATTCTAGAGAGTTGTTAGAGCTTTTTCAAAAGTCCAAAAGTACCCAGCGGGAAATTTTACATAGTGAATGAATCACTGTTGATGTATTTGTAACTTCGGAATGTATTCATTTCATGTATTGTAACCCGATGTTTATTCCGGGATGTATCTATTATGTAATTGAGTCATGTTCTCATGCCCCGATGCTCCGATCGAGAGGATCAATAATGTAAACAAGTCATATCAAGTCATAGTGGGTAACCCTCTGATTGTCTAAGGGTTAAAGTCCCTACAGTTTCGGGGCACTAGGGTTATTAGACTCTCCAAGTAGAGGTCGGCCCTAGTAGGGTTTTAGTCATGTCAAGATTAGTATAAATAGAGAGCTGGGGTCTCTATTTAGCACACATCACTCACACACTCAAGTGTAGCACATAGTTGAGGAAGGAAAGACACTGGGGCTAGACAAGAAGAAGATTACTGCTGTCGGGAGTGCATCTTACTTTTTGGGGGTTTTACATCTTGTGCTCATTCTATCTCCGAGGAAGTTGCGGGGTTTTCTCCATTTATGGTTTCCGCAATCAAAACACTGTGTTCATTGTCTCTTGTGTTTGATTGCTGTACTTGTTATTCTCTCAGTAAAGATCCTAACATAATGCTAGCTTAATGTTGAAAAACTAACATGGTATCAGAGCTAACCTGAGAAGAAGACACTGTGCAGCTGCGGGAACTAGGGCTTCCTAGTTTGTGGATCTTCCTCCACAAATTTTCAGCAAAAGTAAGGTGGAACAACTCTCCTCCTTAGGGCGCATCTTTCTGTCGAAGCAGAATCCAATTCTCAGGTTTTTCAGTTTTGGACCTGTCACTGCTGTCGGAAATTAGGGCTTCTCACAGAAGAAGAATTTTTCAGTGAGCCCAGTCTTGGATTGATCTCCTCCCCAAAATCGAAGTTAGGGACAAATTTCAAAGCATTTGGGTGGACATAACTCCGGAAAAGCAAAACCCTAGTTTGCTCCTGAACCAGCTCTGCAGGATTTCAGCTCAAGTTTCAGATATGACATCTTGAAGGGTCAGTGCAAGAAGATGAGGGACCTTTAAGATGCAATCATAGTTTTCAAAAACAACATCATGTTACCAAAAAATACATCAACCCGAGCCTGACATAGCACTTGGTATGGTTCAACTCGAGCCTGACATGTCATGGAACATGTAGGATAGGAAGAAAAATCACGTACGCGTTATATAACTACAAAACGCCTTCGCGATATGTAGTTATAAAACGCATGCGTGATTTGTAAATCATAAAAAAAAAATTAAATACACAGTCCCGAACCCGCGGCCCATTTTCACAATCAGGAACGCGAATTCGACTAGCCATTGGAGCGAGACCAGTGCTTGGGATTATTGCAGGAGCTGATTCAGGTTAAGGGGAGGAGATTTCACTCATGCATTGTCATCCAAAAGGTAATTCAATCACCCAATGCATTTTTTTTTGGTCAATTTTTACCCTATAATTGTATGTATGATATTCAAATGCACTTCCCTCCTATCTTTTTTAATTCTCAAGAGCAATAAGCAACATGTTCGTTTCTTCTTTGGTGTAGCACTTCTTATGTATTCTATTAACTTCAAAAGTATTCATAAGCAACATGCTCGTTTCTTCCTATTATATTCTTTTGGTGGTTTCTCTCTTTTATTGATTCAAGCTTCCCATGAACCAAATGTGATACACGTCTCGCCGTCACACCCAAATTGAGTGGACCACACATTTACTATAATAAAAATGGTATTTAAGTGATGTAATGAATGATTGACAAAATTTGAAATGTTCTGTATAATAGTTTAATATAAATATAAGTAATAATGTTCATTACCTAATGGACTAGTGAACAATGTGGTGTGGGTACTTTAACTTTTATCTCTCTTCAACAACCCCTAAAACAAAAAACCAGAAAAATATATTAGTATACAAAAATCAAACTAAATCATTATAACTATTATACATCTAATTTTATTTTCATAATATCATCATAGGTTTTCTCAGCATTAATGCCCTCATTATTATTGCTTTTCTCCAGCATAAAATAAATAAAAACATTAATGTATAAGAAAAATTCAAGTGTGAATTAATTTTATAAATAATCAACATTCAAAATATGACAATTTTAATTACCTTGGTATTGGTCTCAATACTTCGTGATTGTGCCATATACATTCTCGCTATTACCATAGCTTTAAAATTGATCTTGAACTTAAACTTTAGTTCATTTTTAGAGTTACTTTCATAATATCATCATAGGTTCTCTCACCATTAATGCCCTCATTATTACTGTTTTTTTCTTGCATTTACCTTATACACCTAGTAGAAGAGATTGAAGAATGTGGTTAAAAGATGGAAATTTCTATTATTTGAATAAATCTCAGGTTCAAATCCAAGAACTAAACTATCAGTATAAATACATTGAACATTGAATTGAGTTTCACTTTATTACAAGCTAATGTTAAATTTAAATAGTGTCTTATGATTTCACTTGAGGTCTCACGCCCACACCATTGGTTGATTCCTATACCCTTGGTTGATTTTCTATTGGAATTCCTTGTTCCAACATGAACTCACCCTTGTATGAAATTGTTGGTGTTTCTAGATGTTACATGGTGTATTCACCTTTGTATGAAATGATTGGTGTTTTTTAGATGTTACATGGTGTATTTACCATATTTTTTGAAAAAATCAATATAACCAATGTTATGACCCGAGCTTGATTTTTAATTAGATTTAGTTTGAATTTTGAAGAGATGAAGTGGGTTTTACATTTAGTATATGAATTGTATTGTATATGGATAATATTTGTAGGTTGCAATCACAATTGAAGAAGGTTTCAGATTACTTATGTTATCAAAATTTGACATGATTGAATGAGTAGTTAGCAAAATGTATTTAGATTTATTGCACATCATGTTGTTTAAGTTTATTTTGATATGTTTTACATTTATAATGTCATGATGTTTTGAGTAAAGCCCATGATAATGTTTTGAGTAAAGCCCGTGATATTTTATTAGGTAAACACTATATATGTATGTGATTGGTTTGTTGTAGACAAAATTGGACTTGTGCTTAAGTTAGTTTTTCATATTTTGTTATGCATATTATTTTAAATGATAATATCAACTTGTTGGTAGCAACCCACTTATTGCAAAGGCATGTTAAACACAGTTTATTTTGATGGGGTTTCGCAAATTTTTGTTATCTAGCTTATGCTTTTGAATTA